>CM035437.1:134152213-134209713 GCA_020310875.1 Ceratopteris richardii
TGACTCCTTTCCAGCTTGGTTAGTGAATGATCTTACTTTGTACAGCTGCTGAAGAAGAGAAAGTATATGGATTTTGTGAACATTATTATATTGTAGCTGGAGCTTAATGGTTATGGAAGAAGAGGCTATGTTCTTGAACGTGAAACAGGATGTAGCCTCTGTTCTTATACTTTCTCTAATGAATTAATAGGGCCCCGATGTTCTAATTCTTGTACATTCTCTACGTGTTCCTTTTCATACAATTATAGTTTTTTGTTCCTAAACAAACGATTTTTGTGCATGTTCAAGGTCGACACACGATCCAGTGTTGTACTCAAACACCACAAAATTGTAGTTTAGCAGCAAGAGATTACAAGTTAAGCAAGCTCCATGGAGAATGGTACTAGGATGGGTTATCTCCTCCGAAGTACCCAAGAGCTCCCCTCCCTCGTGCACAACCAACAATGCTATTGGTGACTTTGGTGACTAAAATGACAAGGCATGCCTTGATTCATGTTATTCATGTTCACGGATTTAAAAAATACACATGGGTACATGGGTTATTTTGGATGATTAACATGTGTGTGAGTTTGTTGCAGGGATTGCCTCGATTTCTATAGGTACAATTCCTCAGGTGTACATGAAAATTACATGCATGAGTAGTCTGGAAGTCTTGCATGAGACATGCAAAAAGACGCTATCTTGGAGCATGCAGATTCTACAAGCGCATATCTAGGAAGGCGTGATTGATCATGCACTAGCGTAAGGTGGAGATCCAAAAAGATGAGGACTGAGACCTAGGACAGAATATGGTCGTGCATTGATCACTATCATTTTTGGCTCTTGAAATTGAGATTGGGATTGGGATTTGGATTGGGATTGAGATTGCGATGGTGATTGGGATTGGAATTGAGATCACCTCAGGGGTGGTTGGGTGGATGGGGCTTTACATTGAAGCTATTTCATGGGTTTTGTAACACAGGTCGAAACTGCTTGTAGATCTGCATAGATAATCAAGTTCTCTCTCTCTCTCTCTCTCTCTCTCTTTCTCTCCTTGTTTTGAGCATACTCTATTTTTCTTCCTTATATCTTGTTGTGCCAAAGTCTATTATTCTCTATGGGATTGTGATTGAAAATTAGCAGACTGGTTACATATACACACAACCTCACATACATATTATATACACACATGCATATTCATGCTTATGCATGTGTACATACACATATACACATGTACATACACACATATATACATATACATGCATATTCATACATACATACACACACATATACATACATGCATGCACACAGATATACATACATGCACATACATACACATATGGAAACACATATACTTAGATGTATATATAAACACACAAAAGATACACGCATATACAGACACATAGACACACATACACATACACACACTTGTACATAAGGGACAACATAAGGACAAAGAATTTAATTTGATTGGAAAAAGAACATTAAGTATAGCAAACCTAAGTGCTCGTAATGATGCATGTTCTAAGACAAGGAAATACATCCAAAAGTGTACATATATGTATATATGTATATGTGTATGTGTATGTGTATGTGTATATATATTTAATTTGATAAAAAACCTTCAAATACTATTTTTTATATATTTACTTTATTTATTTAAAACACTAGCTCTTTTCATATTTATTTATCTATACAATTATCTGATTTATTATATATGTATATGTGTATGTGTATGTGTATATATATTTAATTTGATAAAAAAATTAAAATCCTATTTTTATATATTTAATTATGTATATTTAATTTATTTATTTAAAACACTAGCTCTTTTGATATTCATTTATCTATACAATTATCCTTATATATATATATATATATATATATATATATATATATATATATATATATATATATATATATATATATATATATATATATATATTTATTTCTATATTCTGATTTTTTTCTTCATTTTTAATTTATTTTTTTCTTATATAATAAATTTAATTGAATTATATGTATGTAAAAACCCTAAAACCCTAATCCTAAGAGCTAGACCTAAACACTAGCTATTTTCATATTTAATTTTGTATACTAAAATCGTATATGTGTGTGTATATGTGTATGTGTGTATGCATGTGTGTATATGTGTGTGTATATGTGTGTGCATATATGTGCATGTGTGTGTATGTATGCATGTGTATGGATGTGTAAACAACCTAAAAACACTAATCCTATTTGTATATATTTAATTTGCATGTATGTATATGTGTGTATATATGTAAGCATATATATATGTATGCATGTGTGTGTATGTGTGTGTGTATGTTTGCACGTGCATACATGTGTGTGTGTATGTATGTGTGTGTATATGTATGCATGTGTGTATATGTGTATGTGTGTGTATGTATGCATGTGTGTATATGTGTGTGTGTATGCATGTGTGTACATATGTGTATATGTATGCATGTGTGTGCATGTATGCATGTGTGTGTGTATGTATGCATATGTGCATATGTGTGTATGTATGCATGTATGTATATGTGTGTGTGTATGTATGCATCTGTGTACATGTGTGTGTGTGTGTTTGTGTGTGTATGTTTGTGTGTGTATGTATGCATGTGTGTATATATGTATGTGTGTATATGTATGCATGTGTGTATATGTGTGTGTATGTATGTGTGTGTATATGTGTGTGTATGTATGCATGTGTGTACATGTGTGTGTACATGTGTGTGTATGTATGCATGCATGTGTGTATGTATGTATGCATATGTATATGTATGCATGTGTGTATATGTGTCTGTGTATATGCATGTGTGTATGTGTGTGTGTATATGCATGTGTGTATGTGTGTGTGTATATGCATGTGTGTATGTGTGTGTGTATGTATTTCTATATCTCTCTCTCTATCTTTCTCTTTCTCATCTCTCTCTATCTTTCTCTCTTTCATCTCTCTTTATTTCTTTCTCTATCTTCCTCTCTTTCATCTCTCTTTATCTCTGTCTCTCTCTCTATCTCTATCTCTCTCTCTCAATAGAGAATAAACAATCACTTATAGGTATGTCCCTCTTTTGGATCGATGTCCTCAAAGCGTAATGTATGTCATCTATCGTCGAATTCCAAAGAATCGACTCCAAAAAGCTTCTGCAAAATCAAAGAGAAGAAAAATTATAAAACATAGAGCATACAAAAAGACAAAGGGTAAGAGTATGCACTCCACACCAAGATGCGAGATCTAGAGAGAGAGTGTGTGTGGAGAGAGAGAGATCTCTGTGTGTGTGTGTGCACAAGACAACACACGTCACAATTCCGTTCGCGCACGCAAGTTCGACAGAAGCAAGTAGTACTTAGTGTAAAACACATGCAAAATGTTGATTTTTTCTCTCGGATTCCTAGTATGGTTAAAACACGGCCTCGGTATAGGCGCCGATATAGCCGTCGGTATAAGTGTCGATAATTTTTAGTAAATTACCGATGCTTATACCGACGCTCATATTGATGGCTATACCGATGCCTATACCGACAGTTGCAAAACATCTCGACGATCTGTTTTAAACAGTCATACGATGATCAAGTGACTATCGGTATGCTTAATTCCATTTTTATATCGACGCCGAGTGTGACTGTCAACATAGGCAGCGTTGATACGCCCCTCATATGTTCTAGTGTTAGAACCTACAAATGGAAGATAAGCAAAGGTACTTCTCCTATCATCTCTTGATCTTGCCAATTTGCATCAAAAAAGATTTTGATATCTATATCATAGGTACATGAATAGATTATGTCTTCATTTATTGTCGCCTTGAGATACTTAAGTATCCCTTCGGTATCCTCCATGTATGGATCCCTAGGTGAGTGCATCAATTGACTTAGAACACTCATGTACACTGTAATTGATATCTAATCTTGTAAGAGTAGCATAATTGAGACTCCCCACTAGGCTTTGTGACCATATCTTTGATGTACTTTCTCTGAGTAAGATACATACCATGCTTTGTGTAGATGACTCCCAATCCAAGGAACTATGTGAGTTGCCCTTAATAACTTATCTTGAAATCTTCCTTCATTCTACGTTAAGATCTTCCTTATTTCCTTTAGCATCATTACCTATCACAATACTTCCATCTACATATACAAAAAGGTATATGAATTCTCTATGTCATCTTTTAATAAATAGAGAAGGATTTGACTTGCTCACCATATATCCCTTATCCTATAGGTAAGTAACCAGTCTATGATTCCAAGATCTTGAAGGTTGCTTTAGCGTGAAGAGGTGATGGGATGTTGAAAGAGATGAGTGAGTGTTGGCAAAAACTTGCTCAACACAAGCCAAGATAACTTCTGGAATACTGAATGTACTTTATTAGCTTACCACGAATGCATAAAGAACCATTAAGTCCTTTTTAATATCACTCCCAAATAGTTGTTTCAAAACATATGAGTTTGCACATCACAAGGTTTAGAAAACATTGTATTTTGGGATGAGAAGCTCTCAAAAAAAATCTCAGAGCTCATGACTTGGTACAAATTGACTAGAGAGATTTTGCACAAATTTAAATAGAGTGTTAATCTAACTAAAGCAAGTTAGCCTCAATATACATAGAAAAATAAGTTTAAGAAGTCTAGGGGTCACCCCGACTTTTTTGAAAGAACAAGATGTGCATATGCAATCACACTCAAATCTTGATAACTTGAAATCTACACATCCAAAATTGATGAAACTTTATGGCAAGATCACAACAGTCCTATCTAAGTGATTCAAGTAATACATTCAGCAATGAACCAAAGAAGTTGATTGTGTAACTCAAGGTACTGTAGTAGCACACAGAGAATGAATAATCAGTGTATATGACTCATAATGTGTATTGATATTGCACATATGATACAAATTATTTGTGGAAGACCACTTTCACTTCAAGTGAGTACAATGTAGGCTAATAAAATCTACTCAAATCTCACATGAAGGCTCAATCATTTCGTGACTAAACTGAAGTCTTTTTATGCATGATTGAATGTGGTTGAATCCTCTACTTGAAAGTGGTCCTACATCTTAGGATTGATGTGAATTTGAACTCCAACTAGACTCATGGCTTTTTGTCCTTCATTCAAAAGATTCTACCTACTTTTATCTTTTATATTAAGTGAGATAAGTCCAAGGTTTTAACCTTTGAAATTTTACAAACATAAGTTTATATGAATTACATTTATGTGAGATGGAAGATGAGAGTATTCCATGACCTTAAGCAAATCTCTTAGGCTTGCTTCTTGCACCAATAGGTCCCATCAAGCCTTAAAAGCTTGAGTTTTCAATTCTTGAATACCTCTTGTAAATGAATCATTTATTTGAACCTCTTCAACTTGACTCCATCCAATGCCTTTGTCACCATGTCTATACATTCTTGGTGAGTAGATAAATATGATAACTAAATCTCTTTATTTTTTATGTTCGCCATGACATAATGATAGTGCATTTCTATGTGTTTGATCCTGGCATGATAGATTGGGTTACTAGGAAGATGAAATGAATTGATATTATCCCTAAAGATATGAGGAATAGATGAATTCAGACCTAAATCAGAATATGAGGTCTTAATACACATTGCTTCTTGAGTTTCCGCATTAGCAAGTCTTGTATATTTAGCTTTAGTCTATATCAAGAAAAACCTGGATGTCTATATCAGATGTGTAAGGATAGTACTATTAAGAGAAAGTAGATAAGGAAGAGAGCACTCACACACTCTCACACACAAAGAGAGGAGCACACACAGATTGAGGCAAGGAAGCATGATCGTCTTCCTCTTCTTCTTCTATTACATAAAGAGAATATACAAGAATTACCTAATACAACAATTCAACTAGTGCAATATATAAAGAATAGTACATGAGTAAAGTCCTAATGTCCGTGAATGAGTGAAATGGCAAGAAACAAATGTTCCATCACTCTCAATAGATAAATCTAGTAAAGCTCACTAAAGTATCTGTGACATACACCGGCATGATCATTGTACATGTTAGAGAAATGAAAAAGTAATATGCGTCATCTTGGATCATCACATGTTGAGCTTGATATCTTAACACTCCCCCTCAAGCTGAACATGATGTCTTGTAATCCAAGCACCTTTCAAAAATTCTTCAACTTCTCTGATCAAAGTGCTTAATTAAAATATCAACAAGCTTCTCATGTGTCCTCACATAAAGAAGATCAATATCACCTACTAATGCCTTTTCTTTGATGAAGTGATAGTGTACATTGATACGCTTTGTTCTAGGATGAAAAACATAGGAGAACCACAATTACAAAGTGAAGAGGAAGTGCAAAGGTGTCGATTGTGTGATTGAAGAGGTAACTTTTCCTTTTCCTTTGAATTCATCTTACACCTAAGCATTAGGATGCACAACTCATGATTGCAACTTGGTCACAAACATTAGGAGTTTCTTTCCAAGCAACAAGAAGGAAAGCCACTCATAGGTCAGCTAGTCCTCTTTCATCCACATCATCAGTAAGAAACATGGAAGCTCAAGTAGACCTAGAAACTTTACTTTCACGATTAAATATAAAATTTCCTTCTTTTAGAGGATTAGCACATGAAGAACCTTATGAGCATGTTAGCTGATTTTTTGCCCTATGTAAAACAAGGGGTTTAATGGGAAGAGAAGATGCATTTTTAATCTCATTAATCCCAACCACATTGGAGGGTCTAGCAGACAAATGGTGTAGCCAATTTATAGCCAACCATTTTGCTACTTGGGATTTAATGAAGAATACCTTCAAAACATAGTTTCAACAAGGAAATATAGCAAAAAACATCATTGAAAGATTAGGGAACCTATGACTAGGTATTGGGGAGACATTCTCTGCATTTGTTACTAGAGCCAAAGCACTTATGGTTAAATTACCAGATCCTCCCCATGATCTTTTTGTCAAAAAGTGGCTTGCTAAACCACTTCCAATATCCACACAATGCAAGATCAAAGAATTAGTGCTCCCCACAACAACAATTGAAGAATTCATTAGCACAATAACAATTGAAGAGTTCATAAGCATAACAACAAGGTTGGAGCAAATTAGACACCAATATGGAACTAGCTCTTCTAGTCTACCAAACCTTGTGGAACATGAAGACCCAGTAACATAATTGAGCAAAGAAATCAAGAATTTAAGAATAAATAAGCCCCACAAAGAAGAAGAAGGTGTAGTCACTTAAGTAAGGCATGAAATTGAAGCATTAAAGCTACAAAAGGAAGAGGAGGCCCAAAAAAGAAGAATTGGCACAACTTCAACAAGAGATATAAGAACTTCGTGGAAGTGGCATCACCAATGGACTATGGTGATCCATGTGTAGCAAACAAGGCCAGGTGGTAAGTGACTACCCTCTCTTATGTGTGACTTGTCAGTTATGTAGGAAAACTACCCATCAAGCCCATGAGTGCCACTCAAGAGGAATGCCTTGACAAGCATCCTAGGGACAAGGAGGAGTCCAATCACCAACAAATGTAATGGTTATTGCACCTAGTCAAGGTAACACCTACAACTGACATCCTCGAATCAACTTTAGGAATGGGTCAAGAAGGCCAATCATTTGTTTTAGTCTTGGGGAATGTGGACATTAAAGAAATTGCCCTCTGCCAAAGAATTATCCTCCTTGTAGAAATTGCCCAACAAATAGGGACTATTACACCATTTTTTGCCCAAAAAACAAAGCATCCACATCAGGGCCTCATATTTAGATGCTTTCTATGAGCAAAGAAGGAGCTGCAAAAGAAACCATTATGCCATCACCATCTACTGGAGTGGTACATCTAGAAGAAATTGAGCCTTTTGTTATGCAAACAAGAAGCAAAGGAAAAGCCCCTCAAGTAGAAATATGCCAAAAGTCAAGGACAAGTGGACTAAATAAGGAAAATGGGACACTTAAGTATATACCTACGCCAAGTGAAGAGACACAAACAAAAGAATGTCTTAAAAGCAACAAGTGAAGCCATTGGATATGCATTAAATAGAGCCCAAAAGGAGCTTGGAGCATCTCTCATGGAATTTGAGGCTTTAGGACTAGTTAGATCCATTAAAAAGGAGGCTAGTATTTTCTTATCTATTAAAAATGGATGCAAAATTCATATCAAAAGCTTTGTAGATATTTGATCAAGCCTCCACATCCACTCTAGTTTCTAAGGCTAGTGATATGAGTGAAGGTAAAGTTATGGGGGTAGCCCCTCATACAGATTACAGGAGCCTGCAACTAACCGTCACTATCAAAGGGCAATATCTACAAGGAGTTATAGTAAATGGCGGCTCAGGCATTAACTGATGCCTACATACTATGGAAAAACGTGGACTTAAATTATCAAGACCAACAAACTTCACTGTGAAATTGCTTGAAGAACGCATACTAAGACCAATGGAAGTGGTCTCTGAAGTTCAAATTAAGGTACAGGGTAACATCTTTACTTTAGACTTTGTTGTATTGATACTACCACAGGTAGATGGACGTTTTCCTCTGTTGATTAGGAGATCTTGGCTAAGGCATGCTAGTGTTTTGCATGATTTGGGAAAGGATACTATGTCGGTAAAATAGGAAGAAAAAGAGCTTAAACTTGTAATCTTATGAGAAGGAATAGACAACAAGGGACCTACCAGCATGATGCAAACAGTTAGCATTTTTATGGAACATGACGGTGAACAACTCATAGTTGGATTTACATGAAGAAGAGGACATGTTAGCCTAGTTGCAAGTGCCATGAAATTTTTCCAAATAACTCAAGTATAGACAAAGTTTATGAAGATAAAGAAGAGACCATACAAGTTGTTGAATTGGGTGAAACAATGACCAGCCATAGAAGAGGAAAGAAAATGCCTCTGAGTGCAACATACAGGAAGCTGATTCAAGTACCAAGAAGAAAACCTCCTACAAGGTAAAGCAATCCATTGAAGAAATTTCTTTTCCAATTCCTGAAATCCCTATAGGGTGGATTCAAGAAAAGGAAGAACGAGTTGATATCCAAAGTGCTCTTTCATATGACACTCAATATTTGTGGGATAAAGTGATTGATTATGTAGTAAACCGATAGGTAGGAGATGGTTGAACTACACCCTAAGAGGGAGGATTAGGAGCTAATCCTCAACCATGGCATTTGGGGTAAGCAGTTATCCCATCAAACCAAGGGTTCTAAGTTCAAATCTCCTATAGATTGTTACATTGGTATCAGAGCCTAGGAACTAGGCTTGGAAAAGGTGGATTGACCCAATGGCCTCTAAAAAAAGGTTCTTGGGCACTCTATCATCTATCAAGAGATATTGGGGTGTATCTCTCAATCCATAGGTCAGATTGAAGCATGTAAGATGCCATTGGAAAGCTCTCAAAAAGCTTTCCTAATCTAACGATCAAGCTTGGAAATGTGAAGGCTTTGGGAGCCCTTGGGTGGCATTTGATTGAGTGTTTAAGTTATGGAACATGGATGAGAACAAAGTTCAAGATACTAAGGTTGAGAATACGGTTCAAGAAGAGAGTGAAAAAGAAGAAGAAGAAGAAGAAAAAGAAGAAGAATCTTACAAATGATCGTGGGTTTATTTTTATAGAATTCTTTTAAGAACTTACCTTCTATGCTCTTATCTCTACCATTCTTAAAAATAGGTCGCATAACCTCTTTTGATGTGCAATTCTAGTGTGACGAAATGTGATCTAGGAAACTCGGAATCATTCCTCAATTTGAAGGACTTGTTGGCTCGCACAAGTGTGCAGCAAAAGAAAAGAAATTGGGTTTGGAAAAAAAAAATCTCTTGATGTTGTCACTCCATGAGAACATGGCCCGTTTGATGTGAGAAATATGAAGAGTTTTGTGAATATCGTTTTGTGAATTGGTCCTTCACTTCCTTACATCCAATATCGTTTTGTGAATGGGTCCTTCACAACTCCAACCATCCCCTCTCTCTTTCTTTTCTCCATCCTACATCTCATGATGAGATTCCATGTCCTAAATTTAAATCTTGATTCTATGCTAAGGAATCTTATAACGAAGCCCAAATTTCTTTCTCTCCATTACAGGAAGACAAAGTTTTTCATCTCCATCTAATCAATGTCCGCTTAGTACACCATTTTCTATTTAATCTATGGTTAAGGTCCACTCATTTGTTAATTTTTGGTATTTCCTCCATTTTATTGCTAGTATATGGCCTTAGCAATCTTTGACGCATATCACCTAGATATTAGATCGATTCTACCTCTTATCTTCCCCAATATCAGATGATTTTACCACCAACCTAATATCAAAGCCTTATATGAGGCTCTAGTCTATCTCTTCTCTAGTGCACGTATTCTTGTGGTAATTTCGAGATATTTATTGAAAGTCATTTATGATACGAGAAGGGCTGATGTTATGGACTCTCATTGGCTATAGCTCACGTTTGATTATCATTCACATTGTTTTCAAGGCCTAAACGTGAGAGACATTTTGCCCATGAAGAGCCATTTCGCCTATCAAACTTACTATGTTAATTTTTCTGCTATTTTTTATGCATTTATATGATATTATATGTATATGCCTTCTGTAGATATATCAAAATTAGTAGAAAAAAAATTACATATCATATGACATTTTCTCCTCTCTGTCGAGTTCAGACTCTAATATGACATTTTCTCCTTCCCGTCCAATTCACGATTGACCGTTCACGAGCAACAAGTCAAGATTGGCTATGAGTGACGAGTCAAGTTTGACTATGATTTCCAATTTCCTGTTGTTTAAACACAAAATGAGGATTCAGGAGTCTTCTAATAGCAATAAATAGCGTATGACACCACAGGATGAATGACTCGTGAGTCGTAGCAATATCCAAGAAGCTTGTCCAAGCCCCTATAGCCTAGTGGTTGATGCTTTGAATCTCAAGGAGGAAGTCCTGAGTTCAAATCCTGGCTAGACATATCCATGAGTTCCCAAAGATGGGTGTCCATAAAGTCCCCCAAGATGGGTGCCTCTATCTTATGAGGTTGGGTGTGTGTGTGTCTTTCTAATTCATTGTCCTCTCAAAAAAAAAAAGAATCCGAGATGCTCAAAAAACAGAGGCACCCACCCTTTTTGCTTTCTTCGCCTGAAGCTTTCGCACTCTATTGGGTGATTTGTTTGGGAGAGATGAGTGGTGTGGGCTCTGGCTTTGATTCCTGTTTCTTTCCTTATCCTAAGACTTCCGGACATGTTATGAAGAAGAGGACATGTTAGCCTAGTTGCAAGTGCCATGGATTTTTTCCAAATAACTCAAGTATAGACAATGTTTATGAAGATAAAGAAGAGACCATACAAGTTGCAGAATTGGGTGAACCAATGAACGGTCATAGAAGAGGAAAGAAAACGCCTCTGAGTGCAACATATAGGAAGCTGATTCAAGTACCAAGAAGGAAACTGTTAGATATGCTCAATGCCTCACCCTTATGTAACACCACCATTTTTCCATAACACTCTATTTTGTAAGGCCCCCATTATGAGGAGAAGCCATGTGAGAGTGTTGGACATTGGTAGGTTCCTGACTTTGAGGTCAGATGAGGTCTAGTGTAGACCGTAGATGGATAGTTAGGAAGGTTACTTCTAAGCCATTGGATTTGGGATTGATCCGATGTGAGGATCAACCTAAATCAAGGGCTAGAAACAAAAGTAGCTTTCTTAACTTGGGGAAGGGTCTAATTGATGTGGGCCATTGGATCTAGACTTGATCCTAAGTGTGGATTAAGCAAGATCAAGGGTTACAAACAAATGGTTGTTGATCCTACCTTTGTACCATTGGATTTACCCCATAGATCAATGGTGGAGATTATTTTGGGCATGGATCAAGCTCCCACGACCCTAGAACATGGGTAGGCCGACTTAGGCTTGGAGGACCTTATAAGGATGGTCCCCATCCCATGTAGGATCATCAGTTTGTGTGGTTGGAACCATTAGGGTATCCATCTTAGTACCCATTGTGTTGGCCTATAGCCCTTCACCTAGCTTCTATCTAGATCACCATCTAAGCTCCATATAGGGAGTGCATGGGTGGATAGAACCATCTATATATTGTTTAGTGTTTGAGTTCCATTGTATTAGAGTTATGAGTTTTAGTTGAATTGAGTTGAGTTCATCTTCTATATCATCTTGAGTCCACTTTTCATTATAACCAAATCTCTTGTGTTATTCCCATGAGTAGTGATATCTCTCTTTCTATCTAACCTTGATCTTATATGTGTGTTGTGGTAACCTCTACATGGCATTAGAGTTACACCACTAGCCCACCACTCAAATCATTATTCATTTATTTTCTTTTTCTTACATGGTATCAGAGCTCAGGAAGGTATAGAAGATTGCAGAGATCGTGGAGGCCAAGGAATCAACTCTAGCATTTGTGGAAGGAATGCTTCAATAATCAAGCTTGTGAGAGGTAAATGCTTCAACTCGAAAGTTTGTGATAGGTAAAGGCTTCAACATTGGAGTTCTTGGGAGGCAAAGGCCTCAATGCCATAGCTTGTGGGAGGCAAAGGCTTCAATACTAGAGTTCTTGGGAGGCAAAGGCTTCAAGGCTTCAAGTTCATGGGACACAAAGGCTTCAACACTATGGAGGTGTTATTATCTAGAAGTGGAAGTGGAGTTGGTACAATGGATTTGGAAATACAAACACTATGGGTTCATCCACCGACCTTTAGTGAAGGCAAGTTAGATGGTACAAATTATTTTCTTTGGAAGTTCAAGATTACAGTTATCCTTGATTCTTATGATCTTTTGGAGATGGTGATGGGAAGTGAGCAAGAGCCACAACCTACCTTTGACCCATTGGATCCGAGTAAGGTGATTCTCCCAAATGCAAAGCTTCTACAAGCTTGGAAGATAAGGAATGCAAATGCACTATATTATATAGTGAACAATTGTGTGGAGTCTATTCTACCTCTTATTCAACATACATCCAAGGCAAGTGACGCATGGAGTATGTTGAGGAGTCACTATGAGGTAAGAAACCAAACATGCATTCAAAATTTAGAAAATCAATTGGAAGCAAAGATGTTTGCAGAAGGAGAGAAGGGGAATGCATCCATTACTCAGATCAAGAAGCCATGTGATGGAATGGCTTGTGAAGGGATAGAGAAGAGCGGCATGGACCTAGCTCAAAGGCATCTCCAAGATTCTCCACCAAACTATGATGGAAGGGTAACTACTCTCAACACTCAGGTGAGACCTCAAACTTCGATATTTGAAGAGTTCTATTCAATACCAAGGGAAGAGGATTTGGAGCTCAAAACCCAATGAAGAAGCAACAATGGAGATGCTACATTCTCCAACAATGCATCAAAAAAAAGGTGGTTCCTCAACCAAAGGTGAAAGTGAAAAGAAGAGGAGGAGGAGTAGTAAGAAGAAGTTTCAAGGACAATGCTTCCATTGCAAAAGAAAGGGACATACAATTGCACATTGTCATGTCAAGAGGATAGATGAAGTGAAGGAGGAGACAATACATGGAGCCAAAGCAAAGGTGGTATGCTCCTCAACACAAGAAGAATCAATTGTGGATTCATGGGTACTAGACAATGGTGCATCTCATCAAATGACCAATGATATAGGTCAATCTAGTTCTATGCAGCCTCAGCAAGAACCCATCATGGTGACAGGAACAATATGGAAGGAGATGCAAAAGCAAGGTATTGTTCTTCATCACTTACCTACAGTGAATGGAATGAAGGAACCTTATAGAGCTTGTATGATGGGCAAGCTGCACAGAGAGACATTCCCACAAGAAAGCAAGAGTAGGTCAAAGGCTCCTCTAGTGTTGGTATATGCTAACTTGTGTGGTAAGATGTCTATACAGGCCTTGGGAGGATCTTCCTACATTGTGATCGTTGACGACTATAGCAGGAAGATGTGGATGTACTTTCTTCGTGATAAGGCTCAAGCTTTTGGTAAGATTAAACGACAACCAGAACTTGTTGAAAATGAACCAGGGAAAAGTGTGAAGAAGCTTGGAATAGGAGGTGGTGGTGAGCTCAACTCAGAGGAGTTGGAAGGCTTTTGCAAGTGCAAAGGGATAAAGTGTCAATCAGTGACACCTCACACATTACAACATGATGGCATTATGGAATACAAGAGTCACACCATTGTTGAGATAACAATGTGTATGAGAGAAGGCATGGGCTTTCCTTATCAAATCACAAAGAGTCATCATGAAGTTTACATTGGTAAGAATCCATCAGTCTCACACTTTAGAATTTTTGAGAGTGTATGTTATGCTCTTGTCCCAGGTCAAAGAAAGAACAAGTTGGAACCAAAAAGCAAGAGATGCATCTTCCTAGGTCATAATGAAAAGCAAAGGGCTTTCATATTATATGACCATGAGGCAAAGAAGATACAAGGGAGTCGTGATGTGGTGTCTATGGAGCAGCCACATGCAGTGGAGGACAAGAAAAGATCTTCCATTTTATCATCAAGCGAAGGAGTAGTTCACTATGTACCTAGCCCAAGAGTCATCCCTACCTATGAACGGGAGGAAGCATCATCATCAGATGGTGAGAAGAGAGTCTACCAACCTAAAATCACCCAAACAAATTGGTTGTCACTGCAATGGGTGAAAAAGCTCTATGGTCAGAGTAATCCTATGCCAACAACTATCAAAGAGAAGGCAGAAGGACCAAGTAGATCACAGAGAATAGAGGAGCACAAGTGGGCTTCTACTCACATAGTCAATATAGCCATGATGGTTGTGATTATGAAGCAAGTAATGAAGCCATTAATTGAAGATGAAGCACTTGTAGATCCGGCATGGAAGGAGGTTGTGCAAGCCAACTATGATAGCTTAATGAACAATGAAGCATGGGAGGTCACTAGCACCAAGTGGGTCTGGCAGGTGAAGTACATGATACAAGGGATCTTGGAATGCTATCACCACACATTGATAGCACAAGGACTTTCACTGGTGAAGGGTTTTGGTTTTCAAGACTCTTTTGCTCTAATGATCACTATTTGCAGCATACTAATGTTAATAGCTCATATGAAGTGGGAAGTTTTCATGTTACATGTCAGATCAGAACATTTGAATGTTGACCTCAAAGAGGAGGTACATGTGTTGCAGCCACCAAGGTTTGAGGTTCCACATTCAAAGGACATACTATGTAAGCTGAAGAAGGCATCATATGTGATGAAACAAGCCCTAGGATCATTGTATGAGCAGATAGACATTGGGAGCTACATGAAGGTCTTTGGTAGTCTTATCTACTTATGGAGTACCATACAAGATATCAGTTTTCTAGTAAGACTTTTGAGAAGGCTTGGGAATAGAACTCATGAAGGACATTCAAGAGTTGGCAAGCAAGTACACTTGAGAAGGAAGGTGGAAACAATCTACTATGCAACCATGAAGAATGCAACAGGTACCCTCACCAAGGTGCTTACAAAGGATCTACTTCAGATACATCTTTGAAGACTTGGCATTGGGCCAAGAAGGTAGTTCACCTTTGGGTGGACATTGAGGGGGGGTGTTAGACATGGTCAATGCTCCACCCTCATGGAAGACTTGGCATTGGGATAAGAAGGTAGTTCACCTTTGGGTGGACATTGAGGGGGGGTGTTAGATATGCTCAATGCCTCACCCTTATGTAACACCACCATTTTTCCATAACACTCTATTTTGTAAGGCCCCCATTATGAGGAGAAGCCATGTGAGAGTGTTGGACATTGGTAGGTTCCTGACTTTGAGGTCAGATGAGGTCTAGTGTAGACCGTAGATGGATAGTTAGGAAGGTTACTTCTAAGCCATTGGATTTGGGATTGATCCGATGTGAGGATCAACCTAAATCAAGGGCTAGAAACAAAAGTAGCTTTCTTAACTTGGGGAAGGGTCTAATTGATGTGGGCCATTGGATCTAGACTTGATCCTAAGTGTGGATTAAGCAAGATCAAGGGTTACAAACAAATGGTTGTTGATCCTACCTTTGTACCATTGGATTTACCCCATAGATCAATGGTGGAGATTATTTTGGGCATGGATCAAGCTCCCACGACCCTAGAACATGGGTAGGCCGACTTAGGCTTGGAGGACCTTATAAGGATGGTCCCCATCCCATGTAGGATCATCAGTTTGTGTGGTTGGAACCATTAGGGTATCCATCTTAGTACCCATTGTGTTGGCCTATAGCCCTTCACCTAGCTTCTATCTAGATCACCATCTAAGCTCCATATAGGGAGTGCATGGGTGGATAGAACCATCTATATATTGTTTAGTGTTTGAGTTCCATTGTATTAGAGTTATGAGTTTTAGCTGAATTGAGTTGAGTTCATCTTCTATATCATCTTGAGCCCACTTTTCATTATAACCAAATCTCTTGTGTTATTCCCATGAGTAGTGATATCTCTCTTTCTATCTAACCTTGATCTTATATGTGTGTTGTGGTAACCTCTACATGGCATTAGAGTTACACCACTAGCCCACCACTCAAATCATTATTCATTTATTTTCTTTTTCTTACAGAAACCTCGTATAAGGTAAAGCAATCCATTGAAGAAATTTCTTTTTCAATTCATGAAATCCCTATAGGATGGATTCAAGAAAAGGAAGAACGAGTTGACATCCAAAGTGCTCTTGCATATGACACTCAATATTTGTGGGATAAAGTGATTGGCTACGTAACAAAGTGATAGGTAGGAGATGGTTGAACCAGACCCTTGAAAGATAGGAGATGGTTGAACTACATCCTAAGAGGGAGGATTAGGACCTAATCCTCAACCATGGCATTTGCAGTAAGTGGTTAGCCCATCACATTGCTAACCAAGAGGTTGTGATTTTAAAGCTCCTATAGATTAATAAATTGGTATTAGAGCCTAGAAACTAGGCTTGGAAAAGTTGGATCAGTGATCCACTGGCCTCTAGAAAAGGTGCTCGGGCACTCTATCATGTGAAAGGATAGGAATTGGGAAGGCAGTGTTTTGACAACTCTATCCAAGAGATGTTGGGGTGTATCTCTGAATCCATAGGTCCGATTGAGGCATGTAAGATACCATTGGAAAGCTCTCTTTCCCAATCTAATGATCAAGCTTCGAAATGTGAAGTCTTTGGGAGACCTTGGGTGGTTGATTGATTGTTTAAGATATGGAACATGGGTGAGAACAAAGTTCAAGATACTAAGGTTGAGAATAGGGTTCAAGAAGAAGAAGAAGAAGATTACAAATGAGTGTGGGTTTTGTTCTTTAGACCTCTTTTAGAAACTTACCTTCTTTATGCTCTTATCTCTACCATACTTAAAAATAGGTCTCATAACCTCTTTTAATGTGCAATCCTAGCGATATGGATAGGAATCATTACTGGATAGGAATCATTCCCCAATTTGAAGGACTTGTTGACTCGCACAAGTGTGGAGTAAAACAAAAGAAATTGGGTTTGGAAAAAGAAAATATCTTGATGTTGTCACTCCATGAGAAAATGGCCCGTTTGATGTGAAAAATGTGAAGAGTTTTGGCTGTCCGTAGACCTTCCTGCACCTCATTACATCCAATATCTTTCTGTGCATGGGTCCTTCACAACTCCAACCATTCCCTCTCACTTTCTTTTCTCCATCCTAAGCATCCCATGATGAGATTCCAACTCCTGCATTTCCATCTTGACTCTATGCTAAGGAATCGTATAACGAAGGCCAAATCTCTTCCTCTCCATTACAGGAAGCCAAAGGCTTTCATCTCCATCTAATCAATGTCCACTTAATACACCATTTTCGGTTTAACGTATGGTTAAGGTCCATCTTATTGCTAGTGTATGGCCTTAGCTATCTTTGATGCATATCACCTAGATATAATTGGATCGATTCTACCTCTTGTCTTTCCCAATATAAGATGATTTTACCACCAACTTAATATCAAAGCCTTATATGAGGCTCTAGTCTATCTCTTGTCTAGTGCATGCATTCAAAGGAAGTTCGGCCTTAACCTACTCTCCAGGACTTGAATTAAATAAAAGAAAAGTACAATAGAAGGGGACTAGTGCCCATGGGATCCCCGAATCCCACAGAGCACGCATTCTTGGGGTAGGTTTCGAGATATTTATTGAAAGTCATTTATGATACGAGAAGGGCTGATGTTATGAACTCTCATTGGCTATAGCTCACGTTTGATTATCATTCACATTGTTGGCAAGGCCTAAACGTGAGAGACATTTTGCCCATGAAGAGCCATTTCGCCTATCAAACTTACTCTGTTAATTTTCCTGCTATTTGTTACATATTTATATAATATTATATGTATATGCCTTCTATGGACATATCAAAATTAGTAGAAAAAAAAAGAAAATTACATATCATATGACATTTTCTCCTGTCCGTCCAGTTCAGACTCTAATATGACATTTTCTCCTTCCCGTCCAGTTCATGATTGACGGTTCACGACCAACAAGTCAAGATTGAGTATGAGTGGCGAGTCAAGATGGACCATGACTCCCAATTTCCCGCTGTTTAAACAAAAAATCAGGGCCCAGGGGTCAGGAGGAATGACTCGTGAGTCGTGACTCGTGAGCAATATCCGAGAAGCTCAGAAATCAGAGGCAGCCTTCTTCGTGAGTCCCTTTCCCCTTTCTTCGCCTGAAGCTTTCGCAGTCTGTTGGGCGATTTGTTTGGGAGAGGGTGGCGTGGGGTTTGGGCCCTGGCTTTGGTTCCTCTTTCTTTGCTTATCGTAAGACTTCCGGACTGCGTGTAACATTCGTGGTGGTTGCTGTCCGAGACCTTCGTTCTATACTTTCACTTGGACTAATTCAAAGCTATCCCAATATTCGCAAGTATAAATAAAAGCGGTGTAAGGAGACAGCCTTCAAGAGTATACGTAGAGAGGTCGGAGACACAGAGAACGGCACAGAGAGAGAGAGAATGGGTTCATACATCTCAATCTGTAATGACACAGCGGATGTCTACATGGTAAAGACGGGTGTTCATCAACAAGCTCTGGGCATATCCTTGGGTATATTAGGAATTCTAGGGGCCGCAGCGGGTGTGGTGTCTACGACAGTAGCTGCGGGCGTCGGTACCAGTGCAGCCATTGTTCAGATTGCTACTCTTGAACAGGACGGCTTCAAGCGCATTGATCCAGGCAAGTCCATGACCTTTTTCGTCTTCTTCTTCCTTTCTTCTTCTTCTTCCTTTCGATGGACATGGTTAAACATATAGATAATGCAGGATGCGCTGAACGATTTGGGCAATACACATTATCTCTGTTACGGCAAGCCACATGTGTCCGTGTACGTGAGATATCCCCCGGCCAATACGTGGGCGTGGATATTGTCACAATGCAGCCGATTGCTAGCGGACCCACTCATGATTCCGTAAATAGATACAAAATCTCTGAGTGGAGGAGAGATCCCAAATATGTGACTCCTTTCCAGCTTGGGTAGTGAATGATCTTACGCTGTACAGCTGCTGAAGAAGAGAAAGTATATGGATTTTGTGAACATTATTATTATATTGTAGCTGCAGCTTCATGGTTATGGAAGAAGAGGAAATGTTATTAGCATTTCTGAACGTGAAACAGAATGCAGCCTCTGTTCTTGTACTTTCTTTAATGAATTAATAGGGTCCCGATGTTCTAATTCTTGTACATTCTCTCCGTGTTTATATATATATATATATATATATATATATATATATATATATATATATATATATATATATATATATATATATATAATGCAATTGAAGTTTTTGTTGGTAAACGAACGATTTTTGCGCATGTTCAAGGTCGACACACGATACGGTGTTGTACTCAAACACATGCGTATATGTGTGGAGATTGCACATTACACAGGAGATAAGGAAGAGAGCTCTCCCACACTCTCGGACACAAAGAGAGGAGCACACACATATTCTCTCTCTCTCTGACGCAGAAAGGGTGATACGAGAACTACTGTTTTCATGTCTCTGGGAAAACAGGATGATGCGCAAGGCCATTGGCATTAGATTAGAGTCCATCAGCTGCGGGTGAAGCCGAAAAGGATATGAAATTTACTGTTTAAGGGTTGACGAGAAATAATTACACACGTCGGGCATGATAACCTTTGGGTAGGCTCTTTCTTCAGGATCGAACTTCTATTCAACGAACGATACAGTAATCTAAGTAATCTGTAACTTCTCCGTCTCTTACAAAGTATGATAAAATGCCCGGCACGGTCAAACTTACAGAGCCAAAGAAAGAGAATTTTAAAGGAGCAATACATAAACAAAAACGCATGGTAATTTGTCTTTTCGTGCGACTAATTATGAATGAACAAGAGCATTGAGTTTTTTTTTTTTTTTTTTTTGGGGGGGGGGGGGGTAGGGGTTGGTCAGAGGGAAAGAATACAAAAGAAAACGTTTCAAATAACTATAAAAGAAAACTGGCGATTTTTCACGCCCATAAGGATCCTAAAGACAAACATGAAGAAATGAGACCATTCCAATTACAGAAATAAAATGAAGAAATGAGACCATTCGAATTACTGGAGGAGTCTTTTCAAAAATGATGTCCTCTTAGATGATAATGACCATTCCAATTCACCTTTGGGTTGCGTTTTTCAGCCACACTCATGAAACTACAAGTTTCTGGAAAGATTTTCAGTTCTGATGGGAGCAGCCACTACAAACTTATGTAGGTTTTCTTGAACCTGAACAATCGAGTTGATAGATGCTTGTAGTTGTTTTTTCCTAGTTGTTGGGTTGTGCATTCAGGCTTTTAGTGTCATTTTACTGCATATATTGAGCACATACGCACTATGTACGCTTCTATGGATACCACTTATGTACATCCATGTGGTCATTGATATACCGATTATGTCTTTAGAGCCTACCCAATCTACATAAAGAAAAAGCTTGATGTCTATATCATATGTGTAAGGATAATACTATCAAGAGAAAGTAGATAAGGAAGAGAGCTCTCACACACAAAGAGAGGAGCAGACAGATTGAGACAAGGAAGAATGATCTTTCTTTTTCTTCTTCTTCTTCTTCTATTACATAAAGAGAATATACAAGAATGGCCTAATACAACAATTCAACTAGTGCAATATATAAAGAATAGTACATGAGGAAAGTCCATTCCAATTACTGGAGAAATAAAATAAAATGAAGAAATGAGACCATTCCAATAAGAGAATAGTACAGAAATACAATGAAGAAATGAGACCATTCCAATTACTGGAGAAGTCTTTTCAGAAATGATGTCCTGTTAGATGATTACTTAAAAGTGAATTTTATTACTTAATATTACATAAAAGAGAATTACTTAAAAGAGAATTTTCTTCCATTACATAAAGAGAATTTAAAAGGAGCAATACATAAAGAAAATGCTCATATTCATTAACGAATAAAACCACAAACAAATGTGCCATCATTCTTGGTATATAAAAGTCCATGGAGCTGATCATTGAAAATGCCCTTCTCATATATCACTGATTATTGGAGCGTCTTGTATCTTTTGGAGAGAGTGATTTAGAAACAATATCCTGTTGATAGGGTGTCTCTTGGTTTTCGTGTACAAATGTTTGTTCATGATAGTTACATTCTAACCAAAGTGGATTCTTATGTACCTAATCTTTTGTCATGCCTTTCCAAAGTTGTAAACTAAGCCAAAGATTACAAATTTCTTAGGAGAGACCTTTATTCGAAGAAGTAGCATAGGATGCTTGGAAAATCACAAGAATCAATATTAGATTTATCATATTTTCATGTTGTAAGAAAATATTGAACGAATGAGAGTAGTCACATGACATTTTTCTTTAAGGAGCAACCCTATTTATCTTCTCAGCATTTGTGACGTTAGTGCATATATGTAATCAAGCATTTAAAGATGTAGAGAATGGATTTTTCCCCTTTTTTGGTACATGTTCCTGATCGATACACGATGTTGTACAAAAATACATGCATCTGTCTAGAGATCGCATCAATTTGTTTTATCAGAACCGTTGCACAAAGTTATTAGTTGCTAGTAGTTGTTTAGTTGTTTTAGCCTTTCATTGTATACTTTAACTTGGAAGTAATTCAAAGCATTTTGAATATTCAAAGTTGTAAAAATCTGTGTAAGGAGACAACGTTCAAGAGAGCACATAGAAGCGAGAGATGCAAAGTATCATCAACCAATAGATCCTGCATGGGCCTTGTAAGGATCTCTAATTTTTAAGAATTTAGCCTAGCTCTTTTCTTTTCTAAGGGGATAAAGTTCATTAAATAGGGAACTCTTTCATAGGATAGAGTAGGATTTTTTAGGCTTTACTCACATCTTCTCTCTCTTCTTGTAGAGAGAGAGCAAGAGAATCTACTTTCCACATCATCAAACTCATGCATGCATGTGAATAAAAAATGTTTTTTCTAAAAAGTCAATTCTCAGTGTATATAACTAAGGATCCATATTTTAATATGTAACTCAAAAATGACATTTTCAAATGAATTTTTGTTTTTTTTATTCTTTTAGGAAAAGTAGCATTTTCTAGATCCCTCCAAAATTAAAGTGGCATATATCAAATCTATAACTATAATTCCCCAAAAAAATGATTCTTTTTTCAAATTTCATCATTATTATCCACACATACTTGAATAAAACACTTTGACCCATCATGATACATAAAAGCACAACACATGCTTTAGAGTCGTTCCATACGAGTTTTTGACCCATCATGATAGAGAAAGCACATTTTTCAGTTGTGGTGGGAGTAGCCACTGCAAATTTATGCAGCCACACTCATAAAACTCTAGATGGATAGGAATCATTCCTCAATTTGAAGGACTTGTTGGCTCGAATAAGTGTGGAGTAAAACAAAAGAAATTGGGTTTGAAAAAACAAATCCCTTGATGTTGTCACTCCATGAGAAATATGCCCCACAAAGAAGAAGAAAGTGTTCTCACTCAAGTGAGGCATGACATTGAAGCATTAAAGCTACAAAAGGAAGAGGATGCCCAAACAAAAGAATTGGCACAACTTCAAGATGAGCTATAAGAACTTCGTGTAAGTGGCATCAAAAGTGGACTATGGTGCACCATGTGTAGCAAACAAGGCCATGTAGTAAGTGAATACCCTCTCTTAAGTGTGACTTGCCAATTATGTAGGAAAACTAGCCATCAAGCCCATGAGTGCCACTCAAGAGGAATGTCTTGACAAGCATACTAGGGACAAGAAGGAGTCCAATCACCAACAAATTTAATGATTATTGCACCTAGTCAAGGAAACACCTACAACCCATATCCTCAAATTAACTTTGAGAATGGGTCAAGAAGGCCAATGATTTGTTTTAGGGGTGGGGAATGTGGACATTATCAAAGAAATTGCCCTCTGATAGAGAATTCTCCTCCTTGTAGAAATTGCCCAATAGCTAGAGACCACTACACCATTTTCTACCCAAACAACAAAGCATCCACATAAGGGCTTCATATTCAGATGCTTTCTATGAGCAAGGAAGGAGCTGAAAAAGAAACCATTATGCGATCACCATTTGCTGGAGTGGTACATCTAAAAGAAATTGAATCTTTTGTTTTGGAGATAAGAAGCAAAGGGAAAGCCCCTCAAGTAGAAATATGCCAAGAGTCAAGGACAAATGGACTAAACAAGGAAAACAGGACACTTAAGGATATACCTACACCAAGTGAAGAGACACAAACAAAAGAAGGGCTTAAAAGAAACAAGTGAAGCCATTGGATATGTATTCAGTAGAGCCCAAAAGGAGCTTGAAGCATCTCACATAGCCCATGCTCCTTTGGAATTTGACGTTTCAAGACTACTTACATCCATTAAAAAGGAGGCTAGTATTTTTTTTTATCTATTAAAAATGGATGCAAAATTCATATAAGAAGTTGTGCAGATCATTGATCAAGCCTCCACATCCACTCTGGTTGCTAGGGCTAGTGCGAGGAGTGATGGTAAAGTTATGGGGGTAACCTTCCATACAAATTATAAGAGCCTACAACTCACCATCACTATCAAAAGACAACATCTACAAGGAGTCATAGCAGTGGCAGCTCAGGCATTAACTTGATGCTTGAACATACTATCGACAAACGTGGCTTTCAACCATCAAGACTAGCAGACTTCACTGTGAAATTGGTTGAAGAAAGAATAGTAAGACCAATGGAAGTGGTCCCTGAAGTTGAAATTGAGGTACAAGGTAACATCTTTACTTTGGACTTTGTTGTATTGATACTACCATAGGTAGATGGAGGTTTTCCTCTGTTGATTAGCAGATCCTAGCTAAGGCATGCTAGTGTTTTGCATGATTGGGGAAAGGATACTATGTGGGTAAAATAGAAGGGAAAAGAGCTTAAACAGATAATTTTATGAGAAGTAATAGACAACAAGGGACATATTAGTATGATGCAAACAGTTAGCACTTTTATGGAACATGACATGTTGAACAACTCATAGTTGGTTTTATATGTAGAAGAGATATGTTAGCCTAGTTGCAAGTGCTATGGAATTTTTCCAAATGACTCAAGTACAAACAAATTTTATGAAGATAAAGAAGAGACCATACAAGTTGCAAAATTGGGTGAACCAATGACCAGCGATAGAAGAGGAAAGAAAATGTCTCTTAAGTGTAATGTATAGGAAGTATATTCAACTACCGAGAAGGAAACCTCCTACAAGGTAAAGCAATCCATTAAATCCAAAGTGCTCTTGCATATGACAATCAATATATGTGGTATAAAGTGATTGACTATGTAATTAAGTCATAGGTAGGAGATGGTTGAACCACACCCTTGCAAGATAGGGGATGGTTGAACTACACCCTAAGAGGTAGGATTAGGAAGTAATCCTCAACCATGGCTTTTGGGGTAAGTGGTTAGCCCATCACATTGCTAACAAGAGGTTGTGAGTTCAAATCTCCTATAGATTGTTACATTGGTATTAGAGCATAGGACTAGGTTTGGAAAAGGTGGATTGACCCAATGGCCTCTAAAAGAGGTGCTTGGGCACTCTATCATGTGAAAGGGTAGGAATTGGGAAGGCGGCGCTTTGACAACTCTATCCAAGAGATATTGGGGTTTATCTCTCAATCCACAGGTTGGATTGAGGCATATAAGATATCATTGGAGAGCTCTTAAAAGGAACTTTCCTAATCTAAAGATCAAGCTTGGAAATGTGAAGTCCTTGGGAAACCTTGGGTGGCACTTGATTGAGTGTTTAAGATATGGAACATGGGTGAGAACAAAGTTGAAGATACTAAGGTTGAGAACAGGGTTCAAGAAGAAGAGGAAGAAGAAGAAGAAGAAGAAGAAGAAGAAGAAGAAGAAGAAGAAGAAGAAGAAGAAGAAGAAGAAGAAGAAGAAGAAGAAGAAGAAGAAGAAGAAGAAGATTACAAATGAGTGTGGGTTTATTTCTATAGACTTCTTTTAAAAACTTACCTTCTTTATGCTCTTATTTCTACCATACTTAAAAATAGGTATCATAACCTCTTTAATGTGCAATTCTAGTGGCAAAAAATGTGATATAGGAAACTCCAGATGGATAGGAATCATTCCTCAATTTTAAGGACTTGTTGGCTCGCACAAGTGTGGAGTAAAACAAAAGAAACTGGGTTTGGAAAAAAAAATCCCTTGATGTTGTCACTCCATGAGAAAATGGCCTGTTTGATGTGAGAAATGTGAAGACTTTCGATTGTCCTTAGACCTTCCTTCACTTCATTACATCCAATATCATTTTCTCCATGGGTTCTTCACAACTCCAACCATCCCTTCTCTCTTTCTTCTCTCCATCCTACGCATCTCATGATGAGATTCCAACTCCTAAATTTCCATCTTGATTCTATGCTAAGGAATCATATAACAAAGCCCAAATTTCTTCCTCTCTATTCCAGGAAGCCAAAGGCTTTCATCTCCATCTAATCAATATCCACATAATACACCATTTTGGATTTAATCTATGGTTAAGGTTGTAAGCCGCCGGATTGGCAATTGTAAACTTGTCACTTTTTCATATTCCGCACGAACCGAAAGGTCGTTGCGAAGAACTGTAATCTCTTATAAATCAATGAAAAGACGCTTCGGTGATAACCAGAGGATCACCAGACTGTCAGTCTGGGCGATACGTCTGTGTAGTTCCGTTGTGTTGTGTTTTGAGAATTCTGAGTAGTACCGTGTTATTTCACTTTTGCTGATTACCTATACTTGTGTTAACGCTGTTCCGTTAAGTACGACTTGTGAGTCTGTATTACGGTAATGAATAGTTTCAGCGCTGTGTGTTGAGGACGTAACAATCAAGCAAATCGGTAAAGTTGTGGAAGAGTTAGTAATAGTCTGAGTACAGAAAGTGAAACTGTGAGAGAACGAACCAGAGTCTAGAGATTAATTCGTGTTGACAGAGTTCTTTGAACATTCGTGTACTGTTTTGTGAATGAATTAATTGGGAAAATCAAGTATAGAGCCTTTGTTTATTCAGACCCCTTCCACTCCCAAGAACCCGAAAAGAGCTTAAACGCGTTTCTGAAGGCAAACGCGCGTTTAACACTAGCGCCGTCTGTGGGAAGGTGGCAACAGAGTGTTGCAAAGTGATTGTGGGAAGGTGGCAACAGAGTGTTGCAAAGTGATTGTGGGAAGGTGACCATAGATTGTGAATTGACAGTAAGGTAGAGTAGTACGCAAGTGTTGCAAAGGTGATATATGCCGGTTACTCGGTCCGGTGAGTCGTATCCGAAATATAGGAGAGACCGACAGCCCTGGGAGATATCAAATTTATTAGGAACATCCTCAGGAGGCAGAAGCATAGATTGGTTAAGTCTAGTCGTCGAAGAAACGAAGCGCATTAGCAGTGATTCCGGTAGCATTCCGGTAGAACATACTACAATTCCGGTAGATTTTGGTGTAATTTCGGCACAGACTGCAGAAGATACAGTAACTTCGGAGTCTACAGGAACACATTGTGTAGTTGATCCGACACCGTCTGGTCAAGATTCGAACCTCTCTGAGGATAGGAGTGTGTTATCCAGAGAGGTCATTGAAGGTGAAAGAATACCCTGGATTGGGGAAAGTTCAACTAATTCCGGTGACAGTTCGGTCCCAGTTACAAGGGATTTACAATTTTCCGGTGACTGTGTTATACTTCCCGGTGAATCTTCATTCCGGACACCACTATTCGGGGCAAGTTTGCCTACGTTTGATACCAAAGAAGTGGATAGGCTATTCGACTTGGAAATTCGTAAAAGGTTGAGCGCTATTTTTGAAAGGGAAGGTGAGCAGTTTGATCATACAGACTCTGAAACACATCCTCAGAACGCAGGAAATAGTAACAGTACCGCCACTAGCACCATGAGTGGGCAACAACAACAACAACAACAACAACAACAGCTACAACCACTACCACCTCGACCGGTTCCAACAGGAGTAACATACACCAAATTCGGTGGACTTCCAAGTGATGATTCTGATGCCCTTGTACACACCTTTGAAATAAGTTATGCAGTACTAAACCATCCACCTGATCTGGCATACAAGGCCATAGTATTCCAGTCAACATTAGTTAATGAAGCAGCGAGGTGGCTTATAGAATATGATATCAACCATTTCGGCACCTATGAAGCGATAAGGGATGCGTTTTTGCAGAGATTCCGACTGAAGAAGAACCCTGCCGAAATTTTTGATTACTTACAGAACAATAGACAGAAGCTGAACCAAACAGTGCAGGAATATGCCACCCTCTTCAGAACTCATTTGAGACAACTACCTCCGACACATGCTAATTTATCGGATGATGTCATCACTCAGTGGTTTATTAATGGTTTGACTCCGTAGCTCAAACAGATTATGATCATCCGTTGTGTGGGAGCTATGACACTAGATGCGGTTATTGCAATGGCCTTGCAGCTCGAGCATAAGGTTGGAGGCTTTATTGAAGACCTGTAGTGGTTGAAAGCCAGTAAAACTGTTGCAGAGGATCCGGCTAGACAGATGTACTGCACTAAGTGCAAGAATCCAGGGCATACCAGTACCACATGTGCACTTAATCAGATGTATTGTGCTATCTGCAATACCACCGGACATTCCACCAAAAACTGTGCATATAATGCCAAAGTGCAGGGACCAGCAATTATAAATGCTATCATACAAGAACCAGGGCAGCCGGCCACCCATTATGTACCACCTCAGATGAGAAATAATCAGCAGCAAGGATACAAAAATTATCGAGGACAGCGGTGTCGGAAGGATTTCCTCACTTTAATTGTCATATAGAAAAATTTTTTCCTTGAAGTACCTGCAAGCAAAAGATGGACAATATATATTCAGAACTCAGAACAATGGAAAAAGATGTTCGGCTGAACCCTTGAAGTTATCTTTAAATTTATCTTTATTTAAACCCTCTATAGTCTTAATCTTCTTAATTTCATGAATGATTTTACTTATGAGCTATAAAAATGAGTATTATGAAGATAACTTAGTGCGAGTATGCATTTGTGTTTAAGTGTATGCATTAACCTAAGAGTTTAAGCATGCAAATGTACCTATGGTTGTTTATTTATGGTGTGGTTAAAATATATTTTAATATGAGTACTTCATGTGATTATAGGAACCCTATGGTTAAGAGAGTTACCTTAAATGGTTATTCAAAATATTTACATTAATTAAATAAATTTATTTTTCCAATGTGCCTAAACCATGCTAATTATGATAATTATTTCACTTATGTCTTAATTTAAATAAAACCTTATGAATATATCCATGACTCGATATATATATGTATATGTTAGTTATAGGTAATAAATTATTTAATTATTAAGTCAGCTAACTAAAATAAGTCAATGTTATTTTAAAATAAACAAAAAATTAATGTTTCATTTCTATATGGTAGTTATTCTAAATATTAAGCAATAGTTAATTTAATTAATTAGTAATATGTTATAGTTAATGTAGGTTATTAACAAAAACAAGAGTTCGTGCGCACAATTCTATGCATGTTATACATATATGAATGGTGAGAATTGTTTTTTTGGGGGCTCTCTAATGCTTCGCTGTAGGTACGGGTTCTTCAGAGAGAGAGAGAAAAAAAGAAAGACAGAACGTGAGTGGCTGGTTGGTTTTCAACGACGGGAGATCTGGCGAAAATGAAGATATAGCAGATTGAAGACGAAGCAATTCATAGATGATTTGCGGATCCATCTATTAGGCGGACAAGATAGCAGAGGTGGACACGCAAGACAAGTTAGGAGATCGCATAACTGTTAAGTGCTCATCGGATAGATAAAACGATGGACTGAGCAGCTGAAGACTATGGTGCACATGTACAGGGAAGAGAGACGACAGCTCCGTGGGAAGAAGGAAGACAAGTCAGAACGCTTTTGGAGTTTATTAAGGAAGTAAACTAATCTCAGATTTGGCATCTTGGTTTAATTATGTTTTAACGACGAATGTTTTCACGATACTGTAGAAATTTCTTTTATGGAAAAAAAAGATTGCGCAATTATCTTGCTTAGCCTGTAGTTAAGTTTTAATCACATTCAATGCTTTTAGTCAAGAATCTTCCATCTCTGTTAGCAAAAGTTTTAATCACATTCAATGCTTTTAGTCAAGAATCTTCCATCTCTGTTTGTTCGAGATTAAGTTTTTGTGTGTATTTCAAGGTCTGTTATTCTCGAATTCCATCCATTTCTGACCTCGTAGTGCAGCGTTCTGTTGATTAGTGAAGTACATGCCTAACAAATTATGTGCTCTAAAAAAAATGGTTCGAGAGAAATGTTCCAGCTTCATTCTTCATCGATGTTTTATGCTTTAGGTGATGAGTTTTGGGTTTCTGTAGTTGTTTTTATGTTTCAGAACACATGATGAAATCGACTTTATGTTCTGTGTAGAGCTTGATGAAACGTAGTTTCATTCATAAAGGATACTTGACTTGTCTGTTGGTCCATATGTATATTTATTGTTTCATTCCTATTATGTTTCATATATATTCTGTTTTATATGTACTGTTTTGATGTTATGCGATCATTTTGTGAGAGCGCTATCGATTGTGAAATGTTTTTGTGATACATGTGTCGTTTTGGTTTCAATATTCATAGTAATCTCTGCTTGGGATCGAAATCCTAGATGTATGAACAATGGATGTGATGTATAGTTTCCCTGAAGTGACTATATTGATCATGAAGAACGATTTCCTGTGCTATCTTCATATCAGACAGCGCTCCGAGTGAAAGGCGAAGAGGCACAACTTCAATAGGAGGAAGGCGTATAAGCTTTGTCCAAAAAGGAGAGAGGAGGAATTGCTGCAGCTGCTGCGCTAAGAAAGGGCGATTGAAGCTTAAAGCTAGGATCATGTGCTTAATGATACAAAGCATTTCCGATGGCTAATGAAGATGAAGAGTACTCTCCAGGATCGTGCTTTTGCCGTATTGATATATAACCCTGGAGGCTACCTTTGATAGGATAATATTAACTTTAATTTTTTTTTTTTTTTTATTAGTCTTTATATATCTATTTTATGTCTGAGTTATCTAGCAGATATGGAAATGTGCAGATGTTTTTGATGTTATGTTTCCGTACCTTTGAGGAAACTTCATTTTATTCTTTGAAGATTACTATTATAACCAGATTCAATTGAAGAGAGATTTCTTGAGCTCTACGGTAGACAATTGATGGTGAAAAGCTTGCTGGACCACATATAAGTAATTAGTTTAGATAGAATCTGAACGAATAAACACAAACATGACGACGTAAATTCAACTTCTTTGGTTGCATAACATTTTTATAAATCATAATAAACTCACATTGGATATGAAAAAAGTTTACTCTGCATTTAATTTCTCCAACACACAGAGATAGCGCTGAGGAAGGTACAGCTGATTCCAATTTCTCTTAGAGTCGGTTGAATTATAAGCTCGCAAGTTTTAATGACATTAATTCAAGCAAGATTATGGAGCATCAGACGGATCAGGAGAACGTTGGTCATTACAGATCATATGATAAAATGGTCTTGGTAACTTGATATCACTAGAGATTCGGCATGATTGACAAATTAAAAATTTCAGTTAAACCGTCAATTCACTTTAGGTGCATAAGAATTACCTTGACACAACATCCGCGTGAGCTCTCGTCCAATATGGTAGACCATAAAATGGACATCAGATATAAATAAAACTCAGCACATTCCGGTCGTTTTAGAGTAACAAACCATACGTTGGATATTGGAGGTGCTGATTCAGTTAATTGATCTTCTCTGCTCATAATTGATCTCTAATATATGCATTCAATCATTTTGAGTTCTGAGTCAACTAGTTGCATTTTTTTATTAGTTAAAACTGTTTCAAAAGGAAAACGTTTAATTCTTGAACATTATGATAATTTGTGAAGAAGGCCTAGTTTTGCATTCTTCCTTTATGAGTCTACGCGACAAAGTATTTGTGTTTTCCAATGATAAACTTCCTTTACAAGATTGAACAAAGTGATTTCCTTGAGTGAACAACAATTCTAAGTATTAAGAAATTATGTTTCCCTAAGTTGATTCCGTACCTCTTGGTAAGAGATTGGTGGTACTACACCTGAGATTACTAATATTCTCTTTGCCTGAGCTTGCTCTAAGCACCCTGCGTGCGCCGTGATTTTTGGCGGTCGCCCTGATCCACCGACCGTCACTTTCGCACCGACAGCGGAATACAAATTACAATACAAATCGCTGGCAGACAGGAACATCACAGGAAGGTAATTCTTTGCCACCCCCTCACTGTCATTTTTGCGGTGAGTTAGGCCACATACGCAGATTCTGTAAAGATGCAGCCGAATATGATCAAAGGAAGAAAGAGCATCAAAACCCAATGACCAATATGGTCTATATTTCACCAGTCGAAACTCAGGCCGCAGTGATTCAAACAAGATCTGGCAAGTAGTTACAACCAGCAGTAGAAGTGTTTAAACCTGGCATCCATGAACAGCAGAGAATGTATGATAAAGCTAGTCAATGGACCACCAAAGAACCTACAGTGTTCCCAGATCCAATTCCGGTGACACAAGTTCCGCTGCCAAAGGAAGGATCGAAGGAACAAGATTCTACCCCAGTAACAGGCGCATCATCATTAGAATCGGTGAAAAGTACAATTCAAGCAGATCAGGCATGGGAAATTTTATCTAAGGCATCCATTACTCTCCTTCTTGGACAGTTACTTGCACTAGTGCCGGGAGTTCGGCAGCAATTCCAGCAACAACTCAGTCCTAGGTCTTCCTAGTCCTAGGTCTTCCTAGTCCTAGGTCTTCCTGCATTCCAGCGACAGCAATGGTACAACCGAAAGCTGATTCTACGGTAGATCATTCGGTCCCTTTAATTACGGTATGGTACAAAAATCACAAAATTACTCAAGTACTAATTGATGGTGGGTCTGGTGTAAACATAGCCACTGCAGCGCTTTGTAAGAAGTTGGGATGGACGCAAATTGAGCCTGTTCAATTTTTCATTAGAATGGCTGATCAATCTCGAGTTCATCCGGTAGGACTCGTACGGAATGTCCCGATAACTTTGCAGGGTACAACGTTTAAGATGACCTTTGTCGTCTTAGAACTACCGGAGTCCAGTCTCGATTATAATCTTCTGTTCGGCAGACCCTGGTTGAAACATGCTAAGGTTATACAGGATTGGTCAGCGCAGGAACTTACTTTTAAGGACAACCACCGTAAATATGTTATCAAATTGGATGCTATTCAGCCCTGTGAATTACATGCCAGACCATATGTAGCAGAGCCGGTCCACATGTTGGATGGCTTATCTGACGATGAAGAAGAAGCATTTTTGAAGAACAATGAAAATCTGATTTACTTAGGCATTGTAGATCTGCAATCTATTGTAGATAACTGGAGTCCGACAGCCTGTACGGTGGTGCCTGTGACCGAAGAAGTGGAGACAGAAGATACTGTTGCTATGGATGAAGCCGCTCTACACCAACTTTTATGGTCAGTTGACGATCCAGGCAAACCTCTTCAATTCTATGCTCCCGAAGATCAGTTAATCCCCTATAATTTGGGAGATGAAGTAAACCCGCGACCTGTCAAGATAAAGGAAGGATTGTCTGAAGCATTTCAAGCAAATTAGATCCAACTTATTCGTGAGTTTTCTGATGTTTTTGCATGGGACTATCGTGATATGAAAGGTCTAGATCCTCGAATCTATCAGCATCGGGTCGTGCTCAAACCAGAAGCAAAGCCGATTAAACAACCCAGCTATCTTATGAATCCCAACTATGCAGCACAGGTCAAAGCACAACTTGATCGCCTATTAAAGGTAGGATTCATTGTACCCATTGAGCACGCTGAATGGATCTCCCCGATTGTAATCGTACCAAAGAAAAACAAGCAGCTCCGAATATGTGTCGATTACCGGAAATTGAATGCAACCATCGTACCTGATCCATTTCCTCTTCCATTTCTTGATACAATGCTGGACAGAGTGGCTGGACATGAGATGTATTCATTTCTTGATGGTTATAGTGGTTATAACCAGGTCTGAATGGCTGAGCAAGATATACCGAAAACAACGTTTATTACGAATTAGGGTGTTTTTGCTTGTACAATCATGTGGTTTGGGTTGAGGAATACTCCTAGTACCTTTCAGCGTTGTATGCAAGAAATCTTCTCACCTTACCTTACTTCTTTTATGCAAGTATATCTAAATGATTTCTCTTTATTCGGTAAGATGGTAGCACACTTGTATCATTTACGGTGTTGTTTTGAAAAATGCCAAAAATACCGACTCTATTTAAACCCAACCAAATTTGTCTTTGCGGTTTCTTGTGGGAAGCTCCTTGGCCACATTGTATCTGCACAGGGCATACAAGTTGATCCAGACAAAGTTGCAGCCGTGTTAAAAACACCTGTACTTACTACGCCGAAAGAAGCGATGCGATTCATGGGTCAAGTAAGATGGCATGGTCGACATTTACGGTGGCTTGCCCATTTGGCAATACCCCTAAATCAGCTAATAACCAGTTCTCCTCGACAATTTGATTGGACTTAGGAATGTCAAACTACATTTGATCGTCTAAAAGGATTATTAACGCAGGTTCCAATTCTACAACCTCCTGATTGGGAACGACCATTTCATGTTTTTGTAGACGCATCAGATATAGCCATTGGAAGTGTTTTAATGCAACAAACTGATAAGTGGTTTAGGCATGTCTACTATGCAAGTCGATGGCTTGCTCTTGCTGAAAAGAATTATTCAGTAACTGAGAGAGAATGTCTTGGTTTGGTGTATTCTGTAAAGAAATTCAAGCATTATTTGCTAGGCCAAAAATTCATCTTTCATGTAGACCATGCTGCACTGGTGTATCTAGTCCGGTAGCAGCATTTAGGTGGTCGTTTGGCGCGTTGGGTTTTATTGTTACAAGAGTTTGATTACAAAGTGATTCATCGACCCACTGCACATGAATTAGCAGATTTTCTCTCTCGGTTGGATTCCAATGAAGCTCCGATCGGTGTTGATGACACCACACCAGCAATTTATGTTCATAAAACAACTAATGATGAATCTGCAGAACCTCCTGTGACACCTACCTACTATGATCAATTATTAACCTTTCTTACTAATGGATGTCTCCCTCCTCAAACTTCCCCTGCAATGCAGTTTACAGTCGCAGATTCCGGTTGATTGCCGGCCAGTTGTACTATATGGATCACACTGGGATCTTGCTTCGTTGTATTCCACCACATGAAGTAAACTCGGTTATTGCTATGACACACTCAATACCCTCCGGTGGACATTTTGCCGCAGATTTAACGCACCGAAAAATTTTGCAAAAGTGGGCTCTGGTGGCCTACTATGTACAAAGATGTATCTCAGTTTGTGCAGCAGTGTGATAATTGTCAGCGATCAGGACAGCCTTTACAATGCCATTTCTTTCCTCTGCAGCCTATATTACCTTTAGAACCTTTTCAGAAATGGGGTCTTGATTTTATTAGACCAATCACACCTCCAGCAATCCTTAGCAACAATCGATACATTCTGACATGCACAGATTATGCTACAAGATGGGCAGAAGCTTGGGCTTTACGGTCCGCCACAGCTGTTTCGGTGGCAAAATGTCTGATGAAGGACGTATTCCCATGATATGGATTACCTTTGGAACTTGTAACAGATCAAGGAACGCACTTTGTCAACAATTTAATGCGAGTGCACACACACACTTTTCAGATTCTGCATAAATTCAGTTCACCGTATTATCCTCGTGCTAATGGCTTAGCTGAGAGTACAAACAAAACATTGTTGACTATGCTTCGAAAATTGATTGTGGAATCACCAGAAAGATGGGATCAGTTACTACCTGCAGTATTATGGGCATACCGGACTACATACAAGGTCGCAACCGGACTGACTCCTTTCAAACTTGCATATGGTCTGGAGGCAATTGCACCAATGGAACTTGTAGTACCAAGCTTACGTGCGGCCATCTCTCAGAAATTGTTACCTGAGGAGTCTTTGCCATTTCGGTTGGACACACTTAGAGAACTGGATGAGCATCGCTAGGAAAGTTTTCTAACTCTTCAAGAAGTGCAATTGCGGCAAGCTCGTATTCATGATAGATATCTCAAAAATCCAATTTTTTCGATGGGATAGCTTGTGTTATTTTATAATGTTAAATCAAATCGTGCGGCTGGAAAATTCAAATTACGATGGTTTGGTCCTTACCGGATTAGTGAACAAGTGGGCCCAGCTACTTTTTGGTTGACTACTTTGACCCAAATTCCTCTTCCAAAAGTGATAAATGGTTCAAAGTTGCGGCCGTATCATCAAGCGCCTGATTCGCACTGAAGTATTCTGCGGTTGCCCGCGTATTTTTCTTCTTTTCTTTTCTTTTCCTTTTTGCGTGTTAATTGAATAAAAACCATAAACTCCTCGTTTTGCTACACTACCATGAATAATAGCTGCCTTTTGTTATTGATTCTGCTCATGCATGCACACCATAGTTATGAAGGTTATCATCTCAACATCGCGCGATGATTAGCATTTTTGATCGCCTCCTGTTACCAAGTATCTACTTAATCTTCTGCTTTCCGATGTTAGTCGCTATTGTGTCTGTGTGTTTTGTGTGCTTTGTGCTCTCTGTATACCCTCTGTATTCGTGCTACTTTGTGTGCGCATCATGGAAGCCCTAGCAAACTTTGCTACCTTCCGTGACGGACTTCCTCAGGACGTAAGTGAATTCTTACGTGTCCGAGGATTGTCCAACTTCGCTAAATTGCCCTGGCATTCAGTGGAGTGCCATCCATACTATGCTCAGATAATTTCTGCTATTGCCGCCACACCTGCTACCGAGCAGAGTTGGCCTATTACGTGTTTTCCCTCTCCTGTCGTAATCACCATGCAGTCATTTGCTACCGCTTATCGACTCTCTCCGGAAGGACGAGAGAATGGACCCAATCTTCCAATCGCTACGATGAATCAGTTGTTTCCCAAGCACTCTTCAAATGAGTATGCCATACTCTGTCGACCTGAGCCTGAAAGAACAGCTTTACAATTTTTAGTAGCCATATTAAATTTACAAAAACGCACTTATGGGATTTCTCGCCCATTCTACTCGGTGATTGATATGGATGCTAGAGAGCCTATCAATTTTGCTTCCTATTATTTCCGGCGCATTCACCGTGAATGCATTGCGATCATTAAGCAGGTTAACAAAGGCGATCTACCGCGTTCCCGTCTTCCGCACATACTCACTTTTTTGTTTTCGGCCCTCCAAGCAGCGCAACCACCACCCAGAGGTCCAATTTTATATCATGAGGAATCTGCTCAGATACTGGACGACGATGAAGAAGATGATGAAGAAATTTTCTAGCTCCTCCGTCGAAAACGAATCCAGATAAGCTCATCTGACAGTCAAGTGCAAGGGTCTGCAGCTAGAAGTAAAGCAGACAAAAATGAAGAAGAAATTTTCCACGATACAGCTACATCAATTCATCATGATTCATCCGCTCAGTCATCTCCAAACCAGCAACAAGCTTAGAGTGTCACTTCTGATTCTGAAGACAGATCTTCTAAGGAAGAATCTCAGTAGCAGATCCAACAAGATGTGAAAGAAGAAACACAGGTTATTGTTGCAGAGATTTTGGCAGAATTGATTATGGCAGTGGATAATGCAGTTGCCAAATCTCAAGTGTCTACGCAACAACTCACTGAAAAGGTATTGGTGGCCAACACTTTGCAACCCACTCCTCCACACGAACCTCCACTTAAACACGTTGTTCCCATTCCAGCGATTGTACCAGACACACCAGATTCATCATCCTCTTCACCGAATTATTCTCCGCCTAATTCCCATCAACTCTTGACCACTTCTTCATCTCAACCACGTCCTCCTTTTCCCGCTCCTTTGATTCCTATGATTACTGAGCTCGCATCTATGGGACATTTGTTGATCAACATGTCACAACAACTACCACAACAGATGAAGGAGATTACTGATAATCTCAAACATCAATTACAACATAAAGTTGATGTTTTAAAAGCGGATATCATTCCGTTGCAGGAAGAGGTAGATGTAGTAAAAGCAGAGAATCATAATTTGCACTTCCAAATTAAACAATTACAGGCTCGCCTTGTTGAACATGATACAGTGATTAGTCAAAGAGATGCCGCATTGGCTGAAGTAATAGCCAAAGATGATTTATTATGCACTGCTGATGCAGAAATTCTTCAGTTACGGCAGTTAGTTAAAGATAAAGAGGATGCTCGCATAGCACTGGGAGATTTGTTAAAGGAAACTAGAGAACAATTGGCTGAAGCCGTGCAGAAAGGACAGGAAATGTCAATTTTACTAAAGCAAACCAATACAGAGCTAGAGTTCGCAAATGCCACCCTGACTGAATCTAATTATGCTCTTAAAACGCAGATGATGTTGGTCGCTCAGCTCCAGAAAGAGATTCCAGCAATTCGAAGACAAAGAGATGCATATTACAAAACCATTCAATTTCAGAATCAAGAATTAGAGAGAAGAGAAAAGCAACTTGGAGCTCAAGAAGAACACTTATCATGCATAGATCAGCAGATTGCCGATATGAAAGTAACCCGTGATGCAGCTTTATCGAATGACTTTTATCTGCAGGAAGCCTTTCTGCAAACACAGGCAGAAATTTTGATAAGCCAAGTTATTGCCACTAGCTCAGTTAGGACTGATGCTCAGTTAGTAGAACCCGACATACTGAAACAGATGCTGGATTCGTTAAAAAAGAAAATTTCCCGAACATTTAAATTAGCTAGAACAATGTATCTACAGGGTATAGTAGATGAGCCATAAGATTTTGTATACCTGTGGGTTCAAGTCCACCTTGCCTGCCAGTGTAAGCCGCCGGATTGGCAATGGTAAACTAGTCTCTTTTTCATATTCTGCACGAACCGAAAGGTCGTTGCGAAGAACTGTAATCTCTTATAAATCAATGAAAAGATGCTTCGGTGACAACCAAAGGATCGCCATACTGTCTGTCTGGGCGATACGTCTGTGTAGTTCCGTTGTGTTGTGTTTTGAGAATTCTGAGTAGTACCGTGTTATTTCACTTTTGCTGATTACCTTTACTTGTGTTAACGTTGTTCCGTTAAGTACGACTTGTGAGTCTGTATTACGGTAATGAATAGTTTCAACGCTGTGTGTTGAGGACGTAACAATCAAGCGAATCAGTAAAGTTGTGGAAGAGTTAGTAATAGTTTGAGTACAGAAAGTGAAACTGTGAGAGAAAAAACCAGAGTCTGGAGATTAATTCATGTTGAAAGAGTTCTTTGAACATTCGTGTACTGTTTTGTGAATGAATTAATTGGGAAAATCAAGTATAGGGCCTCTGTTTATTCAGAACCCTTCTACTCCCAAGAACCCGAAAAGAGCTTAAACGCGTTTCTGAAGGCAAACGCGCATTTAACAAGGTCCACTCATTTGCTAATTTTGGGAATTTCCTCCATTTTATTGCTAGTGTATGACCTTAGCTGTCTTTAATGCATATCACCTAGATAAAGTTAGATCGATTCTACCTCTTGTCTTCCCCAATATAAGATGCGCTTACCACCAACCTAATATCAAAGCCTCATATGAGGCTCTATTCTATCTCTTGTCTAGTGCACACATTCTTTTTTTTTTCAAATAAAGGAAGCGCGGCCTTAAGCTACTCTCCAAGACTTGAATTAAATAAAAGAAGAGTACAATAGAAGGTGACTAGTGCCCACGTGATCCCCAAATCCCATAGAGCACACATTCCTTTGGTAGGTTTCGAGATATTTATGTTATTCATGATATGAGAAGGTCTGATGTTATAGACTCTCATTGGCTATAGCTCACGTTTCATTATCATTCACATTGTTGTCAAGGCCTAAATGTGAGAGACATTTTGCCTATGAAGAGCCATTTCACGTATCAAACTTACTCTGTTAATTTTCCTATTAAACGTACTTCGTTAATTTTACCCGTTATCTCTGTTACGGCAAGCCACATGTGTCCTTGTATGTGGACCAGCCCACTTGAATAAACATAAGGTGGACCGGCCCACTTGCCAGGAACCGGCTTGCAGGGGTTGAAAGGCCATCGCTTCATTCTCAAACACAAGAAGGAGGTGATTCACTGGCAAGAATTGACATTTGTGCAGGATTAGACCACGCGGGAACCACTCCTTGCGCATCCAACTTCTCACATTTTCTAGAGGGGGCCTAGGGCCAAATACTTGGCCGATCAAACAAGTTTTCATCAGTTCTTCTTGCTTTGCTGCCACAGACACCTTGCACAAAGAGACAAATAAGGAGAAGTGACTTGAGGTTGGAAGATCTCTCAACGCCCTCAGTCAATTGGTTTAGCGTAGGCTAAGTGCGATTAGTGGTTGTTATTGATTAGGGGCACAATAGGAACACTCAAGGTCAAAAAGCCGTTAAATTCTCAAGTTCAAGAAGAGATTAATTGCAGTCAAGGGAAAACATAAGGGCAAAGAATTTAATATGATTGGAAAAGGAACATTAAGTATAACAAACCTAAGTGCTCCTAATGATGCATGTTCTAAGACAAGGAAATACATCGAAACGAAGTTAAAAGGAACAAGTAATTCATATCAAAGGAATCGGCAACATGGTTGTAGAAGGGTAATTGGGCTAATCAGTAGAGCATATGAACTTTAGATTAGGCAAACACCTAGGGAGAGACTGAGAAAGTATTAGATCATCTAAGTCTAGTGTTAATCACACAACAAGATCATGGGCCCAACAACTGAGTGATTATCCCTACATACTGAGCTCAAAGACAAGTAAATCAGAGATGTCATACAACATGGAGAGACCCACAGGTAGTTCATGCACTACTTATTTATAGACAACAGAAGGTCTATAAAAGACCGAGCTCGAATATATCTAGACCAACCGATTATATGCCCCAATCTATGAGGACAACCTTAGGCGATCAATGGTCCAACTCAAAAACTGTGATCAATCCTTTGGGATTGAACATCTAGTGGTCGAATTTGAAGAGGCTTTGTACGTAGATAAGCAAGGAACCATGTATGTGGTTACAACCTCACCTGATAGGATGGGTGAGTTCAGAATACTCATCCCTTAATAAGAAATAGAGGATATAGGTCAAGAAGACATAGGAAAAGAGCTAAGAACACCTCGTGGGAAGTCTATCTCATCCAAGATAATCACACTAGAGTGGACTCCCAAGGGCAACAAAAGCATAGAACTCTTCCTCAATAGAGATACGGACGAATCCTTTTGGAGGTTCAAGCCAGATAAATCAGTGATCTAAGTGAAGTAGCAATCTATGAGTATAGTTATGTGTTCTTTTAATGATCCCATAATTTTATCCATAAGAGCCATATTGACTATATGATGTGAGTCTCTTTGTTGCTCCTCAATAGTCTTTGATCTACATAACCCATTTGAACGTGAGTCTAGAACATCAACTTGAGCCTTACGATCATCAAAGAGCTATTGTGCCCACTTTGCTAGTGGCTTACACTATGTGGCAACAATCCATTGGCTTTTTGGTGGAGGAATGTCATTATCTGATCTCTCCTCCTCATTTATCTTGACCTGTCTATGGGAAGGCACAAGGTGAGTTATTTCTTTAGTTGATGAGATAGTGGTTTTACCTTTGTTATCCACTAGGTGTGGTCACTCATCAAATACCACATCATGGTTGATAATGGTCTTCTTTGTCTCTAGATCCCAAAGTCTATATGCTTTAGAATCTTCACTAGATCTTAAGAAGACACATTTTTTTTCTTTTTTCTAAAAAATTAGTTCTTATTGATTTAGGTATATGTGCATGATAGAAACATCCAAAAATTCTTAAATGCAAAACTAAAGTCTTTCTTACCAGAGTATGCTTCTTGAGTAGTAATGTCATGCAATGCCTTTGTGTAGCATCTATTCAAAATGTACACAACCATATAACTACTTCTATCAAAAATCAATCAGGCATATCTTGAGCTTTCAACATGCAGTGGGCCATTTCAGCTACTATCCTATTTTTCTCTCAATAAAGCCATTTTTATGAGGTGTGCGCTATGGTTAATTTGCTCTTGATTCCATGAGCATTGTAGTAGTTGCTGAATCATTCTGATAATAATTATCCTCCTCGATCAATACAAATCTTCTTCAGGTTTTCACCTGGTTCATTTTTCAACAATCATGTGCCACATATTAAATTTTTCAATGCACCATCCTTCTCTAGGCTTACAACCACATATTTCTACTATAATCCTCGACTATCAACAAAGAGTAGAGAGATACTCCCAAAGTAGTAGTATACATTTTTCCACAATGATCAACACGTACCAAGTCTAGAGGAGCTTAAGCTTGATTGTTTCTCTCTTTTGGAAATTCCATCCTTTGTCGTGTACCCATCATGCAAGCTTCACATGGTTGTTGCAAATCTGAAAATGTAGGTAAATGTGCTACAGTCCCTTTCCTCTACATCTCTTTAAGAATGAAAAATCAAAGATACCCAAAACATTGATGCCAAATTCTATTGTTTTTTCTTCTACAATAGTGAGTGTGAGGGGATGATGGCAGATTATGAAGATGAGAGGGTCTTTGTAAAACCTTGCTATGGACTAGGCTTTCTTTATTGGAAACTATAGCAGACTCTCTAAGCTTGCAACTGAAATATAAATATGACCATAGTGCTCGGAGAATCGATCTCGAATGTATGAGTCAAGATAGAGTACTTCCAAATTTTGAGCATGAAGAGAAAACATTATATTCATTGAAGAAGGCACTAAAAGAACTGCTTAATGCTCATAACCTGTTATGAATTGGGAAAACACTTTTTGCACAACTTTGAGTGGTATGGTAAATGAGCTAATACAAGTTATTTCATAAATTTAGAGTGACTAGAGAGTGAGAAATATGCTTAATAAATCACAAGTGTGATCTTGATATTTTAAGAAAGAGACAGTACACATACACAGTCATAGAGATTGAACCATATCTATGCACAAAGAGATCTTATGATCCAAATATTGCAAAACCAAGCTCAGATGGGTGTTAAATTGATGATCCAAGAATTGGATGAGCTAACAAGACTATAGGTTTACTTCAATGACTCTGTGAAGTTGACAGACATGAACTATACATAGACAACAATGGACAATAGTTCAAGAAGATGGTCAAAACTAGATATGTAAAGTACAATGCTTGAAGGTTTTGAATACAATGTCTATGCGATAATTACGATGTCCACTCTAGAAATGAGTGAGAGCTCTACTATATCCTATGGCTTCTTCACTAGAGTATATATAAGTTTCCTCCTTTATTTTAGTAGATAACTATTGATTGATTCTACCAAAGGATTCCAATCACTTTTTAGCTTCTCATTTTAATTTTTAGTTCAAATATGAATCTTACATATATTGGCACCCATTACACCTACTTTTATTCCTTGAATTTCATCATAAAAGACTTTTACAATATGTAAAAATATGGTGAGACTTATCCATGATAGGAATAATATATGGATATGTGTATATACACAATTTTTTTATCATAATAAAATGTAATCCATAAATATGGTCAATCACTTATGCTTACACTATGTAACATAAACTCTTGCTCAAGACTAAGATGATTGAATCATCATTCCATTGCAATATCTTGAAGTCCGATAATTGTTTTGAATCTGTTTAGCTTTACTCCATCCAAGGCTTTGGTCATCATGTTTGCACATTGTTGTTGAGTTGAGATCTATGAAAGACCAATCTCCTTGCTTGTAATCTTTCCCTAACACAGTGATAATGGAACTCAATGTATTTGGTCCTTGCATGATAAATAGAGTTTGATGCAAGATGCAAAGAATTCATATTACCATGAAATATGTGAGGAGTAAATGAATTCATCCCTAGATCAACATATAGTGTCTTAATACACATGTAGCTTCTTGAGTTGCATTTTCCAATCATCTATATTCACCTTTTGTAGATGGGAGAGCAATAGTAGGTTTCTTCTTTGGTGACCAAGAAATGAGTTTAGAACCTACAAATGGAAGATAAGCAAAGGTACTTCTCCTATCATCTCTTGATCTTGCCAAGTTGCATCAGAAAAGATCTTGATATCTATATCAAAGGTACATGAATAGAATATGCCTTCATTTATTTTCCCCTTGAGATACTTAAGTTTCCTTTCGGCAGCCTCCATGTATGGATCAGTAGGTGAGTGCATTAATTGACTTAGAACACTCACACTATAATTGATATCTAATCTTGTGAGAGCAGCATAATTGAGAACTAGGATTTGATATCTTGTCACATCTTTAATGAGTTCTCCTTCATGAGCACTCAATTTGGAATTCACTTTCATAGGTGTACCTACAACCTTTGCATTTTCCTTTTTGAACTTTGTGAGCATATCTTTGATGTACTTTCTCTGAATCTTACATACCATGATTTGTGTACATGACTCCCAATCCAAGGAACTATGTGAGTTGCCCTTAATCACTTATCTTGAAATCTTCCTTCATTTTATGTTTGATCTTCCTTATTTCCTTTAGCATCATTACCAATCACAATAATCTCATCTACATATACACAAAGGTATATGAATTCTCGTCTATGATTCCAAGATCTTGAAGGTTGCTTTAGTGTGAAGAGATGATGGGATGTTGAAAGAGATGAGTGAGTCTTGGCCAAAAAATGTTGAACACAAGACAAGATAACTTCTGGAATACTGAATGCACTTCCTTACCTTACCAAGACTGCATAAAGAACCATTAAGTCCTTTGGAATATCACTCCCAAATAGTTGTTTCAAAACATATGAGTTTTCACATCACAAGGTTTAGCAAACTTTGTATTTTGGGATGAGAAGCTCTCAAAAAAATGCTCAGAGCTCATGAATTGGTATAAATTGACTAGAGAGATTTTGCACACATTTAAGTAGAGTGTTAATCTAACTAAAGAAAGTTATTTCATGAATTTTGCCTAAATATACATAGAAAAATAAGTCAAAGAAGTCTAGGGGTCACCCCGACTTTTTTGAAAGAACGAGATCTGCAGACACAGTGACACTCAAATCTTGATAACTTGAAATCTACACATCCAAAGTTGATGAAACTTTATAGCCGGATCACAACAGCCCTATCTAAGTGATTCAAGCGATAGATTGGATATTGAATACCCATAGATTGAGAAATGAACCAAAGAAGTTGATTGCGTACCTCAAGGTACTGTAATAGCACACAGAGAACGAACAATCAATGTAGATAAATCATAATGTATATTGATATTGCACATATGATGCAAAGTATTTGTGGAGGACTACTTTCACTTCAAGTGAGTACAATTTAGGTTCATAAACTCTACTCAAATCTCACATGAACGCTCAATCATTTCGTGAATAAACTAAAGTCTTTTTATACATGATTGAGTGTGGTTGAGTCCTCTACTTAAAAGTGCGTTTTTTCCACTTAAGATGTAGGATTGATGTGGATTTGAACTCCAATCAGATTCAATGATTTTTGTCCCTTCATTTACAAGATTCTACCTACTTTTATCTTTTACATTAAGTGAGATAAGTCCAATGTTTTAACCTTTCAACACTTACAAACATAAATTTACATGAATTAAATTTATGTGAGATGGAAAATAAGAGTATTCCATGACCTTAAGCAAATCTCTTAGGCTTTCTTCTTGCACAAATAGATCCCCTCAAGCCTAAAAAGCTTGCGTTTTCAATTCTTCAATATGTCTTGTAAATGAATCATTGATTTGAACCTATTCCACTTGACTCCATCCAATGCCTTTGTCATCATGTATGTACATTGTTGGTGAGTAGATAAATATGATAACTGAATCTCTTTATTTTTTATGTTATCCATGACACAATGATAATGCATTTCTATGTGTTTGATCCTGGCATGATAGATTGGGTTCCTAGGAAGATGAAATAATCTGATATTATCCCCAAAGATATGAGGAATATATGATTTCATACCTAAATCAAAATATGAGGTCTTAATACACATTGCTTCTTGAGTTGCAGCAAGTCCTTTATATTAAGCTCCAGTTGATGATAGTGCAACAGTAGGTTACTTCTTTGAGGAACATGATATTAGCTTTGTATTTGCAAAGGTAAGCCTTAGGTATCTAGATGTACTTCTTCTATCATCTTTAGAGCCTACGCAATCTATATCAAGAAAAAGCTTGATGTCTATATCAGATGTGTAAAGATAATACTTTCAAGAGAAAGTAGATAAGGAAAAGAGCTCTCACACACTCTCACACACAAAGAGATGAACACACACAGATTGAAGCAAGGAAGAATGATCTTCTTCCTCTTCTTCTTCTATTACATAAAGAGAATATACAAGAATGACCTAATACAACAATTCAACCAGTACAATATATAAAGAATAGTACATGAGGAAAGTCCTAATGTCCGTGAATGAGTGAGATGGTAAGAAACAAATGTGCCATCACTCTCAATAGATAAATCTAGTAAAGCTCACTAAAGTATCTATGACATATACCGGCATGATCATTGTACATGTCAGAGAAATGAAAAAGTAATATGTGTGATATTGGATCATCACATGTTGAGATTGATATCTCAACACTCCCCCTTAAGCTCAAAATCATGTCTTGTAATCCAAGCATCTTTCAAAACTTCTTCGACTTCTCTGACCAAAGTGCTTTAGTTAATATATCAATAACCTTCTTATGTGTCCTCACATAACGAAGATCAATATCACCTATTAATGCATTTTCTTTGATGAAGTGATAGTGTACATCTACACGCTTTGTTCTAGCATGAAAAACATAGGAGAACCACAATTACAAAGTGAAGAAGAAGTGCAAACTTTAAGGTGTCGATTGTGTGATTGAAGAGGTAACTTTTCCTTTTCCTTGGAATTCTTCTCACACCTAAGCATTAGGATGCACTGCTCATGACCACAACTTGGTCACAAACATTAGGAGTTTCTTTCAAAGCAACAAGAAGGAAAGCCACTCATAGGTCAGCTAGTCCTCTTTCATCCACATCATCAGTAAGAAACATGGTAGCTCAAGTAGAGACCTAGAAACTTTACTTTCATGATTAAAAATAAATTTTCCTTCTTTTAGAGGATTAGCACATGAAGACCCCAATGAGCATGTTAGATGATTTTTAGCCCTATCTAAAACAAGGGGTTTAATGGGAAGAGAAGATGCATTTTTAATCCTATTCCCAATAACATTGGAGGGTCTAGCAGACAAATGGTGTAGCCAATTTATAGACAACCATTTTGCTACTTGGGATTTAATGAAGAATGCCTTCAAAACATAGTTTCAACAAGGAAATATGGCAGAAAACATCATTGAAAAATTAGAGAACCTATGACTAGGTATTGGGGAGACATTCTCTACATCTGTTACTAGAGCCAAAGCACTTATGGTTAAATTACCAGATCCTCCCCATGATCTTTTGGCCAAAAGGTGGCTTGCTAAACCACTTCCAATATCCACACAATGCAAGATCAAGGAATTAGTGCTCCCCACAGTAACAATTGAAGAATTCATTAGCACAACAACAATTGAAGAATTCATTAGCACAACAACAAGGTTGGAGCAAATCAGACACCAATATGTAACTAGCTCTTCTAGTCTACCATACCTTGTGGAAGTTGAAGACCCAGTAACATAATTGAGCAAAGAACTCAAGAATTTAATAAAAAATAAGTCCCACAAAGAAGAAGAAAGTGTAGTCACTCAAGTAAGGCATGAAATTGAAGCATTAAAGCTACAAAAGGAAGAGGAGACCCAAAAGAAATAATTGGCACAACTTCAAAAAGAGCTATAAGAACTTCATGGAAGTGGCATCAAAAGTGGACTATGGTGCACCACGTGTAGCAAAAAAGGCCATGTGGTAAATGAACATGATCTCTTATGTGTGACTTGCAAGTTATGTAGGAAAACTAGCCATCAAGCCCATGAGTGCCACTCAAGAGGAACGTCTTGACAAGCATCCTAGGAACAAGGAGTCCAATCACCAACAAATGTAATGGTTATTGCTCTTATCTCTGCCATACTTAAAAATAGGTCTCATAACCTCTTCTAATGTGCAATTCTTGTGACGAAAAATGTGATATAGGAAACTCCAGATGGACAGGAATCATTCCTCAATTTGAAGGACTTGTTGGCTCGCACAAGTGTGGAGTAAAAAAAAAGAAATTGGGTTTGGAAAAAAAAAATCCCTTGATGTTGTCACTCCACGAGATAATGGCCCGTTTGATGTGAGAAATGTTAAGACTTTCGGCTGTCCTTAGACCTTCCTTCACTTCATTACATCCAATATCTTTTTCGAGATATTCATTGAAAGTAATTTATGATACGAGAAGGGCTGATGTTTTGGACTCTCATTGGCCATAGCTCACGTTTGATTATCATTCACATTGTTTTCAAGGCCTAATATCTTTTATTTTTCCCATGTAGGAAGCCGATTCAAGTACCAAGAAGGAAACCTCTACAAGGTAAAGCAATCCATTGAAGAAATTTCTTTTCCAATTCATGAAATCCCTATAGGGTGGATTCAAGAAAAGGAAGAACGAGTTGATATCCAAAGTTCTCTTGAGTATGACACTCAATATTTGTGGGATAAAGTGATTGACTACGTAATAAAGTGATAGGTAGGAGATGGTTGAACCAGACCCTTGAAAGATAGGATATGGTTGAACTACACCCTAAGAGGGAGGATTAGGAACTAATCCTCAACCATGGCATTTAGGGTAAGCGGTCAGGCCATCACATTGCCAACCAACAGGTTGTGAGTTTAAATCTCCTATAGCTTAATACATTGGTATTAGAGCCAAGAAACTAGGCTTGGAAAAGGTGGATTGACCCAATGGCCTCTAAAAAAGGTGCTCGGGCACTCTATCATGTGAAAAGGGTAGGAATTGGGAAGGTGGTGCTTTGACAACTCTATCCAAGAGATATTGCGGGTGTATCTGTCAATCCATAGGTCGGATTGAGTCATGTAAGATACCATTGCAAAGCTCTCGAAAAGTAACTTTTCTAATCTAACGATCAAGCATGGAAATTGGAAGTCTTTGGGAGACCTTGGGTGGCATTTGATTGAGTGTTTAAGATATAGAACATGGGTGACAACAAAGTTCAAGATACCAAGGTTGAGAATAAGGTTCAAGAAGAAGAAGAAGAAGAAGCTTACAAATGAGTGTGGGTTTATTTTTATAGACTTCTTTTAAGAACTTACCTTCTTTATGCTCTTATCTCTACCATTCTTAGAAATAGGTCTCATATCAACCTCTTTTGATGTGCAATTCTAGTGGCACGAAATGTGATCTAGGAAACTCCAAATGGATAGGAATCATTCCTCAATTTGAAAGACTTTTTGGCTCGCACAAGTGTGGAGTAAACCAACAGAAATTGGGTTTGGAAAAAAAAAATCTCTTGATGTTGTCACTCCATGAGAAAATGGCCCGTTTGATGTGAGAAATGTGAAGAGTTTTGGCTGTCTTAGACCTTTTTTCACTTCATTACATCCAATATCTTTCTGTGCATGGGTCCTTCACAACTCCAACCATCCCCTCTCACTTTCTTTTCTCCATCCTAAGCATCTCATCATGAGATTCCAACTCCTAAATTTCCATCTCATGATTCTATGCTAATGAATCGTATAACAAAAGCCAAATTTCTTCCTCTCCATTACAGGAAGCCAAAGGCTTTCATCTCCATCTAATCAATGTCCACTTAATACACCATTTTCGATTTAATGTATGGTTAAGGTCCATGTTGTTGCTAGTGTATGGCCTTAACTATCTTTGATGCATATCACCTAGATATTAGATCGATTCTACCTCTTATCTTCCCCAATATAAGATGAGTTTACCACCAACCTAATATCAAAGCCTTACATGAGGCTCTCGTCTATCTCTTCTCTAGTGCACGTATTCTTGTGGTAGGTTTCGAGATATTTATTGAAAGTCATGTATGATACGAGAAGCGCTCATGTTATGGATTCTCATTGGCATAGCTCACGTCTGATTATCATTCACATTGTTGTCAAGGCCTAAACGTGAGAGACATTTTGCCCAGGAAGAGCCATTTCGCCTATCAAACTTACTCTGTTAATTTTCCTGTCAAACTTACTCTATTAATTTTACACGTTATCTCTGTGTGGAGGAGAGATCCGAAATATGTGACTTACGTAGCGAATGGTCTTACGTTGTGCAGCTGCTGCTGAAGAGAAAGTATATGGAATGGAATTAGATTGTAGCTACAGCTTAATGGAATGGTAATGTTCTTGGACTTTCTCTAATAGGGTCCCGATGTTCTAATTCTTGTACATTCTCTCCGTTCTTTTTTATTTAATTTCATACAATTGAAGCTTTTGTTCATAAACGAACAATTTTTGTGCATGTTCAAGGTCGAGACACGATCCGGTGTTGTAGTCAAACACATGCATGTATATATATATCTGTGGGAATTGCATCAGTTTAATACATATATGATCATTACATTCTCATCTTACTTCTCTGTCATAACTCCATCAGAACAATGATCTTCTCAAAGCTCTTCTCAGTGTATAGTTGATCATTTGCAATGATTTAAAGCATGATAGAATCAGCATACTGTCTATTATATGCCAACAAAGTTTCATTGGCATTGCTTCTTGAGATCGTCAGATATTAGCATAACTTTGGCCACTTGTCTGATGACTATTGCAGCCCGTGAATGTTGGGATGGAGCTGTGACTTGCTAAACTTATTTCTCTACGTGTAGTCCATCATTTTTTATGAAATCACTTACGATTGTTAGCTTACTAAGTTAACTGAGTTCCCCAAAAGGAATTAAGCCAATTGTTGCTCTGCTCAAAGAATTGCTCAATACACTTAGCAGGTGTGAACTAAAATAGCAAGTTTTTTATCTTGGATTATCTTCTAATCTATTTGTTTTGATCCTTCCATTAGTGGATCACCTTCCAAGCAACATATATGATTACCTAGCTAAAGAAGCCCACTACACTCTCCCACCATCATTCTTAACTAGCTAAAGAGGCCCACTACACTCTCCCGCCATCATTCTTAATAGGTGTGAAGCAAGATCTAGCTACTATTGGAACATCAAGCTTACACTATGCTTGAGGTTGATTTGATCTACATAAAAAACTATCGCTTGGATTATGGCAAAAGACTATCCATTGGAGAGTTCTTTTACCTAGTTAAAGAGGCCCACTACACTCTCTCGCCATCATTCTTAACAGGTGTGAAGCAAGATCTAGCTAGTATTGAAACATCAAGCTTACACTATGCTTGAGGTTGATTTGATCTACATCAAGTTCATTTACCATTGTAAAAGCCTTGAGCGTTACACATGTAAAAGTAGAAAACGATATCCCAAATCCCATGAATTTGTGGTGGTTGAGTTGCATGCAATCAAGCAATCAATCATCTAAAAGTAGATCAAACTAGATCTTCACTTTTCCTAGATTGTAGTAAAGTGAATTGATTCCCTCCAACAACCATTCCTACCTTTATTTGAATTCAAAATCCACTTGTAGAAGTCGTGGAATACTCCCAAAGTCTATATAAATACTTCAAATCACTTGTACAATACATGAAAGCAATATACATAAACTTGTGACCATCATTGTCTTGCTCCTTCAATTTTTTGCATCATCTTCTTCACCAACAGTAATCTTGCAGAGGCTGGTGCTCTCTCTCCAGAGCTCCAACTTTAATCCAAGATGGCTCAATGGAAAGATATTAGTGTCTAGATTATGCTTGTAAATTTTCATAGCATTTAGTTTTGTAGAGTGGGAGTTATCTTAATTTTTCTGTCTCATGGTCAATCTCTGAGTATTCTTGAAAAATAGGAGGTACAACCATTGAGGGTCTGATTCATTCCAATAGCATATTTTGCTTATTCCTTATACTTTTGCGCATTATATACACTCAACCTTATGTGTGTCACTCCCATAAAAGGATTGTTTCTAATTGTAATCAGGCTCGTCACTATGGGCATTCGAAGTTCATTGTCTCTTTCATAGATAGTAAGTTTTTTGAGCTACTCGACATGCGAACCTATCTGTTTTGTATCGGCTCTTTCTCCTTGATGCTCCAAAGTACATAGTGCATTTATTTGAACTTATCGCATGCCTAGAAGGTCTATTTGAGTTTCCATAAGCTCAAGGACTGGTCTTGTGCCGGTTGGCTGGACCAAACTTTGTCGCTTCGAAACGCAATTTTCTACCTCCTACAAGCTTCGCCAAGTTCTTTCAGTGGTATCAGAGCTAGATCAAGATGGGTGAAGGATTTCCCTCAATGATCGAGAAGCTTGATTGACACAACTATGTGGCTTGGAAAATCAGAATGGAGGCCTATTAGCAAGGTAGAAATCTTTATGGAATTGTAGCAAGTGATGAAGCTATGCCTATTCCAAGATCCAACAGAGGACCTACACAAGAGGAGACAGATAAGCTCACACTTTGGTGTGCAAGGGACGCTCAACCAGGATCATACATATTGAACTCTAGCTCTGACTTTCTATTACCACATATTAGAGGATGCAAGACATCTCAAGAGACTTGGGATGCCCTCGAGACTTTCTTTTTTGCTAGTACCAAAGCAAGAAAGAATCATCTTTGGAACGAGTTCAACCAAATGAAGAAGACACCAAAACAAACCATCACAGAGTTTGTTACCAAGGTCAAGGAAGTTGCAGATTAGTTAGCATCCATTGGAGAGCTGATTGAAGAAGAGGCTATCATGAGGCAAATTCTCAATGGAATTCAAAGTGATAAGCAATGGCAATCCTTCACGATGGCTTATGATCTCATCATGCATGTGCAGACTCCAGACTTCAACATCTTTCTTGGAAAAATCTTCAATCAAGAGGCCAACAATAGCATAAAGGAATGTAACTCCTATGATGGTAATTCAACTAGTGCTCTATATGCAGATAAGAAGGATAAGCAGCAGAAAGGCAAGAAGAAGGAAGAAGATGAAGAAGAGACTTTACAAGCCAACTTTGCAAGCAAAAGCAAGTGGAAAGGGAAGAAGAAAGGACCAAAGCAAGACAAATCCAAAGTTCAGAATGTTCAACCTTGTGCCATATGTGATAAGACCAACCACACCACTCAAAATTGATGGTTAAATGGGAAGACCCAAAAAGGAAGTGGAAGAGGTGGATATGGTAGCAATAGAGGCAGAGGTGGACACAACTTCAACAATAACAATAGAGACTATAATAGAAGGGACTACAAAAATTATTCAAAAGATCAACCACATGAAGAATCATTGCTTCTTGTGAAAGGTTCTACAATCCTTCAACCAAGCAATTCTCTACAAGTAGAGATGTGTTTGAAGAACACAGGTCTTGGTATGATGAGGACAAATAAAAGGTAACTCTACCATATGATCTTGATTCTGATTCTCATCAATTAGGAAGCAACCATGATACACTTGTCTAGGATCCAAGAAGTGATACACACGATGATCAAGATGAAAGGGAAAAGGATTACAAGCTATGGAAGTCAAGAGGCAAAGCAAAGATGCAAGAAGTTGTAGAATGCTCCAAACAAGCACCTCGAAGATCAGCGAGAGAAGAAACAACCAAAAAGGTATGGTTATGATTCCACATTTGTTACGAAGCATTCAATCTACTTTGCAAAAGTCTCTATTTCAAAGGAACCCTCAACCTATGAAGAGGCAAAGGGAAACCCTAATTGGGAAAAGGCCATGAAAGAAGAAATAGATGCATTGAAGGAGATAGACACTTGGGATTTGGTTCCAATGTCACTGAATCAAAAGGTAATTGGTTGCAGACGGGTATATAAAGTTAAAAGAAATTCAAATGGATCAGTTTGCAAGTACAAGGCAAGTTTAGTTTCCAAAGGATGCTCCCAAACTCATGGTATAGACACTGAGGAAACATTCTCACCAGTTGCAAAGATGACTACAATCAAGACATTGATAAGTGTAGTTGCTGCAAGGAATTGGAGACTCCTCCAACTTGATGTGAAAAATGCATTCTTAAATGGTTGGATAAGTGAAGAGGTATACATGTCACAACCACTAGGTTTTGAAAACCTTAATCATCCATCTTATGTTTGTAGACTTAAGAAAGCATTGTATGGATTGAAACAAGCTCCTAGAGCTTCGAATTATAGGTTGGTTACATACCTTCAAGATCAAGGGTTCAATCCTAGCAACTCATGTCCTCTATTCATCAAAAGGGATCACGATGAGGTTATTTATCTATGTGTATATGTAGATGATATTATTGTGACAGGTGATGATCTAAATGGCATCGAAAGGATCAAGAGACACATGCAAGAGGAGTTCAAAATCAGTGACCTAGGTGAGCTCACATATTTCCTAGGTATGCAGTGATATACACAGATGAAGGATATACACATATTTCCTAGGTATGCAGTGATATACACAGTGATGTATTTGACTCAGAGAAGATACATTTAGGATCTACTTCTCAAGCTCAAAATGGGGAACACTAAACCTGCACGTACACCTTTGGTGATGAATCATAAATGTAGTGTTTATGAATGTGAGAAAATTGAAGACATTAAAGAGTATCAAAGCTTGGTAGGTAGCTTGATATATGCTACTCATACAAGGGCAGACATCTCATGTGGGAGTGCTTAGTCAATTCATGCACTCACCGAGAAGACCACACATGCATCCCGCTAAGAGAGTACTTAAGTATCTCAAAGGTACAATCAACAAAGGTATATTCTATCCTTACTCTTCAGATTTGGATATCAAAATCTATTAAGATGCAGATTGGGCAAGAGCTAAGGATGATAGACGAAGTACTTCTGGTTACTTAGCATTTGCAGGTTAAAAGCTAGTTTCATGGAGTTCCAAGAAGCAACCTATAGTTGCTTTATATTCAACTGAAGCAGAGTACAAAGGTTTGACCATAGCAACTCAAGAAGCAATTTGGTTAAAAGCTTTGTATACAGATTTGGGACTTGTAAATTCCAAACCTCACATATTTGGAGATAATGTAAGTTCCATGCATCTAGCGGCAAACCCTATTTTCCATGCCAGAACGAAACACATAGGGGTGCATTACCACTTCATCAGGGAGAAGCTCATGGCAAAGGAGATTGACATTTCACTTATTCCTATGGAAAAGCAAGTAGCAGATATGATGACAAAGGCACTTGATGGAATAAAGCTTTTTAGATTCAAAGTTATGGCAGATATTCAACCTATCAGAGAATGAATTCTCAAGCATACTTTAGCTTAAGGGGAAGCTGTTGGAACATCAATCTTACACTATGCCTGAGCTGGATTTGATCTACCTAAAAAACTATCGCTTGGATAACGGAAAAAGAATATCCGTTGGAGGGTTCTTTTATCTATGCTCATTTATTGTATTTTTTTGAGAGATTTTTGATGGTTCATTTACCCTTGAAAAAGACTTGAGCTTTACACATGTAAAAGTAGAAAAAGATGGCCCAAATCCCATGAATTTGTGGTGGTTGAGTTGCATTCAATCAACCAATCAATCATCTAAAAGTAGATCAAACTAGATCATTAATTTTCCTAGATTATAGGAAAGTGAATTGATTCCCTCCAACAACCATTGCCACCTTCATTTGAATTCAAAATCTAGTTTTAGAAGTCGTGAAACACTCCTAGATTCTAAATAAAGACTTCAAATCACTTGTACAATACATGGAAGCAATATATATACACTTGTGACCATCATCGTCTTGCTCCTTCAATTTTTTGCATCATCTTCTTCACCAACAGTAATCTTGTAGAGGCTTCTCACTCTGCAGAGCTCCAAATTTGATGAGACATGGCGCATTGGAAAGTTATTAGTTTCTAGTTTACACTTGTGAATTTTCATAGCATTTGGTTTAGTAGATTGGGAGAAATTATAGTTTTTCTATCTCGGGGTCAATCTCTGCGTATTCCTGAAAAATAAGAGGTGCCACCGTTGAGTGTCTGATTCATTCCCTTTCTAATTTGAATCACCTTGGTCACTATGGGCATTTGAAGATCATTGTCTCTTCCATAGATAGTAAGTTTTTTGAACTAGTCGACATGTGATCCTATCTGTTTTGTATCGACTCTTTGTCCTTGATGCTCCAAAGTACATAGTGCATTTCGTTGCACTTATCGCATGCCTATAAGTTCTATTTGAGTCTCCATAAGCTTAAGAACAAGTCTTGTGCCGGTTGGCTCGACCAAAATTCATTGCTTCAAAATGCACTTTTCTACCTCCTACAAGCTTCTCCAAGTTCTTTCAGCTACACCAATTCATCTCTTGTGACTAATTATCTATGGGTAGAGTTAGTTTCTACAGCCACCTACTTGGTCAATAGCCTTTTGGCATGGAACGATAGGAGACTCTCATTGGACCATTGCAAAATATTTGGGTGCATTGCATATGCACACATCCCCTTGCAAATCAGAGGAAATCTTGACCTTAAGGCTGAGAAATGTATATTTATTGGGTATGATCAGGACCAAAAGGGCTATAGGCTTTAGAATCCCACTAACAAGGCATTTATGGTTAGTAGGGATGTAGTGTTTGATGAAAATAATTCATGGTTTGAATATGATTGCAGGAAATTCAAGTTACCATATGATTTGGAAAATGATTTTCCAACCCTCACACAAGATGATCAACCATTGGTAGAAGACATCAACTCAGAAGATGAAGAGTAGATTGACTTCAAGGCTTGGAAGTCAAGAGGCAAGGTCAAACTCAAGCAACTAGAAGACATACCAGAATCTTCAAATCAAGCATTAAGGAGATCACAAAGAGAAAGTAAGAAGCCCATAAGGTATGGATATGATACATCCTTAGTGCCAAAATGTTCTGTGTATATTACTAAAGACTATATGGCAAAAGAGCCTTCTTCATTTGAAGAGGCTAGGAAGAATGGAGAGAAGCTATGCAGGAAGAAGTGGAAGCATTATAGGAAAATCACACTTGGGATCTAGTTCCCAAGAAGCTAAAAATGAAGGTAATTGGTTCAAAGTGGATATACAAAATCAAAAAGAACTCGGATGGCTCTATAAATAGGTACAAGGCAAGGTTAGTGGTAAAAGGATTTGCCCAAACACATGGAGTAGATTATGAAGAAAAATTTTCACCTATGGCAAAGATGCTAACAATCAGAGTCTTGGTAAGTCTTGCTGCTTCTAAAAATTGGAATTTATATCAGTTAGATGTCAAGAATGCATTCTTAAATGGATGGATATAAGAAGAAGTGTATATGGCACAACCACCAGGTTTTGAAGATGAAGATAAAATAGGTTATGTATGCAAGCTTAGGAAGGCACTCTATGGTCTCAAACAAGCTCATAGAGTTTGGAACCATAGGCTAGTTACTTATTTGCAGGACCAAGGCTTTGTGGCAAGCAAGGTAGATTCTTCTTTGTTTGTTAAGAAGAACAAATTAGAAGTTATCTACTTATGTGTCTATGTAGATGACATCATTATTACAGGGAATCATGCTAATGGCATCAAGCAGGTCAAGGATCAATTAATGAAGGAATTCAAAATTAGTGATCTTGGTTTATTAACCTACTTTCTTGGTTTAGAGCTTGTGTATACAGATTCCAGTATATTTATCACCCAAAGGAAGTACATACATGATATGTTGGTAAATTTTAGGATGGAGAACACTAAGATTGCAAGCACTCCTATGGAACTCAACCATAACTTGAGTTCGCATGAAGGTGAATTACTTGATCATGTTACAGGTTATCAACAACTTGTGGGAATCCTCAATTATGCTACTCTAACAAGAGTGGACATTGCTTATGCAGTAAGTACAATGAGTTAGTTTATGCATGCACCAAGGAAGTGTCATGTGGAAGTTGCAAAGAGGGTGCTTAAGTATTTAAAGGGTACAATGAATGAAGGGTTGTTCTATCCCTTCACCTCTGAGATAGATTTAAAGATGTATTTCGATGCAGATTGGGCTCGCTCCAAGGATCATAGGAGGAGCACTTCAGGGTACCTATCCTTTGCAGTTCAAAGCTTATATCTTGGTCATCTAAGAAGCAAACAATTGTGGCCTTATCTTCCACAGAAACAAAATACAGAAGTTTGGCAAATGCAACTCAGGAATCTATGTGGCTTAAGCAATTAGATGCAGATTTGGAGATACATTCCTACACTCCAATAATTT
>CM035437.1:134214713-134319713 GCA_020310875.1 Ceratopteris richardii
ACTAGTCAAGCCAACTTCCTAAGAGGAAGAGGAGGTGGCAAAGGTAGAGGAAGAGGCAGGAACAATAAAGATGGAGTCAAAGCTTGCTGGATTTGTGGTAAGACAAATCATTTAGCTAATGATTGTTGGCATAATAATCAGAGTAATGGTGGATATAATCAGAATTTTAATTCAAGAGGAAGAGGTGGCAGAAATCAAAGAGGTAATTTCAAAGGTAGAGGTAGTAGGGGTTACTTTGGAAGAAATGCAGGTAGAGGATTCCAAAGTCAACAATACAATAATACCTACTACAATTATGCTTCAGATCAGAAGGAGGATTCAACATTGATAATGAATGCAACTTGTGAAAGGCAAAGTGAAGAACAAAGAGTCTTCTACATTGACTCAGGGTGTAGCAATCATCTGAGTGGTAACATAGCATTGATGACTGATTTGGAAAATAAGGTGACTAATCATGTTGTTCAAAAAGGAGACAATATAAAGCACAATGTGAAGTCAATTGGATCAGTAAAGGCCAAGGATGGTAGCACCTTATTGAGTAAGGTCTTGTATGTTCCTACAATTCCTAAGAATCTGATAAGTGTAGGACAAATTGTTGAAAAAGGTTATGAAGTGAGGTTTACTAATGAAGGAGTGTTTGTGGAAGACCCTAGCAATGGGTATAAACAAATTGTTTCAGGGAAGAAAGAAGGAAGATTATTTACATTGAAGATTCAAGGTAATGTTGGTCATGCCTTGTTCACTTATGGAGGACATAAGATCTCTGAGTTAGATCTTTGGCACAAGAGGCTTGGACATTTCAATGAAAGAGGTATCAAAGACATGATTAATAATGGTGCAGTGCTTGGATTGCCTAATTTTGCAGGTCAACATATGACATACAGATGTGAGACATGTCAATTAGGTAAGGCTCATAAGCAATCTTATTCCAAGCATGGTTTTATGTATTCAAAGAAGCTTGAGTTGGTACACACAGATGTGTGGGGACCATCAAAGGATTTCAGTATCAATGGTTCAAGGTATTATGTGATTTATGTTGATGATGCTACCAGATGGATCACTATCTATGTGATCAAAGATAAGTCAGAGGTATTCAATACATTCAAACATTATCATGTGTATGCAGAAAGAATTACAGGTCATAAGTTGAAGAGACTAAGGTCAGATGGAGGGGGAGAGTATTTCTCTAATGAGTTCAGTGATTACTTGTGGAATGCAGGTATAAAAAGGGAGGTTACTTGCAGGAACTCTCCTCAACAAAATGGTGTAGCAGAAAGGAGGAATAGGACTCTTGTTGAGTTTGCAAGATCCATGATGAAGGAGAAAACTTGCCCAAATTATTTGTGGGCTGAGGCTGTAAATACAACCACTTATCTGGTCAATAGGCTACCATGTAAAGCCTTGCAGGGTATGACACCATATGAGGCATGGTGGGGTAAGAGACCTACATTAGACCATTGCAAAGTATTTGGATGTTTTGCATATGCATATGTGCCATCACAATTAAGACACAAATTGGAACCCAAAGCTGAAAAGTATGTGTTCATTGGCTATGATGATAAGCAGATGGGATATAGGTTGTGGAGTCCATCCACAAAACAATTCATTGTGTCTAAGGATGTTACGTTTGATGAGCAAGGTACTTGGTATGCAGGTACTATCAATATTAATACAGGTGATGAAGAAGTTGTGAGTCAAAGGAAAGGTAAATCAAAGGTACAGGTATTTGATGAAGAGGACAATAATGAAGTGTAGGTTGAAGTTGAGAAATGCCAAGATTTGATCCTGAGTGTGAAGAACCAGAAACCTCAAGGAGTGGAGAACTTAGAAGTTCATCAAGACACAAGTGGCAACCTACAAGGTATAGCTATGATACTTCTTTTTTGGCTACCAAAGATTATGCTTACATGATAAAAGCAGATGAAGACCCTTCTACATATGAAGAGGCAAAAGGTAAAGAAAATTGGGAGAAAGCTATGCAGGAAGAATATGATGCATTGATGGAGAATCAAACATGGGATTTGGTTCCAAAACCAAATAGCCAGAAGATCATTGGATGTAAGTTGGTCTACAAGACAAAAAGGTTTGCAGATGGAAGTGTGTCTAGGTACAAAGCCAGACTTGTTGTGAAAGGGTTTGCTCAAACATATGGTATTGATTATGATGAGACTTATAGTCTTGTGGCAAAGATGACAACCATCAGAACACGCATAGCAATTGCTGCATGTAACGGTTGGAAATTGTGTCAATTAGATGTGAAGAATGCTTTTTTGAATGGGTATATTTCAGATGATGTTTTCATGGAGCAACCTCAAGGATTCAGAGATGGAAGGCATCCAGATTATGTGTGTAAGCTCAAGAGAGCTTTATATGGCTTGAAGCAGGCCCCAAGGGCATGGAACTATAGGCTTGTAAAGTTCTTAAAGGAACTTGGATTTCAAGTATCTAAGGCAGATAGTAGCTTGCTTGTTAAAGCAAGTGATGATGGGTTCATTTACATGTGCATATATGTTGATGATATAATTCTTACAGGTACAGATGAGAAAGGCATTCAAAGCCTAAAGAAGCAAATGGAGAAAGAGTTCAAAATCAGTGATTTGGGAGATTTGTCATACTTCTTGGGCATGGAGATTTCATACACTCAACATGGAGTGTATGTGACTCAAGAAAGGTATTTGAAGAACTTGTTAATCAAGTTTAAAATGAATGATTGCAATGGAGGTGAATCACAAATTGAGCAGGTATGGTGGAGAAGAATTCAAGGATATGAAGTTATATCAGAGTTTGGTTGGTAGTCTTATCTATGCTACATTAACTAGCCTGATTTATCATATGCAGTTGGGGTTTTGTCCCAATTCATGCATTGTCCTAGGAGAGAACATTGGATTGTAGGTCAAAGAGTGTTGAGGTACATTAAGGGTACACTCAAAGAGGGTTTGTATTATGGTTTTACATCAGATACAAACATCAAAGTATATAGTGATGCAGATTGGGCAGGTAATCCTGATGATAGAAGGTCAACCTATGGATACATGTGTTATGTGGGAGATAAGTTAATTTCTTGGTGTTCAAAGAAGCAACATACAATTGCTTTGTCATCTACAGAAGCAGAGTACAAAGGAATGGTTGAAGCTGCAAAGGAAATAATATGGCTTAAGACTCTGATGAAGAGTTTTGACACTATACAGAGTACACCTATCATATATGGAGATAACATGAGTTCATTGTATCTAGCTGCTAACCCTGTTTTTCATGCCAGGACTAAACACATTGAGATTCAGTATCACTTTCTGGGAGAGAAGGTGATGGATAAAGAGATTGAAGTCATACATACTTCAACAAAAGATCAGATAGCTGATATGCTTACCAAAAGCTTGGATGGACCAAAGCTACAGAAGTTCAAAGACATGGCAGGCATAAAGAAGATAGATAAAACCTCAATTGATGATTGAGGGGGAGCTCTTGGTGCACGACAATCACCAATTGATGTTTTGACATGCAAATGAAGTCAAGATTTGAAGGAAGGATTCAAGTTATGAAGCAAGGAAGAAGTATACATTCAGAAGAGGAAGACATGTACACATATGTACAGATAGTTCAATTATGTCTTTAAGAAGTCATAAGGCTATAAATTTTTTGTATATATATGCTATGAAAGTGTCGGGGCAAAGTGGAGAGAGCATGAGAATAGAGAAATGAGAAGTTGTAAGAGTCATTAGACATATGAGAAGTTAGTTGAACTCTCTCTCATCATTCAGTTGTAAACTCCTGCAGAAATGAAAGATTTTTGTGCCCGATGTTTCTGAGTTTTCTCTTCCTGTGTTAGATCTTTTGTGAAATGCTTTTGTACAAGTTTAAGTATATAGGTGATCAACCTCTGTACAAATTTCTAGCTTCCAATTGTGATCAGGCTAAGAGAATTTTGTGTAGGAACATTTGTGTGTGTAGAAGTGTTCACTGATTCCTGAAACAGGCGCAAAATTTGAAGTCAATGATTTGATCATTTCTCACTCCACAGTTTAAAGTTTTGAGCAAGCAAGCACTCAATCTTTAAGTTGGAAGGTAAGCTACTTGAGGCTAAAAGCAGTTGCTTAAACGGGTTCTATTCTTAGAGAACCATGTCTTAGAAGTTATAGGTGTCTAAATCGACTTCTCAAAAGTACAGTTTTAGACATACGTGACTTGTCAATTTGATTTCTCAAAATCTACTTAATGTTTTGGAGTAATTCAACTTGGAGAAGGTGCGCCATCTTTAGGCGACACCCCGTGCAAAGTTTTATAAAAAACTTTACACATTTGGTTAGTCAATGAGAAAGATAAGTGCAGCAGACTTTCTGTAGAATCATCCTCTTCACAGATTTTTAGAATCTTTATAATTGAGTATTAATCCTCTAAATTGGTGAAGATTTTGACTTACTCTTGATATAGAGGTGCTCTAATTTCAAGAGTAGGTTGTTCTTTTGGACATTAACACTCTCCATCACAATGGATATCCAGCTATATATGGTGATGACATCAAACTCTAGCAATTTGTAGCTACATTGTAAGGTAGTGCAATGAGTTGGTTTAGTCAATACGGTATTGCTCATTTTGCTACATATGATGCATTAAAAACAACATTTTTACAAAGATTTAGAAAAGAAAAAACTCCCTCTGATGTGTTGAGGAAGTTGAGAGGAATTAGACAAAGGACTATGCTAGTAGAAGACTATGCTCAGAAATTTGGAACCTTAATGGAAAGATTACAGGGTAACGAGAGACCTACCGACATGATGTTGGCAGGTTATTTTTCTAAAGGGATTAAGGAGTAGCATCAGACATGCAGTTGCAAGTGTGGATATTGCTAGTGGTTTTGATGTATTAGTGTTAGCAGCTGCAAGAGTGGAAAGAAGATTTGGAAGATCAAAAAAGAAAGATAGTGATTCAAGTTCAGAGGCCAAATCGGATCCAGAAATGGAATCAGGGAAAGGGACAACTGATTCTGATTCGGATACACAAGATGAAGAAGTGGTGGTGAGAAAGCACCGCAAACATAAAGGTAAACAAAGTAAAGAGGAAGCTTTGATTATTAAGTTAAAGAAACATGGATATTCTATTATAGCTCGAAAAGAGAAAATATTTTGTGACATTTGTGATAAAGATGGATGTTGGGTGTGTGTAGAAGTGCGAGAGACACATAAGAAGCACACACAAGGAGCACAAACGCAGCAAGACACACAAAGAAGACGATGGCTCGAATAGCTCTCTCTATTTACAATGAACTGAATTGAAGTAAGAGCTAAATAACATCCCTAAGTACAAAGTACCACCACATATGAGAGTATCAAGTATGGGGTAACATGGGGAAAAAACCTCTGGCCAGCACTAGAGTAAAAAGTGCCCATGTATAGGGAAAAGGTTCACATCAAAGCTACTCGAGGAACACATAAGTGTAACACCAGCATGATTGACACCATCCATCATGATTGACACCCATCAATTGCGATTGATGCCTATCCTCACAATTGATAGGCCATGGCGGACAGCTCTGTCCATCGTGATTGACAACCCTGTCGATCGCGATTGACAGACTAATTCGGCTCATTTTTAGGGTTTTTTTTATTTTCCAATTTTGGTCAATTTTGAGCATAAATTTCAAGCAATTAGTGCATACTGAGGCCCCCAAACAAATAATTCGAGAAATCATATTTGCGTGTTTGCCTGTTTTAACCCCTAAAATCCTGAACAGACATAACTTCTTCATACAAACTGCGTTTCTAGTGATCTTGGGATCATTGGAAAGCTCATTTCAAAAGCTCCGTTTGTAGTGATCTTTTTAAAACTAATATGTGGAGTTATAGATATGGTATTTTGAAGTTGACCTTACATAGGGGTGAGAATGTTGAGGGATCTCTGAGGGAAATTCTCATAAAAAACAAGGCAAAATTGGGTCTTTGAATCACATGAATGAAGATGATATGATGTCTCAAACAAGTTTACATCTTGAGCTAACTTTGGGCCTTTTATAGGTCCATTGAGAGCATCGAAGGGTGTCCAAAGCACAAGAGTACTGCAAGCTTGAGAACGATGCATGCGTGAGCAAGGGATAAGCAACTTGAAGTTGGATCATTCTCAACCCCCTCTATCAATTCCTAGCTTAGGCTAAGTACGGATATAGGTTTTGGTTAATTAGGATGACGTTAAGCATGATCAAGTACAAGAACCCTAATTTCTCAAGCGCAAGCATAAATAACTTAGTTCTGTGAAAAACTCTAAGGTGAAAGTATATAAATCAAGCGATCAGATTTCTAGTGTGAAAAACTCAAGTGTTCCTCAAGATGGAGATTATTAGACAAGAAAGTGACAGTCTAAGTGAAGTAAAAAGAATAAGTGACTAATACAAAAGAATTCTTCAATGAGGTTGTAATTGGTATAAGCACCAAGGCTTATGAACCTTAGGTCAAGAAGATATCTAGGAAGAGATAGACAAAGCCTCAGATCCTCTGAAGCTAGTGTCAATCTTACAGCTAGGTCTTAGGTCTAGTAGTTGAGTGATGAACCATATGCTCTAAGTTCAGAAACGAGCGACTCTGAGATGTCTTCTATCATGGAGAGACCCATAAGTAGGAGAGACCCGTGTGTAGCTCAAGAGTGGCGTATGTAGAAAAATGAGAAGGACCTTAGAATACTCAACTGTAATACATCAGGACCAACCGATTAGGTGCTCACATCTATGAGGACGGTCTGAGAAGATCTGTCGCCCATATTAAAAACCTGGATCAACCCATTGAACTAGAACATCCAGTCGTCAAATTCAAAAATGGTTCATACATAGTTAAAGAAGCAACCATGTATGTGTTCACCAACCAACCAAATAGGACAGATGAATTTGGAAATATAATCTCAAAAACTGAAATAGGTGACATAGAGCAAGGGAACTTATGAAGAGAGTCAAAGACCCCTCAAGGAAAATCAGTCTTCACTAGAATAATCACTTTGGAATGGGTTACCCAGGATAATAAGAGCATAGATTTGTTCTTAAACCGAGAGATCGACGAGGCTTTTTGGAGGTATAAACCCGATCAGCCTAATGAAGTGGGAATGCTTACAATATATGAATTCAAAGATCCTGATACCCAAAGCAAAGTGACCTACATGGACAATACTTCAGAAAGGGTCTTTGTGGTCTCGGAGCATGGTAGGCATGCCTACTTGTTTTTCCCCAACCAAGATCCAATGTCTCTTTTGGTTACCAAGGAGTTGAAACATCCCAAGCTCATGGAGCTCAAAGGGACAGAAGTGGAGATAGGCCCAAAGTAAGCCTTGCTAACCCAACAAGAAGAGAAAGAACAAGAACTAAGAGGGAACGAATGGAAACTAAGAGACATAGAGACCTAAGAAGTCAAAGAAATGCAGATGAATTCCCTCTGCCAAGACCTAGAGAACACACAAGAACCTTAAGGCCTACACAACTAGTGAAGTCCATGAAGAACTACTTTGACGGTACAGGAGACCCGATCATGTGGCATAATTTAGGCAAGTATTGAGAGCCGAGCAAGTTGATGACCTATTCATGCAATATACTGCTTTTGGTCTAACACTCAAGAACATTGCTCTTATGTGGTGTCAACCACTACATGAGAGGCAATTCAGGAACATAGACCAACTACTAGAAGCCTTCATCACAGAGTTTTCTAAGAGTGGCATCAGATACAACGCATCTTCCCTTATACACAGCTTTAAACAAACACCTCAAGAAACAATTAGACTTGCAGGAAGAAGGTTCAAACAATACCTAGAGAGATGCCCATTGCCAAAGTTACCCACTCTAGCCAAACAAGTGTCTTTATTCTTATATGGATTGTTAAGTACCAACTTGAGATCCTATGTGTATCGAAAAGACTCTAGATCCATTGAAGAGTGTGTATGCATGTGCATAGCTATTGAGGATAATCTAGGGGAGAATTAGAGCTTTCAAAGATCTATAAAGGTTTAGACAGCTCTACTAGCCTCACTTCCAAACAATCCACATCTATCGAGGAACTTGCAGAAAAGGTAGCTCAGAAACTAGGAGTCTCTGGAAAACAGATACCTAGATTTGCCCTAGTGAAAAGATGATATACTTGTGGAGGAGATCATATGGGTAATGTGTGTCCAATTATGGATCAACCCCAAGTGAACCCTAATAGCCAATGCAGCACCATAGAAAGGAGATACACTAACCATGCTGCACAAGACTACCTGTATAACAAGCAAGTTGTTAGAAAAAATTATATACAGCCATATCCACAACAAGGGAGATATCAAAATCAGTATCCATAGTAGTTTGGTAGGACCCCACAACCCTATCATGCTCAACAAAGGCGTCAACATGTGCTAGCTCAGCAACCTTCAACTCCAACCAATGTGATTCCAGTAAAGTATGCAACAACTGAAGAAAATTCGGATAGAGCCTTAGTGCCAATATCACCATTGCTTTCAAAAAATGACCCAAATGATCATAGTTTTGACTCTACTCATATTGATAGTCCACAGGCTTACTATATGTAGTCACTCGATCATAATGAGGTGTACTATTATGAAGACCATAGCAAACCTACTTTGGAGCCCAAATACGCTAATCTCATGTATGAAAACCCTAATTCTAGGCCCCATCCTAGACAAATCAGACCCCAAGCACCTAGACATGCTATAGATGCCAAGGTGATCACTTCATTCGTGATTGCCCTATACCTGCAACCATGCAACCCCAATCAATGACAATTCAAGTTTTTTGTCCACATTGTGGGAAAGAGCACCTCTTATGGTATTGCCCTAAGAACCCAAACAATGCATCGAATATCACTCCCATTAATGTGATTTGGTTACTAGTGCACTCTATTGGAAGTGTAACTTCCACTGCCCCAATGCAAGTGGTCACGAGAGCGTAGGCACTACAGAAGAGCCAAGGCTTAGGACACGAACAGAGTTCTGCTATTAGTGAGACTGAAAGTATAACTAAGAAAAGGACAAGCGCCTTGAAAGATAGCCGTGAGCGAATGAAAAGAAAATGTTCAAAGAAGATGAGTGAGCTTGAGGAAAGCCTAAGAGAAACAAAGGCCAAGATAGTTGAACTCGCCTCTCAAATGCACTCTCACACATCATCACCACCATCATCCCCATCATCTTCTAATCTATCACATTCTCATCCACCTTAAATAAACCCACCACCACCTAGGGTAGGATCATTCCTAGCCGATCCCACTCAAGAGGACCTAGACATGATGCTTTGTGCTACCCTAGAGCTGATCTAGAGATGGAACGAACTAAGCTTTGTCTTAAGATGGTAGAATTGGATCAAGCCATGTTTGAAGCCAGTTGCCTCTTCAATTACTCTAGTTTAGCCAAAACTTAGTTCACTTTGATGGATTATTAGAAAGATTGGAAAGAATGATAGTTGAGTCAAGAAAACAAACTACATTATAGGTGAGTAATACCAAAAGTGAAAGAGTAAGACTGCCTCCCAAGGAAGGTTATGTGCCTAATTCTAGTGAGCTAGATACCTCTTCTTCTATGAATCGGTACTCCCAATAATTTCTAAGAGAGATTCAAGAAGTGAAGTGGGCTAAAGAAAGTAAAAATCCTCCTCCCATTGAACTTGTGGATGACCTACATGATCAATTCCTATAAGACATTCCTTCTATTTATGGAATGCAAGAGGATGCCCAGTCAAGTGAGCGATTAGACTTTGAGTCTAATTCCTTACAGGAACTATCGCATTTCACAGGCCCATGGGAACCCAAGTCTACCTGTATGAGAGCACCCATAGTCATGATAAGGAATGAAGACTTTATCATACCTAAGAATACAAAGGTAGTGAAGAACACTAAAGTGCAGTGCAATCTCACTTTAGAGGAGCTACTCAAGGTTAAGCTAGAATTGTGGAAACATGTAGCCAATCAAGTACCCAATGTAGCCGAATCCCATTCCCAAGTAGGATCACATAGGACAGTGCCTAAAATATCTTTGGATAAGATAGGAGATATGAGCAAAGGTGAAGAAGGAAGCACCTATCTTCCAATCACTCATCAAGGTTACACCACCAAGGCTATTTTGGACTTAGGTGCGGGAGTTGCAATTGCTACCACTCCCCTATGGAAGCGTTGGGGCAAACTAGCACTCAGGCCAACTAGAATGAAATTACAGATGGCCGATGGTCTCACTACTTATGTTGTAGAGTTCGAGCATACATTTTCCATCTGTGACTTTAGCAAAAATTAGGCCTATGAGATGATTTTGGGAAGACCATTTATGAGGCAGTTGTAAGTAGTACAGGATCGGGGAACCAATTCATTGTATTTGCAACACTTAGGAGTTACAACCAAATTCAATCTCAAGGACTACTCTAGTAGAGACGTGCCCCCTATCCCATGGAAGCCCATACATAGAGCCACAGATGATACATAGCCAATGCAGTCCATAGGATCAGGATCCTCATAGATGCATGAAGACACCCACTTCTCGATGTTTAAAGTTACAGAAGAAGAAGAGAAAAGAGAAAAATCTCAATGGACACCACACTATGACAAAGATGGCTATGACATTTCGGTTTTCACGATAGAACCAATAATGTGTGATCCGGTCATAGACGAATGTGAGCCGAGCACTGATGTACTTGAGGAAGCAAGTGACTCAGATCTAGAGTCAATCATTATGGACTGTGTGTCAGAAGAAGAATTCCTACGTGAAATAGATGCTCATCCTCAAGGATGATAAGAGCTTATGAATGAGGTGAGGTTAGCCACATAGGTAACCACCAAGAGTGAAGGAAAGAAAACAAAGAAGAGAGAAGCCTCACCAAATGAGGAGGAATCTTTTTTTGCGGTCCCAAAAAAATTCAAGAAATATGAGATAGAGGATTGAAAAGTCATGATCAGAATGCCTAAATGCAAAGCATTAGTAGGAGAGGCCTATGATAGCAAAGAAACCACAAAGAAATTTTTTGCGACCATAGAAGAAGGTGAAGAACGGTGTACATACATAGGACATGATTTAACAGAGGACGAGGAACAAGAGCTGGTTGCCTTACTAAGAGAATACAGAGATGGGTTTGCATGGAGTTATAAGGACATAAAAGGAGTAGACCCTGATATATGCTCACATACGATTCCCATGACCCGAGAAACAAAACCCTCTAAGCAGACACCCTATGCATATAATGACAATTACGCACCCAAGATCAACAAAGAGATAGATGGGTTGGTAGAAGTTGGATTCATCTATGAAATTGAGTACACTGAATGGGTATCCCCCATTGTAGTAGTGCCCAAAAAGAATGGAAAATTATGTGTATGCATTAACTTGAAGAAAGTTAACATATCCACTATTAGACATAGCTATCCGCTTCCTATTACTGAACATCTATTAGAGAGGGTAGCAGATAAGGAAGTATACAGCTTCCTTGATGGATTTTTAGGCTACAATCAAGTGGCCATCGCTCAAGAAGATCAATATAAGATGGGTTTTGCTACAAAATGAGGCATATTTGCTTTTCGAGTAATGCTATTTGGGCTCACCAATGCACCAACTACCTTTCAGAGGCTGATGTGCCATGTGTTCAAAGAAATTTTGTGTAAATACTTGGAAGTTTATGTTGATTACCTCTGTGCTCATTCCAACATTAGACAAACCCACATACTTGAGTTAAGATAAATCTTTCACAAATGTAGAGAATGTCAGGTCTACTTGAACCCAAAAAAGTGTGTTTTTATGGTCAGACAAGGCAAGATTCTAGGGCACATTCTGTCAAAGAATGGCATATCCACAGATGAGGAGAAGGTAAGAGCTATTGCAGAGCTACCAAGGCTTAATAATGTCTAGGAGTTACAAGCTTTCATGGGGCATTGCAGCTATTATTGACGCTTTGTTCACATGTATGCAATCATTGCAAAGCGTCTGTACTCCCTTTTGACTAGCTTTGAGTGGACAGAAGAATGTGAAAACTCCTTTAATGAGCTTAACAGACGACTACATTTAGCACCAATCTTGACTACACCAGATTGGAGCAAGCCATTCCATGTTCATGTGGATGCATCCAGTTATGCTATTGGGTGTGTCTTAGCACAACCCACTTGTGAAGGTAATATGGATCTTCCCATTGCCGATGCGAGTAGGCAATTGAATGCAACTCAAAGGAATTACACCACTATCGAAAGAGAAGGATTAGGCATGGTAAATGCAGTGAAGAATTTTAGATATTATTTGCTTGCAAATAAGTTTAAATTTTTTATAGACCATGAAGCACAATTATATCTAGTGAACAAGCCTTGCAATACTGGTAGATTAGTAAGATGGTTCCTCTTACTAATGGAATATGACTTTGAAGTTGTGGTTACGAAAGGTCGAACTTACCTTCGGGCGGATCACCTTTCTAGACTAACTTCAGGAGAGTCTCCTCAAGGAGTATCAGATGACCTTCCTGATGCTTACTTGTTCAATCTAGAGGTAGTGCCTAAATGGGCCAAAACTATAGTGCCTATTCTCACCTTTGGACCTAAACATCTCGTACTGAGAACTAGAAATAAGGAAGTAGTCGATCTCAGAAATATCACATAATGGCACGCAGCATGTACAAGCACAGCAATCAAGGCATACTGGCTTGTTGTGTAGATGAATATGAACATGCAAAGTGGTTTGAAATAGCACATGTAGGTGTACTGTCCCTGTAGCCACTTTGTACATAGTGCGGTACGCCCACAAAATTGAAGGAAGAAATTGATCCCAACGCTCCGGACATTCGAGAACTAATTTCTTGAGCATGTTAAGTAGAGTTTTATTGGTGCTTTCAGCAAGACCATTGGCACGAGGGTAGTATGGAGAGCTAACTTTATGAACAATCTACAAGGTGCAAGTAAGTGCTTGCAGTAAGGAATTAACAAAATGTGTGCCCTGATCCGAAACACTCTCTAAGGGCAGACCGAACCTAGGGAACACATCAGTCATCAAACATTTAACCACCACAGACGTAGTAGCAGACCGTAAAGCCCAAGCTTCGGCCCACCGAGTAGCATAATCCGTACAAGTAAGTATATACCGATGATGAGTGATCGTAGCTGGAGGTGTAATAGGCCCAATGAAATCCAAGCCCCACTTTTGAAAAGGTTCAAGGGGAGCAACAGGCTACAATGGAAAATGATGTCGTTGTAAAGGTTTTCCCCAATGTTGGCACGCATCACATATTTCAAGAGAAGCAACAATATCATGTTGCATAGTGGGCCACCATAAGCCACTATGCAGAATTTTTCGGTAAGTAAGATCGACCGAAAAATGACCACCGAGGGAAGTAGAGTTTGCTACGGCAAGAAGCGAAGGAACTTTGTGGGGTGGAATACACCATAAGCGCGTACTAGAAGGATCCATGTAATACAATTGTCCCACAATAAGTCAGAATCATCGACTATACATTGTCAATTTACGACGAGCCGAAGTAGAAGTATTAGTCGGAGGGCTACCACTGGTGAGGAAGGTCAGAAGAGTATCATAATACGAAGGGTCCACTAGGAGCTCCTGGCCCCCATCTTGGACCAGATCAGTCATATAAATAGCAGGGGTGGTATCATCAATTCCACCGGGAGGTTCACCAGAATCAAGCCGAGATAAGAAATCGGCTAAGGCATGAGCGGATCCTGGACGATGTACGACCACGTAATCAAATTCTTGCAGTAACAACACCCACCTAGCTAGTCTACCCCCTAGGTGTTGTTGGCAAACAAGATAAACCAATGCAGCATGATCCACATGGAACGTAAATTGGCGTCCCAGCAAGTAGTGTCGGAATTTCTTCACCGAATAAACCAAGCCGAGACATTCTCGCTCAGTGACTGAGTAATTCCGACGTTCAATAGCAGCTAACCGTCGACTAGCATAATAGACCGGACAAAACCACTTATCCTATTGTTGCATGAGCACACTGCCGATGGCACTGTCCGATGCATCCACAAAGACATGGAAAGGGAGCTGCCATTGGTGCTTGCAGTATAGGAGCTTGGGTTAGTAGTGTTTTCAAGCAATCAAAGGCACTTTGGCATTCTTCAGTCCAGGCGAACTATCGGGGAGTACTAGTAATCAACCGATTCAAGGGAATGGCTAAGTGTGCGAGCCACCGAAGATGTCACCCATGCCAGCATATTTGGCCAAGGAATTGCATAACCTCCTTGGGTGTCGTCAGGGCAGGTGCATCTAGTACGGATTGCACTTTGTCTGGGTCCACCTGAATACCTTGCTTTGAAATAATATGACCGAGTACTTGCCACAGACCTATGAAGTACTTTGGATATATACTCAATTTAAGACGAGTGTATGCATCATTGGCTTCTTTCATGAGCAATGTGCATGCCATGAATATGTTTGGCTATCCTTCATACCAAATGTCTTACTCAAATTCCTCTTGAGGATTGACAAGTCATAAGAGGACTTCCCAGCAAGCAACATATCATCGACATAAAGTATCAAGCATATCAAGTTTCCATTTGAGCATTTTTTTTTGTGTAGAGACAATGATCCTCATTGCTTCGAAAATAGCCTTGAAACTTCATAAAAGCATCAAACTTTTGGTACCATTGTCTAGGGGACTATTTAAGTCCATATAGGCTCTTCTTTAGCTTACAACAAGACTTTCTTTGTCAATAACTACATAACCCTCTAGTTCTTCCATATAGATCTCATCTGTAAGATGTCCATGCAAGAAAGCCATTTTCACATCCATTTGGACTAGCTCCAGGTCCTCCATGGCAATGAATCCAACCAACATTCACACGGTAGTCACACAAGCAACATTCACAAGCAACATTCACAGGGGCATACCAACACTACCCATATCGACAGTCATACCTTGGCATCTGTATGACCATTGGAAATGAGGGGAAAGACCATGCTAGCAATACCAATGGTCACTTGGCCATGGGTATAGCCATTGAAAGCTAGTCACCGATATAAACACTAGAAATTTTAGCCACCGATATCAATGCCAGTATGCGTGTCAGTATCAGCATTGGTATGTGCATCGTTATAAGTGCAAGTATAGGAGTCGGTATATTCCTAGGCTTACCGATGCTTATACCGATGTCGTTTTCTAATAACAAGAGAGGGAAAAATCAACACTGCTATGTTTATAGCTGCATAGTATTGTTTTAGAGTTTCTACACGAACATTGCGCTCGTCCACTTGCATTGTGATCGTCTTGTGCACACACACACACACACACATCTCATCTCTCTCTCTCTCTCTCTCTCTCTCTCTCTCTCTCTCTCTCTTTGCACACACACATCTCTTTCTCTCTCTGTCTCTCTCGCATCTTGGTAAGTTATGCATGTACTCTTTCACTCTCTCTCTTTCTCTATGTCTTCTCTTTCCTAATTTCTCTTTTCTTTTGTTTGAAAGAGATGTTTGGAATCGGTTCTTTGGAATTTGACGAGAGACTATGTTGATTGGGCTTTGATAAGAGCGATCCAAAAAATTACATTGACGTAAGTGATTGTATTATTCTTTATTAGAAATAGAGATAGAGAGAAAGAAATAAATAGAGAGAGAGAGATGAAAGAGAGAGAGAGAGAGAGAGAGAGATAGAGAGAGAGAGAGAAAGAGAGAGAGAGAGAGAGAGAGATGAAAGAGATAGAAAAATAGAGAGATAGAGATGAAAGAGAGAGAGAGAGAGAAAGAGAGAGAGAGAGAGATACATACACATACACACACACTAATCTGTATGCATGCATAGATATTACATACACACATGCATATGCTTACATGCATACACACACACATATGCATGCACACACATGCATATACACACATACATACAGATACATATGCATATGCATACACTCTCACATGCATACAGATACACACACATGCATACTCACACATACATACACATGCATACACATACATATGCATACACATACACTCTCACATGCATACACGCATAAGAGACACATATACATACCCACATATTCATACACACTTTTTCACACTTACACACACACACACATATACACACCCATTCACATACATATTACATACACACATGCATATGCATGCATACATACACACATACACATACACATATACAATGTGCATACACACACATATACATACACACATGCATATGCATACATACACACACATATACATACATGCATGCACACACATATACATACATGCACATACATACACATATGGAGTTACATATACTTACATGCATATATACACACACAAAAGAGACACACATATATGCACATATGCATGCACATAGACACACATACGCATACACATAGACACACATATCCATACACATATATACACATATGCACACATATACATACACACATGCACACATATACACATGCATACATGCACACACACATACACACACATCACATATACATACACATATACATAGATATACATGTTTTAGGGTTAGGGTTTTTGGCTTTTACATACATACACATATGCGTACACACATGTACACATATACACACATATACACATATATATACACATGCATACTCACATACACACATATACATGTCTTAGGTCTAGGTCTTTAGCATTAGTGTTTTAGGATTTTGACATACATACATACACACATGCATACACATATATACACATACACGCACACATACATACACACATGCACACATATACACATAGACATATATATACACACATACATGCACATACACATACACACACACATCACATATACATACACACATACACAAATATACATGTTTTAGGGTTAGGGTTTTAGGATTAGGGTTTTTGTCTTTTGCATATATATACACATGCATACACACATAGACACATATACACACATAATACATATACAGATGCATGCACACATATATATGTTTTAGGTCTAGGTCTTTGGGATTAGGGTTTTAGGGTTTTTACATACATACACATGCATACACACAAATACACATACACACACACATATATATACATATACATACACACACACACACACACACACACACACACACACACATATATATATATATATATATATATATATATATATATATATATATATATATATATATATATATATATATATATATATATATATATATATATATATATATATATATATATATATATATATATAGAGAGAGAGAGAGAGAGAGAGAGACATGCATACATGCACATACACATACACACACATCACATATACATACACACATATACATGTTTTACGGTTAGGATTTTAGGACTAGGGTTTTTGGCTTTTTCATACATACACACATGCATTCACACATATAGACATATACACTTACACATATATATACAAATGCATACACACATATACATGTTTTAGGTCTAAGCCTAAAATATGTACACAGGTTTTTATATGCACACATGTACACGTACACACAAATACATACACACATGCACACATATACACATACACATATATATACACATGCATACATGCACATACACATACAGACATGCCACATATACATACACACAAACATGCATATACATGTTTTAGGGATAGGGTTCTAGGATTTGGGCTTTTTGCGTTTACATACATACACACATATACAAATACACACACATAATACATATACACATACACATATATGTACATGCATACACACATAGACACATATACATGTTTTAGGTTTAGGTCTTTCGGATTAGGTTTTTAGGGTTTTTACATATATACACATATGCATAAACACATATGCACATACACATATAGATACACATGCATACACACACATACACATACAAACACATCACATATACATACACACATATACATGTTTTAGGGTTAGGGTTTTAGGGTTAGGGTTTTAGGATTAGGGTATTTGGTGTTTACATACATACACACATGCATACACACATAATATATAGATACACGTACACATATACATACACATGCATACACACATATGCACACACACACACATACACACACACACATATATATATATGGGTTTTACATACATACACACACACACATATGGGTTTTACATACATACATACACACACACACACACACACACACACACACACACATATATATATATATATATATATATATATATATATATATATATATATATATATATATATATATATATATATATATATATATATATATATATATATATATATATATATATATATATATATATATATATATATATATATATATATATATACACACATGCATACATGCACAAACAGATACACACATATACATGTTTCAAGTCTAGCTCTTTAGGATTAGGGTTTTAGAATTTTTACATACATACATATATGCATACATACATCTACACATACAGAAACATATACATACAGACATATAAATATAATTAAATATGTAATAAATTAGAGCTTTTGAGTTAAATTATATATATATTATTAAATTAAAAAAAATAAGATTTTAGATTTAATATTAATATATACAATCAAATACATATAAAAGTTAGGAAAATAATTAGAATATATAATCAAATGAGCTATGTATAATTAATATATATTAGGAATTAGGATTTCTAAAATAAATTAACTGTATATAATTAAATAAATAAAAACTAGGATTTTTTATTAAATATTAATATAGGAAAAAATAGAATATATAATCAAATGTTAGTATAATAAAACATATAAGAAATTATGGTTTTTAAATTAATATAATTATATATATTTTTTATATATAAAAAGGATTTTTGGTTTAAAAGTAATATATATAGAATGAATTATAGATTAAAAATAGGATTTTAGGTTTAATATTAGTATATATAATCAAATGTGCTATTTATAATCAAATATATAAGAAAATTAGGGTTTAAAAATTAAAATTAGTATATATAATCAGATATGTAAAAACTATGGTTCTATGATAAGTATTAGTATACATAAATAAATATGGAAAGAGATAGGGTATTTGAATTAAAATATAAATATATAATTAAATGTATAAAAAAATAGGATTTTAGGTTTAACATTAGTATATATAATCAAATATATATATATATATATATATATATATATATATATATATATATATATATATATATATAACTTAGGAAAAAAAGTACAATATATAATCAAAATGTATTATGTATAATTAAATATATAAGTGAATTAAATTAAATAAATCTAATTAAATATATAAAAAGTAGGATTTTACATTTAATATTAGTATATATAATCAAATATATGTAAACGTAGAAAAAATTCAAATATATAATCAAATGTACAATGTTCAATTAAATATATAATAAATTAGGATTTTTTGAATGGTGTTTTAGGAAGAAAATTAGCATTTGTAATCAACTTAAAAAAATTAGGATTTTAGAATTAAAATTAATATATATAATCTAATGTATCACATATTAAATATCCTAACATCTCCACATGGTATCAGATGGTAGCTTTGGATCCAGACGAGAGAATGGCATGTCCTTGCACTCAGTGCACGTATGAAATTTTTTGAAAACGATGGATTTGTACTACACATGTTCGAGAATATGGATCCTTTGATGCAAATCAACTACAAAAACTATGCTACTAGCCACATGGTTCCTCTGCTGAGCAGGTCAACCCAAACAACATTGCACCATCTACCTCTCATGCATAGAAGAGAATGAAGAGGGAGATAGAAGGATAAGGTACTTGCAACATTACATAGAATGAACGCATGGAATAAGTGCTCAAGGCATTTTATACACGGTTGAAGATCCCGATGGTGGAGAAGAGGTCATGGATTCCATGAACAGGATAGAATTTCCATGATCAAAGCGGACAAAGAACACCAGAACATGTGAAGAGTAGCCATTTTACCACTATACACTGGGGTAAAGATATCTATATTATGTGTGGCATCCACGATGCTCAATCTTCAATCCAGTTATGGATGGTCAGATAGTAGTGCCTCTGAATTGTTCACGTAAGTGGATTTGAAATAAACTTTCATTGCTATATCAAAATAAGTTTATTTACTAATATCCAAATAAACTTACATCCTTTTGAAAGATCAGTTCTGCAAGACGGCAATGACATGCCACCAACACGTGGAGACACAAAAAAGCTTTTACAATATGTGGGGATGGATTGCACCTAGATTCATCATTGTCTGAATGATTTCATTCTCTTTCGCAACAACTATGAGCACCTACACATATATCCAAAGTGTGGAGCAAAAATGTTTAGAGTCTGAGCGAAGCAATCCCCACAAAGATTCTTTGCCATTTTCCTATCATTCTAAGAATTAAGAGCATGTTGAGATGCAAATCCATAGCTCAATTAATGTCATGACATGTAGAGAGCACGTGTACATATGGTGTAATGTGAGTGCCTACAAATTTTGATGCTTGGAAACACATAGATAGTAACTGGCTAGAGTTTACTAGAGAGGCTCGGAATATAGGTCTAGGCCTAGCTATGGATGGAGTAAATCCATTTGGTTTACACAGCTGCTCATGGTGCGCATGGCCTGCATGATTTGTCAACTATAACATCCCACCATGGCTGGCTAGAAAAAAGGGCCATTGTGTATTAGCTCTCATTGTGCCACGTAAATATAAGGTAAAAGACATGGATGTATACCTTGCACCACTTGTAGAAGAGATGTGCACCTTATGGGATGGGATTAGTATGCGCGACATGTCTTAACCTATAAACAAGATGAAACATGCAAGTGCAAGGCATACTTATATGGACAATGCATGACCACGACTCAAAGCGTGCTACTACAAAGCACTTCGAAATACTATATGTGAAGGAAATCATAGATATATGCCTGATGGAAATGTTTTATGTGAAGGGCAAGTTGGTTAACAAGCACAACCACAACTGAAAGCAAACAATTGAAGGTAGATTTGGGATGCGAGAACAACACTCATTGGCATGAAATGGTTGTTTATCTTTCACGATATCCCTTATTTGAGTGAGTTATTGATCAATCATTTGGTAGATCCAATGCATATTTTCAAGAATGTGGGAGAGATGCTTTGGAAGACATTGATAAAAAAGAAGGAAAGCAAATCATAAAGGGAGGACTTGGAAGAGCGAGGTCATACGCAAGAGTTATGGGCAATTACCAAGCCGAATGGAACATTGTTGCTACCAAGAGCTCCTTAGGTGCTTCGTAAGATGGAAGAGAAACAAGTGAAGAAGGTGGATTTAAAGTTTCAAACACCTACTGAGTGCATGAGGTGTCTAAAGAGTGGCTTCACACTGAACAACGATCTCTGAGGACTTGGGTTTCATGATTGGCAAAGTTTTTACAATACTTGCTCCCTATAGCTATGAAAGATTGCCTTCCAGAGGATGTGCGAGCAAACATTTATAAAATCAATTCCTTGGTACAGTGGATCTCTTCTAAAGAGATAAGGAGAGATAGCATAGAGAGTTCAAAAATCACTGCTTTAGAGGTTGTCTATATGGTCAACGGATACTTTTCCATAAGTATTCTCACAATTCAGCTTCATTTACTAGTTCATGAAGTTGCAATAGCAAGAACTTTCGAGAGTCGATGGATGTTCTTCTTGGAGTAGTTCATGAAGGCATTAAAACGGTTTGCTCATCAGAGAGCATGTCTAAGGGGCATCATGGGAGAAGAATGGCTTGTACAAGAGTTTCTTGTATTCGTAACAGAGTTTCTGTGCATGTCGGACCCAGAAATGCCTCACTTATGGAGCAATGATGAAGATGTTCATCTCATAGGTGATGCATCTCAACATAAGGGATGTAAAAGACAAATGGATGTAGCTTTTAGAGAGAAGAAAATGAAGTTTTGCATTGTAAACTTGGAGCCCATGTAGAGGTGGTTGGAGATGTATGATCTTGCCAAGGAAGCAAAGCCAAAGGAAAGAGCTCAATTTCAAAAGAATCGTTCCACTCACTTTTTTCCTCTTCCGAAAAGTCCTCAACCTCTTCCACCCTTTCCAAGGAGATACGCATAAAAAATGAAGCATTCTGTATCTATATGATAAGAAAATGTGATTTCCCATTAGTAAAGAACAGATGGAGGTGCAACTAGAAAACTATAACACATGCTACAAGGCCATAAATCTTTACAAATAATATCTAAAACCAAAAAGAGCTAAAACTACCATTGAATATACTCTCTTCAGTATTACGAGTAGTGTGCACTTTCTATAAATGATCAAGATACAGATCCTCGCTTGCAAAATACAAACACTATCATATCTAAAAAAAACTAAGGAAACACAAACATTCTTCATCAAGTCCACAGTAGAGCTTTTCAATTGTTTTAGAAACCTAACATTAGAATATGGGCAAACAAGAGATTGCAATAACAACTAACTAGAATACATATCCTTCTAGATCAATGAAATTAGGCATGAAGTGAGTTGACTATCTCTCAGATTACCTTCTCCTAGCTATCATCTGATTATTTTCGATACAGGTGAAACAGGTCCATTTTTACATTCATAAAATGAACTTCTTGACCTTGCTAAGGAAAGATGTCTCCATGGTGATGTAATGGAGTATCATTTGAAAACTTTTCCTAAGATTGCAGGGTCAGCCTTTGAGAAAGGCACTATCAGGAGCTCACCTATCTCAAACTGAAGACCTCGGGTTCCAATAAGACTAGAAAAAGAATTTGATAGCTTTGCATTTATACCTATCTTTTGCTCATCCCTTGGTTCAAAGCAAAGATGTCATCACCTCTGCTTTTGTAGTCCACCCCATGGATTCCTACATATGATACTTCATATTCATATGCATCTCTAGAATAAAAGAGCTCTTATGAAAATGTACGAGAAGACACCATGTGAGAAAACTTCCCCTGCCAGGGATCTGTGGAGGTTTTTGGTAGAAGACTACTCAACTCCTACCCCAACTGACTATTAGCGATTCCCACTACGATATTTCTATTTCCCACTAAGTTGCATTGTATATATGACTGCATTATATATATGATTGCCCAACATAAGATCCATTGTCTCTTCTAAATTAACCAACAATACCAATCAATAGCTTCACGACTGTAATCAGAGGAATCAAAGTTAATCTTGATGAGCAACAAGCAAAAAAATGTTTCATATCATTAGCCTTATGAAGATACCATAGACTTGAGGAGAGAATAAGCAAAAGAACAGTAATCCACTAAGAGGCCTTCCAAGACAGAACAATAAGAGGCCTACCATGGAGATGCTATTTGGAACTCCTCAAGATGCGAGACCATCTCCTGATGATTGCATCAGTAAAGTGAAGGAGAACTTAAGCGGACCAAGGGGTTGTTGGAGCTTAGGATTGTGGCCTCTAGCTCCACTTGTGGTATCTCCAACAGGATTCAAACATATACATACCCACCCCAAATTTAGAACAACATGAAATGCATATACATACTTGCACATAGGTGGCATACATATCAATCAAATCATATACATACTTGCCCATATACAAAGCATATACATACTTGCACATAACAACCCGCAGACAACAACGCCTTCTTTGAGAGTAAACAATTGATGAAGAGCCACTTGACATGACATTCCCATAGGCCATACATATGAATCAAAGTAGATACATAGATACATGCCTATACTAAGAAGTCAAGCATACACATACATGTGCATATACATAGCTGCCCATAATTTCCCACATGCGCATCAAATGCTTCAAAAAAAAAACTAATAAATTCAGATGGAAGGTGAGTGAACCAAAGTGGACAGTGTGTTGGAAGAAGAAAAATTATCTATCAATGAAAAGACAAGAATGCAAGTATTTCTATGAGAAATTACTACTCCATAAAATGATAGACAAATAATAGCATCCATTGACTACTTGACCTTTCCTAGAAATTCTACAAAGAAAAATTCAATGAATTTGATTCGTGTGTTTCATACTCGCACAAGGGCTATGCTAGTATTTTATACACGTCTATGCATCCAGAAATACAAGTATTATCCTTGCGATCATACTATGCATTCACCTAAAGGTCCTAAAAGCATGGATCTCCTCCTACTTGGTGATGAACTAGAGGAATTACAAATAATACATCTAGAAATTCAGGCATTGCCCTTCAATCTTTCTCCCCCCTTTACTAGCTATTACGTTTGGAACACATAAATCTTCAAAGTGGTAGCTAAACAGGCCATAGATAGAATGACTATAGAAAAAATTGGTCTTAATTATGTATTGTACCATTACAAAAAACTTTTTCTCTTTCAACAAAGATAGCTTTTTGTTGGGCCATTATTTTCAACAAGAGTAGCAAAAACTATGCATGTATACATGCATCAAGCTCACATAGATGCATTTAAGTTTAAATTTGAACTTCTGTTCACACGTTTTGAACTTTGGATTCTCCTATATCCATACAATGAACTCATATATAATGCTTCAACGACCATTCCCTATTTCTCAAGTACCTTAATATTTGACACATTTATCCAAAGACACGTATTTAGTGCTTATATCTACACAATGATCTAACCCTAAGACTTCAAAACCTGGAGGTACTTCATATCAACCTTTACTTCAAAACCTGTAGATAAATTCAAACCCGCATATAGAGAGTTTCACCATACACAACAGCCATACATATATGAATAATGCTTATAATTCAACAGCTATTAATGAATCAATCATTTCCTTTGACACTTCAATAATCAAAGCAAGTATTTGAGATAGTACTTATTGACAACAATTATTCAGCTACATATAAAAAACAATCTTTTATTTTTTATGATAATGCATGTATGTAACCTCATCCATACCCTACTTCTTAAAAAGAACAAAACTCTCTCTATCCTCCAAAAACCATTTGAGGTTACTTCCTTTTTACAACAACAGCATGTTCAGTTTCTATAGCTTCATTTTTCAGTCTTTATACCATCCGTGAACAATAACAACATGCCATCTTACCAAAAACACACGCACACTTACATTCTTAGACATCCAACTATATTTAGTGGTTTGTAATATATTAGAAATAGTATTGTTATGCCACTCTTTCTAATGATAGAGCAAGCCTTCCTGTTGACTAAATAATGAGAAAGACAAGGATAGAATAAATTATACACTATAATCTCTTAATGGTTGAATATAAACAGTGAGAGAGAGTGACGATACAATTACTTCTTGGCAAAACATATGATCAATATGCATGAGATGGTGGGAGAAGGATCTACACATCCAACATTGCACAAGTATCCCATCCTCTTTTCACCGCAATACAATCATCCTGCATCAACATCACGAATAGTAAGCATTCAATATCTACAAGAATTTGTCCATGATGGGAAATTGAAAAGAGATGATATTACTACCTCATAGCATTCCATAGTTGCACACATTCAACCACTTATAGCAGTAGGAAACTCTTGCTTGTGCAACTCTTCTAAATCCTTTTCTGATTTCTCCATGAAGTGGAAATTATGCATCTAAAACATTCAACCATTTGTAAGAGCATGTACCCGACTTGCTTTGGCACATGAGCTTTACAACCTCTCATAAGAAACCCAAAATAAGGGAATTTCGTGTTTAGATAAGTTGAAAAAAACAACGGATACTCTAGAAAATGCTTTATCAATACATCACTATTGGCACCCAGCAACTGATTATGGCATAAATGCACTCCACTATTAATCACAAAGTATCACCAAAATGCGCAAACATGAGATCTGTGATTATATTAAAAGAATAAGGGACACAGGAACATATCCAGCAAGCCTCAAGGGCATGGATTCCACCTCTATTACATGTTGGATTAGTCCCCTTGAAATGTTTCTAGGAGGTGCCCAAATGCTTGCCACTACAACATATCAGGCGTATATCAAGGCTTCTACCGAGGAAAATGAACGAGCATGATTTTGCCCCGACATCGATGTAAGGTTCGGTATAGGCATCGGAACCAAAATGTCAGTATAGGCATCAATATAAGCATCAGTATGGGCGTCGGTATGAGCATTGGTATAAGCATCAAAAATACCGATGCTCATACCAGTGACTGTTGGGTGTACCATCGTGCATACCATCGATCATCTTGGGAGTATTTTCACGCATGCCGATGACCATATCCGCAAAATTGTTTTTGGGCAGAGTGTGTTATCTTTTGCTACAACAACATTACCATGATGTTGTTTAGAAAAAGACAATACACTCTGCCCAAATCGAGTACATGTGATGTGTACTCTAATGGCAACCGAAACATGATTTCATAATCACACACAAAAGAGATGAGCAGAATGAACCATGAATCATGTACAAAAAAAGTCATATATTTCATAAATGAAGCATGTACAAGAGTGTGGCAAACCACTGTCATATATGAGGCAAATACAAAATGTGGCAAACCTCTATCATATATGAGGCAAATACAAAATGTGGCAAAGCACTGCCATATAAGAATCAAATACACAATTCTGGTGCACCACTACCATCTATGATCCAAATATAAAATTGTGGCACACCACTGCCATACACATGCACAGAAGGATCGAAACATCTATATCAGAAGTCCTATAACAAAGAACATTCATGAAATGAGATAAATTGATATGATATTTACAAATGACAAGTAAAAACCAAGTTTCTAAATTCATCACCTCATCGCAAATGCTCCCATGAAATGACCGCACAATGTCCCTCCAAGTCCTCGAATAGTGCAATCAATCCATGATGATATCCATAAGGCTCCTCCGTCCGTGTTGGAGGACGACCCATTGCCAACTCTTGCAACAAATATATAGAACATTAGATGAACATACATGACATGCTTAACACAAACAAATTCAATAAATCAAATGACACTTACAAATTCGTGATGCATAGTGTCATATCCATTGTTGACCAAATGTGACGGTCTGACCGTATCTAGATGTGTGGTTGTGGCATCTCACTACTAGCAATATCAATCAGGAGTCTTTTGCTTCTCGTCGCAAATCATATCCCACTCCTCAACATCTAACCATACAAGCTTTGGTAAGCCTGCTCTGAAAGCATCATGAGCCTCAGATCATCGATGGGACATAACTTCACGTGCAGTGTGTTGAATCCACTCTAAGCTGACAAGAGTATGCCCATGTGCTAGTCGGAACTCCTTATAGATCGTCTTTGTGATATAATTTTTACAATCTTTATCTTGTTCACTCCATTTCAACATGATTGAGTGTCCAAATTGTATGGAGCAAAGTTGCCATATACGCTGATGCATGGCCTTTCCAACCGCATCCATCACCGGAGTTCCATCACGGATACTATACACCTTGGAGTCATCATGGTCATGAGCACCCCAACGTGTACGTGGTATTCCACATGGCATACCATGTGGCGTACCTAGATTTGAGGTACTCACTCTAGGAGTAGAATTAGGTGACACAACATCCATCGCACTGCCTCCACAACAACCACCTCCTCCAGAGCTACCTGTAGATCCACTCCTAGAACCTCTTGCTCCATAGTGTGACCTCGACCTACAAGACGAGCCATCACCTGTATCACGCTGAGGTGTTGAATGCACACTTCTACTACTAGAGCCACTAGGAGATTGTTGAGAAGATGATCGTGGTGGAGTCATAAAGCTAGGAGACATACCTCCGATGGGAGTAGCACTGCATGTAGGAGTGACGCTGGTAGGAGTGACACCGGTGGAAGTGAGGCCGATAGGAGTGAGGCTGGCAAGAGTGAGGCCGGCAAGAGTGGGGCCGGGGGGAGTGCTACCATGAGCAATCCAGTACTATGATGCAGTGGTCATATACACGAGAGGCACTTGAGATATAAACTCCGAGAACTCCTCCTCTGTCATGGAATGTGGAGTAATTGGAGAACTATCTCCCATCATGCTTTATAACAACATAACTCAAATAATTAGCATATGATAATAAAGGTAATATAGAGAAATAGTAATGTACAAAACAGCATTGCAAAAAAAATAAACAAAAATTAGTATGTACAAGTATTTGATTCAAAAATCCTCTATTCTAAGATCCTCTTGGAGATCTGATGCATGAAGAATATCTATCTCTATATTGACAACTTCTAAATCTCTTGGTATGCTATCTTCTTCTTGATCATCATTTGTTACTTCATCGTGTATCTCGTCTTCTTCAATGACTTCTTCATCTCAGACGATGATCTCCTCCTCCTCGACTATCGAATGGATCTCAGAGTCCACTATAGATGGACTTTCTTCTACATCTATGTTCTCACAAGTTTGTCTATTATGTGGGGAGACTTGTAAAACAAATAGCCTCCCTGGTTCTTTCGAATCTAGTATCAAAACAACTTGCTCATAGTGTTAGGGGAGTACAAATATATCTCTTTCATCCATCCATAATTTTATGGAGTCGACTTGAAGCAAACCGCTCTTATCTTGCCTCATTTTTGTGTTTCTTCCATAGGTGACTACGTTAAATCATTTCACATCAAAAACAAAGTAATCAAACTTCCTAAAGGATAGCTTCAAGAGATCTTGAATCACTCCACAATAATCTAACTGGACTTCTTGAGCATTATCATCTCTTGCACTAGCTTTACTTTTTTGGAAAAAGTTCACCATCACCCCACTATCAAAAGTAGACCTATTTTTGTCGATTCATGTGATCCAAAAGTGTCGTCCATTAGATCATAGTGCACCGTATTTAGAGTACTCCCAATCACATCCCTTTGCAAGTTCTTCTTCTTCTTCAGAGATATCTTCACCCTCTGCCTTTGCTTATGAAACTGTTGTATCTAGCCATCTGCTCGTTGGAAAGGGTGGAAGAGGTTGAAGACTTTCTAGAAGGGATAAAAATCGAGTGGAATGATTCTTTCAAAACTGAGCTCTTTCCTTTGCATTTATCTCCTTGGCAAGCTCATACCTTTCTAACCACTTATGCATAGGCTCAGAGTTAACGATGCAAAACTTCATTGCCTTCTATTTGAAAGTTGCATCCATTTTCCTTTGCATCCCTTTACCTTGAGGTTCATCGCCTACGAGACAAATATCTTCATCATCACTCCATAAGCGAGGCATTTCTAGATCTGACATATGTAGAAACCCAGTTATGAATACAAGAGACTCTTGTACGAGCCATCCCTCTACCATGGTGCCCTCTGGACGTGCTCTCTATCGAACAAACCCTTTTAATGTCTTGATAAAGTGCTCTAAGAAGAACATCCATTGACTATAGATAGTTCCTGCTATTGCAACTTCATCTATCACATGAACCAGTATATGAAGTTGAATTGTGAGAATACTTGTGGGAGAATATTTTTCTACCATAAAAATAGCCTCTATAGCATTGAGTTTCGCACTCTCTATTCTATCTCTATTTATCTCTTTAGAAGAGATCCACCATACCAAGGAACTAATTTTATAAATGGTTGTTTGCACATCCTCCAAAAGATAATCTTTTAAAGCTACAGGGAGCATAAATTGTAAAAACTTGTGCCAATCATGAGACTTGAGCCCTCCAAGATCGTCGTTTTCATGTGAAGGTCGTCTTTAGATACCTCATGCATCCAGTAGATGTCCAAAACTATGAAATTATCTTCATCACTTGTTGCCCTTCCATCCTCTGAAGCACCCAAGGAGTTCTTGATAATGATACTATTCCGTCGGGCTTAGTAATTGCCTACAACTCTTTCATATGACCTCGCTCTTCCAAGTCCTCCCTTTATGTTTTGCTTTCTTTCTTTCCTATCAAAGTCTTCCAGAGAATCTCTTCCATATTCTTGAAAATATGCATCGGTTCTACCAAATTATTGATCAATAACTCACTCCAATAAGGGATTTCATGAAAGATTGACAATCGTTTCATGCTAGCGACTGGTGTTTCTAAATCCCACAGCTGCTTCCAATTGCTAGCTTTCATTTGGCATTGCACTTGTCGACCGATTTGCCCTTCACATAAAACATGTCCATCAGGCAAATATCTATGATGTCCTTCATAGAAAGTTTTATGAAGTGCTTTGGGATAGCGTGCTTCGAGTCGTCGTCGGCATAGGGGACAAGCATGGTAACCCAAAATCGATAAACCTGAACATTCACCATAACTAGGCCGATCATGCATCGTCCTCATAAGTATGCCTTGCACTCGCACTTCTCGTCTTCTTATGGGTTGAGACATGCCATGCACATTAATCCCATCCTATGAAGTGCGTAGCTCTTCCATAAGTGGTGCAAGGTATATATCCATGTTTTTTACCTTATACTTACTTGGCACAATAAGAGCTAATAATAAATGGCCCTTCTTTGTGGCCAGCCATGGTGGGATGTTATAATTGACCAAACATATAGGTCATGTGCTCCATGAAGAGCTCCATCCATAGCTAGGCCTAGACGTATGTTTCGAGGCTCACTAGCAAACTCTGGCCACTTATTATCTATGTGTTTCCATGTATCAGAGTCAATATGCACTCGCATTACTCCATTTGTAGACATGCTCTTTCCATGCCATGACATTAACTCAGCTATGCATTTGCATCTAAACATGCTCTTAATTCTTTGGAGGATAGCGAAGTGGCGAAGAACCTTTGCGGGGATGGCTTCTCCCACAAGGTCTTCTCTAAACCTATTTGCTCCACACTTTGGACATATGTGGAGATGCTCATACTCGTTCTGAAAGAGGATGCAATCATTCGGAGAAGCATGAATCTTAGTGTAGTCCATTCCAATGGATTGTAAAATTTTTTTGCATCTCCATGTGTTGGAGGCATGTCATTGCCCTCTGGGAAAAATTGATCTTTAAGACGCCTGCAATAAGCAATTAGAACGATATTAGTAAATAAAGATAGAGCAATGGAAGTTTATTTCAAATCCACTTACTTGAACAATTCAGAGACACTACTATCGGACCATCCATAAATGGATTGCAGATTGAGCATCACGAGTGACGCACGTAGTACAGATATCTTTGCTCCATTGTACATTGGTAAACAAGCTAGTCTTCATATGTTTTTGCATTCTTCGTTGGCTTCTGATCATGGAAATTTTGTTGTGTCCATGAAACTCACAACATCTTTCCCTTCATCGTGATCTTCGTGCATCTCATAAAATGCTTCGAGCATTTCTTCCATGTGTTCATTCTGTGTAATGCTATTAGTACCTTGTACTTCTAACTCCCTTTTTGTTCTCTTCTGTCCATGAGAGGTTACAGATGCAATGATTTTTGGTCCACTTGCTCACCAGGGGGACCATGCGAATGGTAGCGTAGGTTTTGTAGTGGACTTTTATCAAAGGATCCATATTCTCTAATATGTGCAGTGCAAATCCGTTGTTTTTAATAAATTTAATACTTGCATTGAGTGCAAGGACATGCCATTCTCTCCTCCGGATCCGAACTAACCATCTGATACAATATGGACATTTTAAAACATTTGATTTTTCTTATTAAACCTAAAAACCATAATCCTAAAGACTTAAACCTAAAATATATATATATTTAATTATATATTCTGATTTTTTTATTCTCTTTCTTATTTAATTTATATATTTAATTATATATATTTAATTGAATCACTAGATATTTTCATACTTATTTATCTATACTAAAATTCTATTTTTTTATATAGATTTAATTATATATTCTAATTTTTTATTTTACTTTTCTTATATATATTTAATTTAATTAAAAAACATAAATCCCTATTTTTATATGTTTGATTGTATATGTTTAATTATATATATATTTTTTTATTTATACTAAAGACCTGAAAAACATAAAACCCTAATCCTAAAGACCTAGACCTAAAACCCTAAAATCTTAATTTTATATATTTAATTATATATATTTATTTGAGACACTAGCTATTCTTATATTTATTTATCTATACTAAAATCCTATTTTTTTAGATAGATTTAATGTGTATGCATGTGTAAACAGCCTAAAAACCCTAATCCCCATGGACGATGTATGCCATATGATGGTCAAAATATTTGACATGATGTAGATGGTAATCAAGGTCTTCCGTCACGTCAAAGCACCACACGTTAACACCCTGGGATTCGAGCATGGTAATCAGGATTTAGCATATGATATGAGCACGACACCATCGCTCAGGGTGTCTTATGTCTGGCACTATCGCATCAAATATTTATCGGCATGCTATAAAATGATATTCGAAGATATGTTTACTACCGGTTTTTTGGAGTACCATTTAGAGGTGTTCATAAGCAGGCCCACACACCTACTACAATTATTTGCCTGTGAGCAATTGGTGTACTCCACGCACTACAGACTCCCGCCACCAGATGAACCTCAACCCATAGATTGGGAAAAACTTGAAGTAGATCTTGCAAGAGGTATTCGCATTTCAGAGCACACCCTCTCTCATGACCTCCTACAAAATTATATCCGATAGACCCCACAACAAGGTTTTGTAGAGGATGACAGTAGCCAGAGGGAAGGGGGTGTTGGCAGTAGCCAGAGGCATAGACAACGAGGAAGCATGTGAAGGCGGATCACAATGAAGCAGTGGGGAGCAAAGCGGATTATTTTTTTAAAGACATTTGTTTTATATTACTTTTTCAAAAACTCTCAATACTGATTTTCATCACTCTTGTATCATATGTAACATAGAACAACCACTTTTGTAATTAGTAGTTCCATTTTGTGCAAGCCGAGGATTCCTCAAGCTTGAGGAGCTTAGTTAGAATGAGCCTACCAATTTTGGTTATTTTTAGACCTTGTTTAGACCTCTAAATAGTACTTAGAACCTATTTTTTAACTATGTTGGTCACTAGATGTGAAATTGGTCAAAGCTAGTCAAAAAACTATAAAGAGAGTTAGAGAGCTCATGTTTGAGGTTAGCTAGTGTAGACTTGTATGAGCTAGTGTGAGCTTGAGCTTGTAATTGAGATCTTGAGTAATAGAGTATATTTTCCTAACTTCCATTGTGTCTTGCTTGTCTCTTACATGTGTGTCTGTATGTGTGTGTGCATCTCTATGCTTCTCACCTTCACTCTCACTACATCTCGCGTTCACGATCTTCATATCACTCCTATCTCTTCTGCGGATTGACATTAAGGAGGTGGAGCTTCTTAACGTGGTCCTTACCATTGTGCTAGAGCAACAACATGCATGTGTGTATATATGTGTGTATGTATGCATGTGTGTATGTGTGTGTGCATGTATTTCTATCTCTCTCTCCCTCTCTCTCTCTCTATCTTTCTCTCTTTCATCTCTCTTTATCTTTCTCTTTATCTTTCTCTATTTCATCTCTCTTTCTCTATCTTCCTCTCTTTCATCTCTCTTTATCTCTCTCTCTATCAATAGAGAATAAAACAATCACTTACAAGTACGTCCCTCTTTTGGATCGTTGTCATCAAAGCCTAATGTATGTCGTCTCATCGAATTCCAAAGAATCGATGCCAAAAAACTCCTGCAAAATCAAAAAGAGAGAAATTATAAAACCTAGAGCATAGAGAAAGACAAAGGGTAAGAGTACGCACACCACTTACCAAGATACGAGATCTAGAGAGAGAGAGAGTGTGTATAGAGAGAGAGAGAGTGTGTATAGAGAGAGAGAGAGATCTATGTGTGTGTGTGCACAAGACAATGCAGATCACAATTCGGTTCGCACGTGCAAGTTCGATAAAAGCAAGCAGTATTCAATATAAAAGACGTGCAAAATGTTGATTTTTGCTCTCGAGTCCCGGTATGTTTAAAATATGGCACCAGTATAGACACTAATATAAGTGTCGGTATGAGCGTCGATAAATCACTGGAAATTAATTATGCTTATACCGACGCTTATAATATCGATGCCTATAACGATAGTTGCAAAGCATCCCCGAGGATCTGTTTTAAACGATCATACCAATGATCAAGTGACCGTCGGTATGCTTAATTAGAATTTTCTAACGTTCATATTGACACCGAGTGGTGACCGTTGGTATAGATAACATCGGTATGCCCCTCAGATGTTGTAGTGTGCGCAATCTTTTCAATAGCAACCATCCTAACTTCTAACTTCATTAGCACATCACAACCAATCACAATACCCTTCAACGCCTCCTGATGCAACCATACACAAATGCACATGCACACATGCATACAAACATGCTTGCATATATATATATATATATATATATATATATATATATATATATATATATATATATATATATATATATATATATATATATATATATATATATATATATATATATATATATATATATATAAACACATACATAAATTCACAGATATGCATGCACGTACATACATGCATACATATACATAATGTGTATGTATGCATGTATGTACCAATGTCCACATGCATGCCCATACATACCTGCACATTTGATCACATACATTGCAACAACTAAACATGCACATACAATGCATGCAAACATACAAAAACACACCTCCGAATCTTATGCAACTCATAGCCAATCTTATTCTCACCCAACCGCATTTTACAATCCACCTTCCACTCTACAAACTTCCAATAGCCCACTGTTAACCAAAAGACCAGTTACTAATTCCTTTAACTTCCACCTCTAACTACAATTCATTCTGTACCTGAGCTAACACAAACCCTCAACCAGGCTTGAACTCTTAAACTCAACAGTTACTCCAAGTCCTACTCACCCTACATTAATTTCCCTGAGTTCAATATCTTAAAACACACTCCCCCACTTTTTGAACTCAGCAACGCTCAAATCTCACCCTCGACTTTCACACACAATCCACACTTGGTTCATTCATTCTCTATCACACTGCCTCGCTTGCACACTTCCATGCACTCACAAATACGCACATCTAAACACACTTACATACATACATGGAACGCATCGCTTTCCCTTTTTCTCTTTAGCTCTCACACATGCCTCTTCCTCTTTTCTCTCTCTCTCTCCACACACATGCATCATATTTCACCACTCTCTCATTCACTCTTCTTATCTTTCATACACATACTCGTTCATTTCCCATTCACATGCATAGATCTCTTCAACTCGTTTTTTATTTTTTTACACACATATATACCAACGTATACAGCAATACACTTGTTTTTCTAATTCAGTTTTTATGAGAATGTCAATTTAAGATTCATTTCGCAAAGGATTAACTCTATCGTTGTTGCCCACATCACTGTCCTTACTCTATATCAAATGAGTTCATAAATAATTTAACCTGAATCTCGTTCCCTCCACATGCATGCACATGCACAACTACAAAAACGAACACTAAAATGATTAAACTATAGACATAATTGGTAAAGGTTCCATGCACACTCTGGGATCTACTTTACATACATTCACTAAAACTCTCCTTTAGAACAATTTTCTTAATTCTAGCCAATCACCACATATGTCAGATTGTTTGCATCATATGTTGGACTCCCTATGCACATCACATTGTAGAAGGTCATGATTTTATATAATATTTAGCTGTACAACACGAGGTAGCATGTGCTTTGGATGAAATAGCATCACGAACTCATGAGTAAACACAAGCATAGAAAAGAGAAAAAAAAGACAGCTAAACTCTTATCCAACGAACCTACGAAGTAATCTTGCACACACAATAGCAGCCTCCTCACTCTGAGTGTTAGACAAAAAAAAAGGAAGTCATTGGGTTGTTTATGCCTCTCTTTGTGTAGCACTCCAAAGAACTCCCTTGATGCCTTCTCCAAGCAGCTATGTACTTCTATCTTTCAGATTGCCTTCTTTATAAGAAAGCATTGAACTCAATACTTGCTCATCCCTCGAACCATCTTCGATTACCTTCCCTCAGAGCTATAGTTTTCCATCATCCGGAGCACAAGAAAACCCTCCTTCCATGACGAAGCAAGGAAGAACCCTCTAATATGCCACAATAAAGAATCCTGATGCTACCGCTTTCTTTCCCCGAAATAAAATGACCAATCCTAGACGTCTACTGTTCATATTTTCACTATCTTCTCTTAGCTTCCATCTCCACAAATTCGAGGATGAAGAAGCATGCAAGGTTTTGGGAGACTAGAATAAACGATGATTGTGCTTTCTGAAGAGGACTGTCTAAAAACCTATTCATCCACAAGCTCAGCTTGGTGTCCACTCCATGGGGCTGGAAACCTCCCACGTTGTCCCTTCAACTCCCCACAAGATTCTCTGAGCTCCCTTTGAAGAAGAACATCCTATCTATCATAGCATTACACCCTTGGCATTAACAGTTGAACACCAAGAACTCTTGTCCATTCGCACAGTTGTGTCTAGAAATCCTTCAAAGTGATTCCAATTCCCTCGAAGATGATATAGAAGGACTCTTTTCTATCACGTAGCCTAGCATGATGCTTTTCTCTATCGATCTCCCTTCCTTCCATGTTCCTTTCCTCCCCAAAGATAATAAAGAGAGAGGGATCCCTTGGACTTCTTCTTCCTATGGAAATCCATTATGGATGCCTTTGAAGGACCCTTGTTTTTTTGATATTACTCTTCTCTATCTCCTCTCATCCTAGATGGAATGCCCATGTCGCATGCATATCAAACTGAATTTCAACCTGCATATCAAATCTGACTACCCAAGGTTACACAACTTATCACTCAATTTACAACTACAAGAAGCAACTCTTGGAGGCATTCTTGTACCAAGAAGCACCTCTCTTTCAAACAACTACGTATCATTCAAAATAACTTAAGGATGCATAGAAAAGTGTATTATAGTAAGAGGTAATTCCTCTTAATCTCATTTAAAGAGACTTATAATTAGGAAATGAAAGAGGATAATTTTCAAAGTTTCCACAAATAATCACCCATACTGCCAATCAAGATGGCGAAATAATGTTAAGATCAATGAATGCATACTTCTCTAAGATGTGGCTTAAAGAAATACTCCATAGACTTATCCTAGACTCAAAGTACTCACCACCATAAAATATTTTCCAGCTTTACTATTCCTTCATCTAGTAAATGCGTTAAGAACAAAAACCAAATGAAGGAAATGAGGAGAAGAGAATCGCAAGAGAAGCTTCATGAAGAATGTCTTAATTCATGATCAATTTGAAATGAATGTCCCATAGACTTAATCTTCTTCATAACTTAACATAACTTGGACCCTCATAGGAACAATGCATAACTTCGAGAAGATAAAGCTATAATGCATATTTTCATAGATTATGGTTAGCAAAAAGATAGTGTTTGAAGAGATCAAGGAAATAATTCTGATTGGGTAAAAATAAATACATATACTTGTATGCATTTTTGCGAACAATTCAATTCGATACATTTTTCATTGACAACCTCAAAATTCCTCTTGACTAGCATTGTAAGATTCAACCAATAGCAAGAATATGAGCAGACGACTCTCTCTCTCTCTCTCTCTCTCTCTCTCTCTCTCTCTCTCTCTCTCTCTCTCTCTCTCTCTCTCTCTCTCTCGGATTTCGCATAAACAACTTACTTTAGTGCTTGTTAATTCCTGAAGATGTTGATTTTGTAACACACGGGCAAAGCGACTCGCAAAGCAGGCGATAGCAATTCTATTAGATTCAAAGTCACAGATTAAACAGGGTGAAATGTAGCTCTAGATCCTTGAACAGATATCGCATCCAATAACAAAACGATATCGCATCCATAACAAAACCTAGCTCTGTAGTCTTGCAGATGTCGCATCTCTGGCAAAAGTATAGATAAGTACCAGAGGGAAGGTTTATAAAATTTATGGCTATTTTTATGTTTATAAAAATGTCCAAAAATCAAAAGATTTTTCTTATTTCAGTTTAAATTCTCCATTGGGCTAATTTTTGCCCCTAAATTTTTCTCTCATAGTGAGGTGTGTGAGCCATCGGAGGTGACGACCATGCCAATGAATTTAACCCAAAAAGCGGAGAACATGTTTTGGCAATTTTTATGGTAGAGCTGGCAAAATGGATTGAACTTATTCGGGGTCAACCTTGATGGCTTGGCGAGAAATAATGTGACCTTGTAGCTTAGGGTAGGACACCGAAAAAATAGATTTAGCTGGATTAAGACATAATCAGTATTCGTGACAGTTAAAGAAGCAGATCAGGAGATGCTACAAGTGGTCAATTTTATCGCTCTAGACTAAAAAATCATCGAGAAAAAAACGCATGAAACTAGTAAGATAAGGGGAGAAAATATCCTGCATACATCATTGAAAAGTACTAGCAGCATTCCTCAATCCAAACCACATGATGGTACAGGCCTAAGCACTGCAATTTGTAATGAAGGTAGTCTTTGGGATATATGACTCCACCATTCGAGCTTGATTGTATCCACTATAACCATCTAGAAAAGAGTAAATCTCACGACTGTCTACTTCATCCAGTGTGGTGTCTAAAAAGGGCAAGGAAAAAGGACCCAGCATAGTGGTAGCATTCACCTTTTGATAATTAATACAGATTCACAATTGCTTATTTTTCTTAGGAATGATGAAAGAAAGCATCTGAATACGAGTCCCTGATGTGGATGCTTTCTTCTTTGGGAAACAAATGGTGTAGTGGTCTCTAGCTTATGGGCAATTTCTACAAGGAGGAGAATTCTGTTATGAATTATGGAGTATGTTGAACAAGTAATTGTTGGAGTGTGTTAAATTATTAATGTATTATGAAAGATGTTGGCCAATGCATTGTTGGATTGAAATATAAAATAGCCAATGCATTGTTGGATTGGAATATAAAATAGCCAATGCATTGTTGGATTGTAACAGTAACATGGAATATGTTGAACAATGTATTGTAATTGTTAGAGTATTAAATTATTTTATCAACTGAGGTCAGTTGCTTGTCAACTGAGAGGCATGTTGTCTATTATTGAACAATGCATTGTTAAAGTATTATATTCTTAATGTATTAATATGTTTTTGATGTTTTTGATATATAGAAGCTGAAGGTTCGTGAGGAGCGTGCAAGGCGTGAAAGGGCGGACATCAATAATCTGAATAATTATTATTTAGTTTGTAAATAAATCTGCGTAGAAGGTTCTATTGTTAGAAAAGTAATGGCTAGAATAAGGATCGTTGTAGACCGTAGTTTCTGTTATTGAAAGCAATGGCTTTCTGTAAAAGTTATCAACTTTTAGTTTCATGCCTGCTTTTCGAAGCCGCCCTCTTGTAACTACTCTTTTCGACGTAATCAAAATTCCTATAAATACATGCACTCTGTGGACTGTCGAAACAGAGTGCATGGGGGGAGATTGCACCCAATCTTGCGTTCTGTCTCGTCTCCTGTTTTCTCTATTTTTTGTGTGTTTTTCTGCATCTGTAATCTCTGTATGCGCGTTAGCAAGATCCTGAAAACAGTGGTATCAGAGCTCTGCACGCGTTAATACAGATCTATTCTCTGTTCGTGATTCTGAATTCCGATTCCGATTCCGATTCCGATTTCTGTTTCAGTTCCGGTTTCGGTTTCGGTTTCAGTTTCAGTTCCAGTTCCGGTTCTGGTTCCGGTTTCTGTTTCTGTTTCTGTTCCTGTTCCTGTTCCTGTTCCTGTTCCTGTTCCTGTTCCTGTTCCTGTTCCAGAACCAGAACCTACATTTACACCTATGTTTACACCTACGTTTACACCTAAGGCGTCGACTAAGGCAAAGAACTTAGGCAATAACTTAGGCAATACATTGGCAACATTGGCACCCAAGGCTCCCTTGGCGACCGTTGGCAGCAGTAGGTTTACACCAACGTTTACACCTAAGGCGTCGACTAAGGCAAAGAACTTAGGCAATACATTGGCAACATTGGCACCCAAGGCTCCCTTGGCGACCGTTGGCTACGCGCGAGGCAATTTTAATTTTTGAGTGGTAATAGAGAGGTTTAGAGTCCCTAAGGTAGGAGGATTTGAACCCACAACCTCCTACTTTCAAGGGAAGTACTTTGACCACTCCACCATTTCTTGGAGTTGTACTCAAGTCTATCTCTCTCTCTTACTTGTGAAAGGCGCTCGCGGCAATTTCAAGGATGGACCCAACAAAGAATGAAGTGTAACTTTCAATCCGTAGGTCGGATTGAGGCGTGTAATATACCGTTGGAAAGCTCTCGGAATGAACTTTCCAATGAGCTAGCTTGGAAGTGTGAATTCCTTCAAAATCCTTGGGTGGAACTTGATTGAGTGTTCAAGATACCAAGCAAGGTTGAGAGCAAGGATCCAAGAGCACCATGGAGGATTACAGTAATTCACCTTTACCTGGAGTTTCATTCGAGCAAGAGTTAGAGATTATGAACCAAGAACTTCAAATACTTCAACAAACCATACAAGGACGTTATGCTATGCTTCAATTCGACGGACGAATAGATGGCCGCTTTGTCTTATCATGGTTATCCCTATTCAACGATTTCTTTTCCGATGAGTTATATTCAAAAAATAAGAAAATTGAGTTTGCCACTAATTATTTGGTCGGAAGAGCGCAGCAATGGTGGAATGATCTTTCTCAGACTGCAGATTGTCCACGCACCTGGAAGGCTTTTCAAGAAGAGTTTAGGGATTCATTTCTACCTTTAAAGTTTATCCTACATGTTTGATAACTGTGATGCATTTACATATTGAATTTAGTTTATAGGAGCATATTCAAGTTTTGCTTGCCCAAATTCATTAGAAAGACTATGTCCGCATCTCACAGATACTTTTAATAACTTAACACCTCCATGAACATTTCCATGCATGTGTTTTTACATGGAACATGCCTATGTTTTTTTTTCGTTCAGTGATGAAACATGTGACTGGCTATCCATGTTTATTATTTTATCAACTGAGGTCAGTTGTCTTTTCAACTGAGGGGCATGTTATGAATTATGGAGTATGTTGAACAAGTAATTGTTGGAGTGTGTTAAATTATTAATATATTATGAAAGATGTTGGCCAATGCATTGTTGGATTGAAATATAAAATAGCCAATGCATTGTTGGATTGAAATATAAAATAGCCAATGCATTGTTGGATTGAAATATCAAATAGCCAATGCATTGTTGGATTGTAACAGTAACATGGAATATGTTGAACAATGTATTGTAATTGTTAGAGTGTTAAATTATTTTATCAACTGAGGTCAGTTGCTTGTCAACTGAGAGGCATGTTGTCTATTATTGAACAATGCATTGTTAAAGTATTATATTCTTAATGTATTAATATGTTTTTGATGTTTTTGATATATAGCAGCTCAAGGTTTGTGAGGAGCGTGCAAGGCGTGAAAGGGCGGACATCAATAATCTGAATAATTATTATTTAGTTTGTAAATAAATCTGCGTAGAAGGTTCTATTGTTAGAAAAGTAATGGTTAGAATAAGGGTCGTTGTAGACCATAGTTTTTGTTATTGAAAGCAATGGCTTTTTGTAAAAGTTATCAACTTTTAGTTTCATGCCTACTTTTCGAAGCCACCCTCTTGTAACCACTCTTTTCGACGTAATCAAAATTCCTATAAATACATGCACTCTGTGGACTGTCGAAACAGAGTGCATGGGGGGAGATTGCACCCAATCTTGCGTTCTGTCTCGTCTCCTGTTTTCTCTATTTTCTGTGTGTTTTTCTACGTCTGTAATCTCTGTATGCACGTTAGCAAGATCCTGACAACAAATTCTCTAGGAGAGGACATTTGCTTTGTTAATGTCCATATTCCCCACACCTAAAACAAATGATTGGCCTTCTCGGCCCATTCCCAAAATTAATTTGAGGATGTGGGTTGTAGGTGTTACCTTGAGTAGCTTCAGTAGCCATTATATTTGTTGGTGGTTGTACTCCTCCTTGTCCCTAGTATGCTTGTGCAGGCATTCCTCTTGAGTGGCAATCATGGGCTTCATGGGCAGTTTTCTTGCATAACTGGCAAGTCACACTTGTTGGAGTTAGATCTCTGCGGAAGCATGCGAACAGCACAAGGACGATGAAGAAGCTTGGAGCACAACACACAATACTGAATGTATTACCACTAGCATGTAAAAAGATAAGTAACCCATTAGGCTATCCACACATCACTACTTAAATATATCAACAAATCCTCCTTGGGAGTGATGCGGTGAACAAGGAGCTAGCACTCATATATAAGAAAGTGCCAAGCTATGTTGAATCAATCCACAAAAGGAAGTAAGCCCAAAGCTTTGCGGAAAGCCTCAAACTTCTCCCTAGGCAGAGCCTTCGTGAAAAGGTCTACAATGTTCTCTTGTGTGGGCACATATGCCAAGCTGATCTCCCCAGCAGAGAACCTCTCCCTAACATAATGATAATGCACCTCAATGTGCTTAGTGCGAGCATGGAACACAAGGTTCCTCGCAACTGCCAATGCGCTCTGACTGTTAGTGAAGATGGTGGTGGCAAAATACTGACCAACACCTAAATCAGCCATAAGGCGTTTGATCCACACACACTCAACAATCGCTGTGAAAGCTGCCCTATACACAGCCTCACAATTGGAAGTTGTCATAGTAAGCTGCTTCTTGCTCAACCAAGATATACATGAGCTACCAAGCATGAAGCAAAAGCCACTAGTGGACACACGGGTGTCATAGCAACTAGCCCAGTTAGAGTCAGAGAAAGCATACAAATCTGGCGGTAGTGATCCCGCCTTATGATAAAACAATCCAAGTAGTTGGGTACCACTCAAGTAGCGAAAGATGCGCTTAACCACCTACCAATGCTTGACACTTGTGCAATGCATAAACTTGCTCATCTGTGAGACAACAAACTGAATATCTAGCAAGAGTAATGCATAAGTAAATCCAGCATCCAACCGCCTGCTGATAGAGAATAGCATCAAATGCATCATGAAGACTCAATCGTAAACTTTTCTCCATAGGAGTGGCAATAGGTTTGCAGTCTTCAAGGCCAAAACACTGCAATAATGTGTTAATATATTTCCTTTGACACAAAGCCATTCCACCATCAACTTGCATAAACTAAATGCCCAAATAATGATGCAAATGCCCCAAATCAGACATCTTAAATGAGGCATGCAAATCAGCCTTGAAATCAGCAATATGCTTCTCATGAGCATCGGTAAGCAGCATGTCACCAACATACACAAAAATGATCAGAAGCACATCATTAACACGCTTAACATATAAGGTGCTTTCAGTTGGACTGTTCTCAAAACCATGTGCAATCAGATAGGCATGTATCTTTTCATACTAAGCACGTGGTGCTTGTTTCAAACCACATAAAGCCTTTTTCAACTTGCACACCTGGTTTTCATGCCGTTCCTACACAAAGTCATCGGGCTGAAAAACATATAATTGTTCATGCAAGTCACCATTCAAAAATGTAGTTTTAATGTTCAACTGATGTACATTCCAACCATGATGAGTTTCAAGTGCACAGATGCTACGAACAGTAGTCATTCGACATGTAGGTGCAAATGTTTCATCAAAATCAATGCCTTTTTCCTGCGCATAACCCTTTGCAACAAGCCTAGCCTTATACTTGTCAACTATTACATCAAGTATACGCTTCAACTTGTTTACCCACTTAGTGTCAATGGCCCTCTTGCCAGGAGGCAAGTCACATAAAGAAGAGGTACTATTTTTCATGATAGCATCATATTCAGATTGCATTGCAGCCATCCAATGTTCAGAATTTCGTGCTTGATCAAACGAAATAGGCTCAGTCTCATCACAAAGACTAGAGGTAGCCATAGCATAGCAATCTGATGCAAAAGAGGCACGATAAGAGCCTGAAGGAGTGTGCTATGACATAGGTGCATCTAATTTGTTGTCATGCAAAGTCTGCACCAACCATTTTGGCATAGTTTTAACCTATTCAATATCAGGTCTCTCATCAACAAGTGCATCATGTAAATCTGTGTCAGAAATGGAATGGTCTACATCATCACATGAAACCTGTAAAGGCTAAGAAGTTTCCTCATTAGGACGAGCACTAGACTGTCCACCTGAAAAAGAGGTAGCAAAGTATCATACATGTCTTTGGAGCTAACAAATGTCTCCTTCGTACATGAAAGTAAAGGCTGAATAGCATCTTGCACAAAAACAACATCGCGGCTAACCAAAATGAATTTAGTATGTGGATGATACAGACGATAGCCTTTGCTTTCAAAATTGTACCCAACAAAAATACATTTTACTACTTTATCATCCAATTTCTTGCAATGTTGTTCAGGCACTAATGCATATCCCAGACAACCAAAAACATGCAAATAAGCAACAGATGTCTCGCAACCATGCCAAGCCTCATATGGAGTGATAAATTGTAGTGCCTTAGTGGAACACATGTTAAGTATATATGTTGCACACATGATAGCCTCAAGCCAGAAACTATGTGGTAAAGCCTAACTCTTGACCATATACCTCGCCATCTCCATGAGTGACCTATTCTTCCGTTCCATAACTCCATTTTGTTGAGATGTATATGGCACTGTACATTGATGTTTTATCCCACGTTCAGCCATAAATGCATTAAAGTCAGAAGACATATATTCCCCCCTCGAACAGAATGAAGGGTACCCATTTTACATGCTCACAAATTTTCAGCCAAAACCAAAAACTGTTTGAAGCACATAAACATTTTGATATTTTCTTTCAATGATATACCCATGCATGCCTGGAGAAATCATCAATGAAACTCGCGAAGTAAAGATAGTTTCCAAAAGAGTGTCTGCATACGACCATATACATCACTGTCAACAAGCTACAATTTTTGTGTAGCTCGAACAAAACCATCTTTTGGGAACGAGGAATGCTCCATTTTGCCCAAAATATAGCCTTCACACACATGTTTACCAGGTGCCTCAAGTTTGGGCAAAGAGGACACCATTTCATATTTCTACAGGCACAGCAAACTAGCAAAATTCAGATGACCAAAGCATGCATGCCAAAGCTTTGCATCTGACATAGCCTGAGAATCATGTACTGCATATGCTGAATCATTCACAGATTTTTCATAATCTATGAGCTTATACATCCCATGACATAAAATGCCAGAAGCAATAATCACATCGCCATTTGATAGATCATGACCTGTACATCTGTCATCAATAAATTTCACAACCAAACCAATCTTGGCTAAGGCCGAAACTAATAACAGATTCTTCTTGATCCCTGGCACAAATAAAGCATCTGAAAATGTAAAAGAACTACCATTAGTAGTAGTCAGAATGATCTTACCAACTCTCATAACAGGATAAGAGGAGTTGTTGGCGCATGTAATAGTATTCCCTGTAGAGGCAGGCTTGAATGAAGAGAAAAAATTGCATTGCGAGATAATATGTCTGATTGCCCCACTATCAAAGTACCAAACATCTGAGTCTACTGCAGACATCCCCTGCTCATGAGAAGATGGGTCAAAACTGCAAACAATAGTAAATGCCCATTCTTTATCCTGCACAAGATTAGCACACTCTATTTTTGGTGTAGAGGCCTCTACAACAACCATTCCGAACTCTTTCTTCTTTGCCTCTTTAGCATCCAGTGTTGGACAGCTCTTAATGACATGATTGTTTCCTTTAAATTATTTGCAAAATAATTTTTATTTTTCTGATTTCTTCTCATCTTTGTCTTCCTTCTTTGATTGTGTGGAATTAGCAGATTTTTTCTTACTAGTAGAAGAGCTCCATTTTCCTGTGCCCTTCTGACTAGCTTGGTAAGCTTGATCTGCACACATAATAGAATTGTTCTACCTGGACTGATCTTCCTGCAATAGAACAAAAGCTAACTCTTCTAATGTTAAAGCATTTTGATTGCCTTTTATCATCACATGAAGAGTAGAAGCAAAACTCTGATATGAGTCGGGAAGTCCATTCAGAACAGTTTGCACAAGTGAACTGTCAGGAAGGACTTCATTAGTAGAAATCAATTGTTCCCCCAAATCCTTGATCTTTGTCAAAAAGTTGTCCATAGAATCACCTTCATTCATGTCCTCACTCTCCAACTATTTTTGGAGGTAAGCAACACGAGCCTCATTCCTAGCCTAGTACAATGTGATAAGTGTATCCCAAGCATCCTTAGCTGTTTTGCATGAGTGAATGTGAGGAACAATGGCACATTTGATAGACAAAGCTGTCAATGCATGTGTCTGAGCATCTCTACCATCCTAATGAATTTGCTCTGTAGTAGGTGCAACAGGAACCACAACACGAATAGGAAACTAAAGAATATCAACATCTTCAATGTCATCTGCATAAGCTTCAATACCTATATTTGCAAGTGTAATAGGATGTTTTTCAGCACCCTCCACAATGTTCCACAGTCCTTTTGCAACCAATACATGTCGCATCATATAAGCCCATAATGGGTAATTGGTACTGTCCAACTTGTCCTAAACAACCAACATACAGAATACGTCACTACTTTCAACCATGGCCACTAACTAAAATACCATGATGGAGAAAAATGAATCTATATAAAAACGTTGGATAGAACTACCCTGATGAGTTCTGCTAGACCTGTAACAGACTTCGAGACGCTTATACTAGCGACCCGAAACATGTATATATCTTTGGCACCGAAAGACGAAATAGCCTACACAAGCACTACGATAGTGCATTCGAAGCCCGAAACGAGGGATTCTGAGACTATGATCGGAGGGGTATCGACGATGCCCTAGATGAAGCGGCAACCTACTCTGATACCAATTGTTGGAGTTAGAGGTCTACAGAAGCACGCAAACAACACAAGGAAGAAGAAGAAGCTTGGAGCACAACACACAATATCGAATGTATTACCACTAGAATGTACAAAGATAAGTAACCCGTTAGGGCTATATGCATATATACAAGCCAGGGGAAAAAACCTCCTAAAGAGGGAAAAAACTTCCCCAACGGTCCTAGTTTGTTCACACACATCACTACCTAAATATATCAACAACACTTAAGAGAGGGTAGTCACTATGTTGCACCATAGTCCACCTTTGATGCCACTTATAAGAAGTTCTAATAGCTCCTATTGAAGTTGTTCCAATTCTTCTATTTGGACCTCCTCTTCCTTTTGTAGCTTTAATGCTTCAATTTGATTCCTTAGTTGATTCACTGCACTTTCTTGTTTTTTGTGCATCTTATCTCTTCTTAAATTCTAAAGTTCTTTCCTCAATTGTGTTACTAGGTTTTTAGGTTCCACAAGGTATGGTAGACTAGAAGAGCCAATTCCATATCCGTGTCTAATTTTCTCCAACCTTGTTATGTGTGGTAATGAATTCTTCGATTGTTGCTTTAGAGAGCACTAATTCCTTGATCTTGCTTTGTGTGGATATTGGAAGTGGTTTAGCAAGCCATGAAAAAAAACTTGTGGGGAGGATCTGATAATTTAACCATAAGTGCTTTGGCTCTAGCTACAGGAAATGTCTCCCCAATGCCTAGGTAGGTTCTCTAATTCTTCCATGATGTTTTCTATTGTATTTCCTTGTTGAAACTACAATATTGGGAATATGATTAAAAATGCATCTTCTCTTCCCATTAAACCCCTTGTTTTACATGCTCATTAGGGTCCTTATGTGTTAATCCTCTAAAAGAAGGAAATTTTATATTTAATCATGAAAGTAAAGTTTCTAGGTCCACTTGAGCTTCCATGTTTCTTACTAATGATGTGGATGAAAGAGGACTAGTTGATCTATGAGTGGCTTTCCTTCTTGTTGCTTTGAAAGAACCTCCTAATGTTTGTGACCGAGTTGCAGTCATGAGCTGTGCATCCTAATGCTTAGGTGTGAGATGAATTCCAAGAAAAAGGAAAAGTTACCTCTTCAATCACAATGCCGACACCTTGCACTTCTTCTTCACTATGTAATAATGGTTATCCTATGCTCAAGCTACCTAATCCCATTGGGCATGCCAAATTTCATTGGGGAATTCTTTAATTGAAAGCGGCTTGAGTGTTTGTAGGAGAAGAATGGAGAAGAAGAAGAGAGAAAATTACAATGGAATCTTTCGTGTCTTGATTAGAATAAAAGATTACAAGAGCTTTGTCTAGAATAAGACAAAATGTTCTTTGTGCGTAGCGATTAAGCCAAAGAAGCACACGCACAAGTATACAAAATATCACAATTACTTATGGAGTCAACCTCCTCTATCTCGGTCCTCCACCTTGTCTAGTAGCTTGCCCTTGTGCACTTCTTGGACTCAATCTTCCAATGAGATCGAACGATTGGCCACTTCTTTGTCAATGTGCAGCACCTCCTTGATGATACTTTGTCACACCTTAGTTGCTCTCCGCACACTCTCTCTACATTTTTTGTCATCTCCTTTGCAATTCTCTCTCTCTCCCTCTCTCTCTCTCTCTCTCTCTCTCTCTCTCTCTCTCTCTCTCTCTCTCTCTCTCTCTCTCTCTCTCTCTCTCTCTCTCTCTCTCTCTCTCTCTCTCTCTCTCTCTCTTTACACCTTCTCTACATACACACTACCCAAGCATGTCTTGCACTCTCTTGCTCTCTTAGTGTAGAGTTTGATCTTGCTCCTTACTAGTTCTCCAAGAATAATGCCCTTTGTGTTTGTCGATTCCTCTTACATACATCGCTTCAACTACTTGTCTATCTTGGTGCTCACTTGTATGTCCCAAGAACCTCTTAATGTTAAGAGCAAAGACTGTCTTTTTGTCCTATAGTGAATTTATGGAAAACAAAACTTTGAATAGGGGGACACATATAAACTCTTGCATACCTTCTCCACTCCGTATCTTTTCCACTTTTTACCTTAATTTCTACAAAATATGCACATAAGGGAGGGTTCACTTGGACCTTTCACAACAATTTAAAAGCCTTAAAAAACCTTGAAAAAGACCTTCAACTTTTGTGCAAGACCATTGTGAACAACTATTTGTGCACTACCTATGCACCCATATCCTTGGCCACTTGTGCAATAGGTGTGCACCACTTTGCCAAGTCAACACTTCGATCAGCTCAAGAGAGGGTATCCTCATGGAGCTCTTGAGAAGGAGATTCCATTGTGGTACATCACCATCAAAATAGTTCACCATAAATGTGGAATATGCAAAGATAAGTAGCCTATTAGGGTTACGAGTTTACATACAAGTTAGTGGAAAGAACCTCCTAAAGAGAAAAGAAATTCCTCGTCTATTCTAAATGTGTCCACAGACATCACCATCAAAGTATTCTAATATTCATCTATCTTCATGAACATGCCTTTTGTCTCTTGGAATCCAATTCGTTCATAAGAAGTAATGAATGGTTCTTTATGTAGAAGAAATTTTGAGATGGACCATGTGTGGTTTTCGTATGGTAGCCATAAAAAAATAGGTAACCATTTCTTGCTGCATAAAAGCAACATGCGAGATCTAAGGATGGACAAGGTCAATGCCACCTTTTCTCTCTCTTCTCTCATAAAATGTCGGGAATGCCACCTTTTTTTCTCTCTCTTCAAGGTCACTGTTTGAAGAAGAGATGACAAAAATCGGCAGCTGATTGCGCTACCTGTGAACTATTTCTGAGCTGAATAAAAGAATCTTTCTCTTTGACTTTCAGGATTCGCACTGGAAATCTTGCAATCGTCCATGCACGCAGCCGCCAGCATCGCCCGAGAAGCGTCGTCACTCGTCAGCCAAGCGCTCATCGGAGTCCTTGGTCTGATATATGCAGTGCAGCGTATTTTTGTTCGCAGCACTCCCATTCCGATCTACATCTAAACCACTCGTTCTTTCAAATCTATCTAGTCTGGTTCGGGCGTACCCGGCTCCGTTCATCGCCTTCTTCTTCCTGCTGTCAGCCTAGCCATGATCTCTTTCCGATGAGCCTCTTCTTCAGGAAAAACAGCCTCGACTCTTCAAAATGGTATTCTACGAATCTTGTTCCTGTACATGCGGGTGTGGTTATCTTTTTTCTTGACTGTGCTTCGTCTATTTTTGTGCTTATTATTTCCATTTCAAGCCGCGGAATAGATGTCTTCTTCGTCTTTACTAGTAGTATATATGCAGAACAAAGAAACCAATGCATCTACGCTTCTTCTGATATATGTTTATGTCAGTGTGTCCCTGTTGGAGCGACTCCAAGAACGTATTAGAGTATTGAGAAAGAAACGCTTGATCCTCGTAAAACAGTCTCGGGACGACGTTGCCAGGCTTCTTCAAAGGGGTCAGGATGCAGATGCAGCCACACGAGTATGGACCTCTGTCTCTCTCGCTCTCACTCTCACTCTAACCATCTCCAGACATATGTATCCATTTCTGTGCATTCCAATGAATGTAATGGCCGAAGACTTTATGCTCATTTGGGGTATTTTTTGCATGGGGAGAACGTTGTGCAGAACAGGTCACGTTTTTATATTGTAAAATTTCCATCTTCGTTAATCGGTGGAAATATATACACGCCTCTAGATCGCATCAGGAAGTAGGTACAAGAAATATGCTAGCTTTTCACAATAACTTTGAGTGGCTTCCAAAGCGGTGTATAGACCTCACTGACTTCACACGAGTTCTGGTTCTTATTGGTTCATTATTGCTAGTAACAGAAAACAGGTTCTAAGACCATATCATTATAATTGCGTCTTATTAATTTATGGTTCGAAATGAAGAGGGTAGTTATGTCATGAGCGCAGGGGCTTTATCTGTTGAGGGGGAACACAGGCAAGGAGATGTATCTCTGCAGGAGGGAAAAGTAGATTATGCAGACGTCAAGGGGAATTTCATCAGTTTATTGAAAATCGATATTCCACTATTCTGCGCCAGATAAGCCATGGGTATTATAAAGAGATCCAAAATGAAGGTCAGGCAGGATATGGATATCTACATTCGTAACTTAGATAGTGAATGGGGATCATAAATTTTCTTATACGGTTCAATGAGGCTCGTTTAATCGTATGTTTAATTCTGACTTACAGGTGGAGATTGTCTTCAGAGAAGAGAACCTTGCGAGTGTTTACGAGTTCATGGAACAATGCTGTCAGCTTGCTATCAATGGCAGAAAAACTTTAAAATCAAACAAGTGAGTGTTTTCTTTTGATCCATTGCATTTCTCTAATATAAATATCATGGAGCTGTGTGAATTCCTTTTAACTTCGCGACAGTGTCGATTAAACTTTTTAATCCAAGCTTTAGAAAGTGAGGACCATGTTATTATTATTATTTTTTTAAAAAAAGGGGAATAAAATATGAATTAATGGGAAGTGATAAAATCAGTATGAGGGGCAGGCCCTCAACAATAAAACAACCCACATGTGGGTCTTACAGCAGAAACAATGCAACACAAGCAGAGGGCTACAGACAAGGTCAGAGTCCCAACCATCTTACATGATCGAATAAGCCATGAGAAATCTAGTAGGAGAATACATGGCCAATAATTTATTCTTCCAGCAGCTGACTCTGGTATTCTACAGAAGTTTGAAATACTAAAGTCAATAGGAATCAACTCAGAGATGGAAATCAGGATCAATTCAGAGAGTTTGATGAGCTCCCTTTTGCAAGATATTTCGTAGTCTATGTTTCCACTTTGAAAAGCAGTTTGATTCCTGCTGATCCAGATACTTTACAGGATATGAGCCCTCCACCATTGTCACAGAATCAAATCCATATTGTTGCAGACACCAAGGAGCACCTCTTTGTAGCCTAGTCTAGTCAGACCAGAAGTTTGACAGAATTTATTGATAAGCATGCCCAGAAATTCTGGAGTATTATCAATAAGGACCATGTATTTTCTTTTAGGGTGTCTAGTCAAAACTTGATATGCAAAGGTTTTATGATATTATAAGAATGAGGCAGCTTCTTTTTCCATGTGATTAGTGAGAGATATCTTTGTATGGCTTCATGTATATGCATAGGTTGATATGTATTAGAGCTTTTTGACTGTCCTATGCTCAGTTAGAGTGTGAACTTGAGAAATACAGAAGAATGAAATTGTGTCCTGGGGTACTTGGATAAGTTCCATCTTTTTTACTTTCTTATTCTATGCTTTTAATTTGAGGCGTGATAGATAGAAGAGGAAAGGGGTAAATAAATACATAGTGTGTGAAGTTCATGCCAAGATGCCTTTCGTCTTTGTTGAATAATTCATTCAGGTTATCCATTTCATTGTGTTCATGTGAATTTCCTGGCAAGCTGCTTTGTCTTTGTTAAGTATTGCATTCAGGTTTCGTTTTTCTTTTGTGTCCAGGGATTGTTCTCTAGAGGTGAAAGAAGCAATTCATAGCTTGATTTACGCAACAGCAAGGTGTGGGGAACTTCAAGAACTGCAAAAAATTCGAGATATTTTCCAGTCCACGTATGGACCTGAGTATATCAATGCAATTTTAGAGCTGAAGCCAGAATGTGCTGTAAATGCACAGGTAAGCTTCTTAGTTATATCAGTTATAACAAATTTTCATTTTTCTTTTAGGCCCATATAGGACCCGATTATATGGATGCTAGTCTGGATCTGAAGCCAGATCCTGTTCTGGATGCACACGCAAATTTATGTAATTGCTCCATTACAATCAAATTTACTGTCAACTTCATGATTAATTGTGGAGGAGAGAGGACCGACAAAATAACAGACGTGTAACTTCGCTTCATTTGATTATTCATATGAGATTACATTTATAAGTCTATGGTGGCAGTTCGCACCTCCGACCATGCCTAGAAGCATTTACATGTGTGTAACTGGACACTTATTTATTAACTCCAACATTCCCCCTCTTTTCTGAAGAGCCTTGGCTGAAGAGCATTATATCATCCATGTATAGATCCCTGGATCAAATGGTTCATACTGAGGTAACCAGGCTGGAAAGTCTCATGTGACTCTGGATTATCCGCAAAATTTGCGGCACATTTGGGCGTGACAGCAACTTGGCCTCTCTGCTCTAGATTGATAATGATCCAGAAAACTGGGAAACTTTTGGTATGTGCAATAGCCTTATTAATCGTATGTGCCCCAGTCTTCATACTGGGAACATCTGCAGCAGAGTTGTTGCTGAAAAGCTTTAGTCCACAAGTACACAGACACAGGCATGTCACCGATACGCAGAGGTGTCACCACATGTAACGACATTGTTGATTCATAGGAAGACGTATACATATAGCTGGACCTTGGCACCTATTTGTGCCTCGGTAGGTTCATATATAATCTGACATTTATTAAATCCAACATCCCCCCTCTTTTCTGAAGGAAAACATCGGTGAATGGTTTCACTTCTGTTGCAGTAGAAGCAGTTTTATTCAGATGGATCAACTAAGCTCTAAATTCTTAATGCGTTACAATATGCATATGCAAAGAGGAAGTCCCAAATCTAATGGTGATTAGGTTGCGACTTTATTCTGGTAGTTTGCAAGCTTTGACTTGGTAAATTTATCTGCTTCATGTTCTGTATTGAGCTTTGACACCTGTTCACATATGCATTTCCTGAACTTGGTGTCCCATTTTCCCCCCTCAAGGAGAGAAATGTGGTCGCGTTATGCCTGTATCATATGGTTCATAGAGCCACATACTGATCATCAATGAAATAAAGGCTCTAAGTATTCCCAGGATCGTGAGCAGGAAAGCATATGCATTGGTCCCTCAGATTGAAAACTCTATCTTGAATCAGAGTTGAAAGGAAACATCCACTTGCGCTGGGCAGAATTGCATGTACAGAGAAATCAATCCATGCCTCCATCTTTGCATGATCTGCTACATATCGTTGGATCCCTTGTTTTGATGCTGTTATACGTGTGCCACATATTGTGCTTGTTATGAGTTGAAAGTCCATAAACCTTTTAGCACAGGCATTGAGAATTGCATCTTCTAATGTGGTTGAAAGAAAATATCTATGTGTGCCAGATACAAGTTCTTTGATATACCAACCAGTCATGGCCTCGATTGCTGCATCGTTGCAGGTTTGTATTACCCATTCTGCATTGGACGCCACATGTCGCTGAATATCCTCGGTTGACACACATTCAGGATCTCCATATATTTCCACTGATTCAGAGGGGCGACACACCTTTGGATGCACATGGTTGGTCGGAAGTGAATGTCACCTTGGTCCCTATATGAATTCTTTATGAGACACTTTGTCCGTTGAGTGCTCCATGGGAAGCGCAAATGCCTGAGAAGTGAGTGCTCTATTTATAGCTTGATAGGATTTGAAATGCTGACACATCTTCCATGTTGCACGCTCGCATAGGACCTGTTTCGTAGATTGAGGTATGTATAGGACTTGCTCTGTGAGGATAGAGGGTAGAACAAGACGGGATAATTGTGCCTATGCTCCAAGGAAAAAGGATCGATGAGAGGCGGGAGCAATCTCATCGCCGTTGAAAAATTTGAAATCATCCATACCAAACATGGATATCTTCAAGCGCGCGGGTGGGGCCATTGAAAAGGGAGAACTTCTCATGTGCATACGATGATACCATGCTGAAAAGCTTTAGTCCACAGTTACACAGACATAGGCATGTTGTCGATACACAGAGGAGGCGTTACACATAACGACATTGTTGATTCATAGGAAGACATATACATATAGCCAGATCTTAGCACCCATTCGTGCCTCAGTATGTTCATAGTACATAATCAGACATTCATTAAATCCAACAGTTCTCGAATGCCATTGGGGTTTCCGTAGTAGGTTGCTGATGCTTGCTAGTTGCGTTCACAAACATTTTGCCTAGAGCCTTTGTATCTCGAGTTTCATTATCTCCTCTTGAACCATATGTCTTCAGACAAGGATTCCTTTCGGATACAAGTTTGTCAATTTTGATCTACCAAGCTAGGTTCATTGCTTGCTTGTCATCGCGATCCAATTTTTCAAGGAATTCAGAAGTACCATGCACAATTTTAACCTTGATACGTTGCAACATGTAGAGATCATTTGTATTCTTGAACGACCCGCGATCTTCATTCTTAGGTGCCATACACATAAAGTGCAGGCTCCATATCATGCAGATTTGACATGCATCTATTCCATCATATGCCCTCTGTGCTTTGAGACACTATTATTAAAAGAGGCTTTGTCTTCTTGGTCTCCATATCCTTTGGCAAGGTTGGCGCAGCCTCCATACTGAACTTGTAGGTGTTGGATTTAATAAATTGGTCAATTATGTATGAACATACGGAGGCACGAACGGGTGCCAAGATTCATCTATACGTGCACGCGTTCTTATGAATGTATCAACAACTACATGTAATGCCTTCTCTGTGAATCGGCGACATGCTTGTGTCTGTGCACCTGTGGACTAAAGCTTTTCAGCATGGTATCATCGAGTCAAGCTCTTCTTGCGATTGCTTTGCATGCGCGGCATGATCATCCAGCCATTGCTCGAGCCTCGCCTTTCTAATTTCAAGATGTTTACCACTGGACAACTTCGATTCAAGGTACCATCTTTGCGCTTGTCAGTCTCTTCAACAATTATATACTTAGTTCTGTTATGCACATCAGAAGTTCTCCCTTTTCAATAGCACCAATGCACCTAAAGATGTCCCTATCTATAGTGGACGATTCCAAAATTTTCAACGGCGATGAGATTGCTCCCGCTTCTAATCGATCCTTTTCCTTGGAACAGCGGCACAATTATCCTGTCTTGTTGTACCCTCTATCCTCACGGTGCAGGTCCTAGACATACCTCGATCTACTGAACGGGTCCTATGCGAGCGTGCAACATGGAAGATGTGTCAACATTCCGAATCCTATCAAGCTAGAAATCGGGCACTCACTTCTCAGGCATTTGCTCTTCCTATGGATAACTCAGCGGATAAAGTATCTCATGAAGAATTCATATACGGAGCAAGGCAACATTCACTTCCATCCAACCATGTGAATCCAAAGGTGGGTCGCCCCTCTCATTCAGTCGAAATATATGGAGATCTTGAACATATGTGACCCGAGGATATTCAGCGACATGTGGCATCCAAATGCACAATGGGTAATACAAACCTGCAATGATGCAACGATCGAGGCCATGACTGGTTGTTATATCAAAGAACTTGTACCTCACGCATGTAGATATTCTCTTTCAACCACACTAAAAGATGCAATTCTCACTGCCTGCGCTAAAAGGTTTATGGACCTTTAACTCATAACAAGCACAGTATATGGCACACGTATAACAACATCAAAACAAAGGATCCAATGATATGTAGCAGATCATGCAAAGATAGAGGCATGGATTGATTTGTCTGTACATGCAATTCTGCCCAACGCAAGTGGACGTTTCTTTTCAACTCTGATTCAAGATAGAGTTTTAATATGAGGACCAATGCGTATGCTTTCCTGCTCACGATCCTACGAATACTTAGAGCCTATATTTCATTGATGATCAGTATGTGGCTCTTTGAACCATATGATACAAGCATAACACGACTACATTTCTCTTCTTGAGGGGGGAAAATGGAAGAGTTGAAACCAAGTTCGAGAAATGCAGATGTGAACTACAACATATGAAGGTGTCAAAGCTCAATATAGAACATGAAGCAGATAAATTTACGAAGTCAAAGCTTGCAAACTACCAGAATAAAATCGCAACCCAATCACCATTAGATTAGGACTTCCTCTTTGCATAAGCATACTGTAATGCATTAAGCATTTAGAGCTTAGTTGATCCATCTGAATAAAACCTCTTCTACTGCAACAGAAATGAAACCATTCATTGATGTTTCGCTTCAGAAAAGAGGGGGAATGTTGGATTTAATAAATTGGTCAGTTATGTATGAACATACCGAGGCACGAACGGGTGCCAACATTCATCTATATGTACACACGTTCTTATGAATGTATCAACGGTTACGTGTACTGCCTCCTTTGTGTATCGGCGACATGCCTGTGTCTGTGTACATGTGGACTAAAGCTTTTCAGCAGTAAGCAGTCTCATTCATCTTTGTAGCACCACGTGGACCGCCAATCTTCATTGCCTCAGCAGCCTTCGGGGACTCGTCATGTAAAGTGACAACAGCAATGTGGACATTTGCTGCAGCAAGCTTGTCGTAGGGGGAATCACATAGTGATGTTTCAAAAAGATGCAAGATACTTGTTGTCTTGGGGAGGAATATGCCATTCAAAGTGAATTGTGGTAGCATAGCCATTCATGACATGCGTAACCGTGAAGATCTGCAAACCAGGTCGTCCAACTAGTGTTGATTGCTGTGAAGCGGCGTTGGAATACATGATGTTATGTGTGTCAATATGATCCTCAGTATGAGTGGTGCTTTGTTCATCAGTATGAAGTGCTTGTACACTGATGCATACTGGTGGCACACATTTTTATTTTTTACATTCATATAAGAGAGAAACCATGATTTGTGAAATGAGTAACAAACGAGATCAATATAAAATGATGCATAAATGAATGAATAAAGATAAAAGGGAGAGTATGGGTGATGGAATCAGATACGAAGTAGATATATAAAATGAGTATATCATAATATTCCCAATCATCTAAACATAAGAGCAGTTAGTACTTATTTCTATAAATAAATAGTAATGAATACAAAAAATGTTTCTGGATATGCTTACTGGTCTGCATTGATTCCCAAAAGTTATGTTCATACTCGAGCTCAATGCAAACACTACCCGTAATACATGTGGACTAGAACCATGTTTGCTATCTCAATGTCCTTCATCAAGAAAATGAAGGTGCCAAAAGCCAAACAGGGTCTCTGATGGTCATGCCATAAACATGATTCACCCTAAAGGTGTGCATCACCATGTGAATGATCAAGTCATCCCATAGCACCACTCTGCTCCTTCTAGTCCTCCATCCCTCAAGATGTCCTAACATGGAGAATAATCAACACGTGATCTGTCTGCGATAACTATCATGAGTCCACCTACTAGTGGTTACCCACTAGCTCGTCTGGCAGAGTGCATCCACATCATTCCAAAACAAAGACCAATGTGCTCATAAGTAAAAAGAATACAGAAGAAGAATAGTGAGCCAGGACAAAGGAGCTGTGAGTATCCTACTGGTATCAAAGGTACCTTGAAGGCCTCTATGAGATCTGCTCTGATATGTTCCGGAAAATCGAGGAGAAACTGTTGGATGAGACCATCATCTGGAACAAGATGCATTAGGAGATGCAATGCTGCCATGCACCTCTGCGAAGGAAAAGAGCATGAGCAAAAGTCTACAGATCTCTAGTGAGGCTCACAGATGAATATGTTGAAAGATGGCATCAAAGGCAGAATTAGTCTTTCGCATACCTGGATCTGTACTGGAAAGTTTATTGTAAAACGGGGTGACATAATCAAGCACTGCACTAGGAATCAGGATCCACAAGTAAAGCACCATCAGTATCCAAGATAGATGACATCAAGCTACTGGAGAGTCTCTGCTGGAAAACTTTGAAGATTTTTCAAGCCATGTTATCTGCATGCTGGAGCCATGGAGCAAGCGAACCGGAGTGTGAACCAAGAGCACTAAGATTGAATGTGTGACAGCTCCTCTTGTATCTCTGGTGTGCATTATGAGTTGAAGCTTGAGGATGCAATTGAATCGATCTCTATCCAGATGATAATTTCTGGTGCTCTGTCTCATGTGCTCATGCTATTCCTTTGTGCGGTACTATGTTCTATCCTTGCAGCAGGTATGCAGTGGCCCCTTTCTTCATTTAGATTGTGATATTTGGCTGATGTAAACGAAATACTGTAGTGACACAAGTTCTCCTCCTGAAAATTGATTCTATTGCTGAATTTCTCACTTCATACATTTCCCTTTTCAATGGAGTGATTAATAAATCTTGACTGGTGTGCAATGTTGTTATTACACACACTGGTTTCTACAGTCTCTCCATGTGATTCTCGAGGCTCATTTTTGTAGTGCTGTCAGCATCGGCTGTCTTTGAAGTCCTGTCTATGTGAGTCTTGAACTTAATTCTCTCTTTATGCAACTGTTGTGGAATGCTGCCTATCATGTGTGCTTGTTCAGTAAGGAATTTAAAATTGCACAGAAGCTGGTACTGTTGAAACGCCATAAATATTCATTCGTATCAGCTATATGTTTTATCAAAATGTTTTAGGACATCTATGAGCTGGATTTTTTTTTTTGCTCATTTGGCCAAAATTTTCATTGATTCACTCTTCATTTTTGGATGTTTGTAGGTGATCCAGAAGCTGTCATCACGTCCTCCAAGCTCCGATGTAAAGCTGAATTTGCTTAAAGGGATTGCCCTAGAGTATAAGATTGAATGGAATTATCAACGAGCATTTACAGCTAGCTCTAAAATCAAGGAACTTCCTGTCAATGTATTGTATTCTTTGCATCTAACAAATCATTCAAAAAGGCTCATAATTATTTCAGGATAATTCCTTTTGATTTCGGTTATTTCTGTCCAGGAACCAAAGGCACCTTCAGTTAAGAATAGAACTTCAGAATAGGACGTTGATAATAGGAATTTAAAATTGCACAGAAGCTGGTACTGTTGAAACGCCATAAATATTCATTCGTATCAGCTATATGTTTTATCAAAATGTTTTAGGACATCTATGAGCTGGATTTTTTTTTTGCTCATTTGGCCAAAATTTTCATTGATTCACTCTTCATTTTTGGATGTTTGTAGGTGATCCAGAAGCTGTCATCACGTCCTCCAAGCTCCGATGTAAAGCTGAATTTGCTTAAAGGGATTGCCCTAGAGTATAAGATTGAATGGAATTATCAACGAGCATTTACAGCTAGCTCTAAAATCAAGGAACTTCCTGTCAATGTATTGTATTCTTTGCATCTAACAAATCATTCAAAAAGGCTCATAATTATTTCAGGATAATTCCTTTTGATTTCGGTTATTTCTGTCCAGGAACCAAAGGCACCTTCAGTTAAGAATAGAATCAGAATAGGACGTTGATAATAATCAATCATCGAAGTTTCATGCTTCATTGCATATCAATGAAGGCATTGATAAGCCAGGTCTACCAGAGGATAAACAAACCCCATTCAGAAACATGTCTGAAAAAGTCAAACCAAGGAGCGGTATGCTTATCACCTCCACACAACACACTAGAGAACATTGTTAGTGCAAAGATAACGTTGATAATTAAAAAATCAAAATGTAATTGATAAAACGAAACGTTATAATATGAATGCTCTATAAATAATGCTCAACAAGAACCGTCGTAATGCTCTCTCTCTCTCTCTCTCTCTCTCTCTCTCTCTCTCTCTCTCTCTCTCTCTCTCTCTCTCTCTCTCTCTCTCTCTCTCTCTCTCTCTCCTGCTGTCATCTTCTTCTTCCATCTCTGTGTGCTGCTGCTACATGGTATCCGAGGCTTCGATCGTGGCGTGCCTGTAGTGGCCCATCAACACCAGCGCGAACCATTCCCCTTACCCACAGATCCCTCCCTTTTACGGACAGCGTCCGCAATGCTCACTAAATTCATGTGCAGTAACCGTTCCCCTCGGATAATGCACCTGCAACGTGAAGACAAGAGTGCGACGGACCGCCAGCTGATTTGAAAGCATTGCCATACACCGCATACGCGGATTGCGAATTCTGAATTAAACAGGAAGTATAAAATTGACGCTAGCCAAAAATTACACCCTCCCAAAAATTACAACCTCAAGGTAGACCCATAACAGAGCCCACAACAACGAAAGGGATGTCTCACAATAGGATAAAGTCAACATAATCACCAAGAAAAGTGATCATGTTACCTCTAGGCTTAGAATACATTCGAAGGAGCTTATCTCTCCACACATTGAAGTGGTTAATTTTTATTATTACAAAGGGGCTCTTAATATCCGATTGGGACTCATTACAAGAGGAAATACAGAGGCTGAGGATTTTCCTCATGCCGAACAAACAAGAGAAATAGTGATCCTTTCCCTTTTTATTAAAGATGGCACTATTTCTATTCTTCCATATAAACCACATAATGTGATTTCTGATGAGCTGCCACAGTAGAATGTCCATGCCATTTGATTCGCCTATCAGAATATCTTTGCAACTTGGAGTTTTGAGGCCTTGAATTTGGCAGTAAGACCAGATACCAACCCAGAATCTGGAAGCAAATTTACACTTGATGAAAAGGTGTTCCAAGTCCTCTTCTTTACCACAGAGTTTACATAGTCCAGCATCAATTTTATACTTCCTAGCATGACTGCCAGTCCAAATACCTTGGTGGAGAATGAGCCAGTTCTGACAAGATTGCTTGTTAGAGAGAGGGAAGGCCTAGGAACACTGGAACCTGTACTTCCACTGCAGGTGGGACCACTGCAGTCCCCACTTCTTGTTCAGCTTTCCAGTGATCTCTTTAATATTTCTGCCATTCCTTTTGAAGGAATTTAACATATCCCAGGCAACATCCTGAAGGGTAATCTGCTTCCTCCACATGTTGGACTCCATCTTCACCATCAGGATCTCCTTCTTGCTCAAAAGAATCTGTTTACATTGAAAAGAACGACCTTGAGTATTAAGAATAGCATGATCATCAGTCACTTCACCTGCTCTCAAAAGGTCCTTCCAGTGCCCAAATCCCTTCTTTCTACATTTATTCCATCTGATAGGGAGGGCCGGAAGGGAACCAGAGTTATACCAGCCAAACCAAAGGGAGTCCTGCACTAAAAAAGAAGAATTGTGAGCAAACCATATAGGGAGCTTATACTTAGACTTAACAATCATCCAGGCTTTCCAAAAATTGCATATAAGCTGGCTGCCTTTTGGCACAAATTCTACAGGAGAAGTAATCACATCCCACAGAGAGCAGTTAATCCAGCTTTTATTATGCTTCACATTGAATCTGTTAATATTTCTTTTAATCAAACAAGCCCAAAAATCATTTGAGGAGAGGGATCTATAAATCCATTTGGCAGCCATTTGAATTGCCATCCTAGAAGGACAAATGAGACCAAGACCCCTTCAGATTTCTTCATACAACAAATATTCCAGGCAACTTTGGGGATTTTAGAACCACCCCACAAAAATCTTCTAGCCAAAGAGATGGCCTGTCCTAACTGTTTTTTATTAGGCTGCCAGCAGGACAGAAAGTAAGTCAGGGAGGGGAGGATATAATGCTTCAAAACAAAAGATCTATGAGAGATACTGTGCTGCACATCACTCCACTTATAAATTTTAGCTCTAAATTTATCAAGCATCCAATTCCATCTTTGTTCATTAGTGATGCCAAAGCCCATGGGAATACCCAACAACCTGAAAATCATCCCTTTCTTGATGATGTCACAACCTGCCATCTCAACACAATAAGGAATATGATTATTAGAGGCAAAAAAACCTGTTTTCTTATGATTAATCACAGATCCACTTGCCAAACAAAACATCTCAAGACATTTAAGGAATTGCTTAGCTGAATTATCATCAGCTTTCATAAGCATGTTAGTGTCATCTGCAAACATCTGCAGACCCAGGGGAGAGTGAGCCAGGGGAATATCCAATCCAGAGATGGTACCTTGTCTTATGCAATCCTTGACCAGCCAACCTAAAGCATCACTTGCAATAGCAAAAAGGAGGGGCGCCAAGGGGCAACCTTGTCTAATGGACCTGCAAAGTCTAAAAGGGTTAGAAAGACATCCATTAATGGCCACTTTAGAGAAGGCATTACCAAAAAGAATACTGACATACTTAATAAACCTTTTGCCAAATCCAATGTCATGCAAGGATTGAAGAATGAAATCCCATTCTATCCTGTCATAAGCCTTATCAAAGTCTATTTTGAAGAAGAAGGAGTCAACATTAATCTCATTGCAGTACTCAAGACCTTCCCAGATAGTGATAATATTATCCAATATAAATCTTCCTTTAATGAATCCTTTTTGCTCAGGGAGAATTATAGTGTTCATTAGAGGACTAAGTCTTCTGGCAAGAATGGCAGCAAAAATTTTGTACAGAGAAGTCAGGCAGGAGATGGGTCTCCAATTGTTTAAATCATCCTTGGGACCTTTTTTGTGAACTAATTTTATCACTCCAGTGTTAATGAAAGGAGAAAGGGATCCCCTTCTAGAGGCTTCTTGCCAGATCTTGAGAATAATGGGAACCAACTCTTCCTTAAATTCCTGAAAAAACTCATAAGGCAAACCATCATGACCAGGAGACTTTCCAGGCTTCAATTTGCTAATGGATTCTCTAACCTCACCCTCAGAGAGGGGCATGTCAAGGAGGGAGTCCATTCCCTGAGGAACCATCTTTTTCCTACAAAGGGCAATGGCAGCTCTTGCACTCCAGACAGAATCCCCTTTCTTGGGAGGCTGAGAGAATACATTGGCAAAGAACCTATGAGCAACCTGAAGGTTATCCTTCATATCTTTAGCAAGACAACCAGAATTATTCTTGAGCAGAGGGATAAAATCCCTGGCTTTTTTCTTCCTCATCAGATCAAACATATGCTTATTGGGCTTGTCAATTTTGCCAGCCCAGAATTCTCTAGACGTGGCAAGGGCACCTCTAGCAAGGAGATAATCCACTTTCTTCACTTGTTCCTGCAGCTCTATAACCTTAGCTCTTTTGTTAATCAAATCAAGATTAGAGCACTCAATCTTATTCATCTCCTGCAGAATCATCATCCTTCTCTTATGCCTTATTTCTTTAGCTTTATTCTTATAGTACTTAATTAAATCCTGAATTTCTCTAACAGCCCTTTCCCAAGCCACAAAAGGCGAGATGAAATTATTAAAATGCATCATAAGAGTATTAGCGATTTTTTCCTTCACTATAGGAATCTTAAAAAGGGAAGAATCCAAATGCGTCCAGCCAGCTCTATAGATGGGATTGTTATTGAATAAATTTACAATCAAAGGCGAATGATCAGACATTTGCAGAGAAAGATCAGTAGAACAACAATAGTTCCACAAATAATGACTCCTGCCAGCATTCATGTAGAACCTGTCCAATCTAGCAGACAAAAAATTATTATGATTCCTGTTATTCCAAGTATGCCCAGTGTTAGCAGAGAGATCCACTAAATTATGTTTATTGATCAGATTATACCAACACTATTTTTCAAAACCAGAGACAATATTATCACTTTTACCATTCCTGTCACCAAGATTTGTGACCATGTTAAAGTCCCCAGTCAACAAAATTTCATCATTGATCCTGAAGATTTCTTCCCAGCATTTGGATCTCTGCATAGCCTGATTAGCTGCATAAACACACACAACAGTACAGTTTAGGGGTTCTTTACACTTCACTGCAATCCACTGATTAGTGGGGCTCCTTTGCACCTCCTCAATAAGATGACATAGACCATTAGCAATGCCAATGGCTGCACCACCTTTGCCAAAGTGCTCCGTGTGCACCCAAAGGCAGTTGTTAGAAACAATTTTCAGATTCGCCATGAGAGGGGAACCCCCAATCTTAATCTCCTGCAAGCAGATGAAGTCAGGAGAGTGAGAAGCATCTTTGATCCAGTTGTTTATTATCTTGCTTCTGACCGGGTCAGATAGCCCCTTAGAGTTAAGAGAAATAATTTTGATACTATCCATGGAGAAAACAAACTGGAGAGGAAAAACTTACTTCTTATGGTTCTTACCTGGCTTCACAGCAGAGATCGAAGACCTTACAGTATCTTTCCTCTTGGATTTATACTTTTCTTTACCTTGAGGGCTAGGGGATCTGACATTTGTCAAAACATCTTGATCAATGGGGCCACCAATGTCTTCCTGGACAGTAGTATGCTCATCAAAACTGTTAATTTGCTCTAAAAACATTTCATCACAATTACTAATGTTATCCTCTTCAGAGGACACCGAAACAGGGGTGGGGCTTGAAGTGGGTCTGAAGGAAGAAACATTCACCACATTTTTTCTCCCTTCAACACCACCCTGCATATTAGAGTTCACCTTATTTTCCTGGAGATTTACAACACTCGAAGGTTGAGGGTCACTGTGAGAACTGTCAACAGGATTTTTTCTTTCCTGAAATATTTGCTCCTCAAAAGTCTCAGTTCCCGAAGGTTGAGAGTCGCTGTGAGTGAAGTCTTCAAGAATCTGAAAGGGATTGAAAACCCCTTTGACTAGAGGCTCCGATCTGATTCCCACATTAGGGTTTTTTTTACTCTGTTTGTAAGGCACCTTTTTGAACCCTTGCTCTTCTTTGGGGTGGACCGAACTAATGGGAGCTGTGGCAGTGGGGGACTCTTCACCACAGCCAGTCACTTTTACCTGGTTTTTAGCTAATAAAGGGCAATATTTTATTAAATGACCTTGTTTATAACAATTAAAACAAGCATTAGGAAGGTTCCTATAGACAACCTTTTGAACATGCAGCTTACAACCCTCAGAATTCTTAATAACTAGTTCAGATTTAATACTTTTAGAGATGTCAACCTCTACAAGCATCTGAGGCTCCCATTTGGGATTAAACTCTTTTTTAGGTTTCTGTCCAAGAATTTTTCCAATTAACGAGCCAAGCTTCTCAAGCCAAGGGTAATATTCCACCGGGAAATCCGGAAATTCCACCCATATAGGAATTTTTGTCGGCTTGTTACTCCTAGGATTAAAGCCAGGATACCATTTATAAAAAGAAAGGGGAGTGTTCCTAATTATCCAATGTCCCTCTGCTATGACTTGCATAGCATTATTCACATCTTCAAAAAAAAAGAGATAAAAATTATTAGGCAGATATTGCACATGTCTAGCAAAAAGCCCCTTGCTTTCCTAGTTTACCCTCATCCAAGTTTTAAGAAGGTCCTGAGCAGGCCGAGCGCCATGACAGTGGGCTATTACAACTTTATCTTCTAGATGAATGTTCCAGCTATTGAGGGCAGAGCTCTCTATAATAAGAGTGCAATCGTCCTTGTCTTCCACTTCAGGGTCAAGGTCAATAGAATGTCCCTTTTTAGTAGAAGAGCTGCCAACCCCTTTAGACTCAATATCTTTACCTTTGCCTTTGAAATCCGAGAGAATAGAGCGAGGAAATTGCATACCTGTCGATTCTTGATTAGCAAACATAGAAAAGTAGTCTTGTTGTTGACACTGAGCAGCCTTGGCATAAGACACATGAACTTGCGACTGATGTTGCACAGAAGAGTTGCCACCCACCAGTTCTTCTGTGACTTTCCCGCGCAAAGGACTAGCTCCCATAGCCAGAGGCGAAACTTTGTTAGCTTCGAAGGTAGGATTGATCATAGACTTCAAAACGACATCTGTACCATCCGAAAAAGATCCAAGAAACCCATCGCGCAGAGCTTCATGCAAAGCCATAGAGGTAGACCAGTACCAACGCAGGGAAGGAGAGAGGGCAAGGCCCCCCCCTCAGACCGAGGGGGAGGAGAGGAAAGGCAGGAGGCCCAAAGCCCAAAACCCTCGCAAGACCAAAACCCTAAAACCCTCGCTCGGAAAGCACCCAGAGAGCCTAAAAATTGCGATTGGAGAGGGCAGATTGCGAATTCAGAAGCGCATGCTTGCTTGAAGAAACGTCCTTCTCTCTTCTTTCCTGATTTTTATTCCTTTGCACAGTTCCATTAAAAAGCAACATCACACACCTCCCTCTTTTCTTGGCACAGCCAGAGCATAGCGTTTTGGTGCACCGCACTCTCTCCACAGAGGCTCAATTGCAAAAATATTCAAATGCATCTCTGCAGTTGATTCAAATCACGTAAACATCATTTCATTCACAGCACCTGGACATCGCGCGCAGATGGAACCCACTTCTTTCTGCTAGCCGTACTCTACCGAACGCACCGAAGAACTTTTAATCATCTTTCAAAGCCATAACAACGTTCACGCGATGCAACTGTACAAGGAAGGGCATAGTACAAGGAAGTTAAAGTCCGGGGGAGTAGGCCTCGGCCGAACCTCCATTTAAAAAAAAAAAAAAAAAAAACGTTCACGCGATGCAGCATGGTTTTTTTAATACAGTATTCCTGAAAATAAACAAAGCAATCAATTATGTCCCAAGCCACTTGGTTGGGTGGTTGGGTCTTTCGCCTCTTGAGGTGGGTGCGAGGGTTCAACCCCCACCGGCAATATATAAGGGACATGTTATCATGGAAACTTTTATCTTGTGGCTGATGTGCCACCGTTTGTCCTGCTTCGTGGTAGTTGTGACCGTAGTCTAACCCAGTTATGTAAATCCCTGTTCTTGTGGGATAAGGGGGGTCCCATGGATACTATGCCCTTCGTTGTACAGTTGCAATTTCAAAGTTAAAGCTTGGAGGAATAGGCCTAGGCTGAACTTCCATTTTAAAAAAACAAAAAAAATCAATGAATTATTGTCCGAAGCTGCTTGGTTGGGTGGTTTGACCTTTTGCCTCTTGAGGCGGGGGCGAGGGTTCAACCCCCACCGGCAACATGTAAGGGACATGTTATCATGGAAACTTGTATCTTGTGGTTGATGCATCACCGTTTATCCTGCTTCGCGGTAGTTGTGACTGCAGTCTAACCCAGCTATGTAAACCCCTGTTCTTGTGGGATAAGGGGGGTCCCATGGGTACTATGCCCTTCCTTGTACAGTTGCAATTTCAAAGTTAAAGCCTGGAGGAGTAGGCCTCGGCTGAACCTCCATTTAAAAAATAAAAAAAAAATAAAAAAAAATCAATGAATTATTTAGCATTGCATATGTGTACTCTTGTTTCAAAGGGATGAGAATCGTAGCGAAATTGTCTATTAGATCTGTGAAAGATGTTGCTCCAGTTAACTTCAGTAGTTATGGTTATCTTTGTAACATCAAACCTAACGTTTGAAGGAAGAATCTCCTCGCCTTTGTACTCAGATGTTAGGCCGACAATGGTTTTCTCCCTATTTCAAGGAATCTTGTAATTGTCTCTATGCTATATATGGGGCTTGGCCTCTCTACAATTTGTATGCTATATATGGGGCTTGGCCTCTCTACAATTTGTAACTGCTCTATGATCTTCTTTTGTGCTTTTTTCAAAAAAAAAAAAACTTTTTTTTTTCTTTTTTAAATGGAGGTTCGGTTGAGGCCTACTTCCCCAGGCTTTAACTTTGAAATTGCAACTATACAAAGAAGGGCATAGTACCCATGGGACCCCCCTTATCCCACAAGAACAGGGATTTACATAGCTTGATTAAACGGTGGTCATAAGTACCGCGGGGCAGAATAGGTTGTGGCACATCAGCCACATGATACATCATTCCAAGTTAACATGTCTCTCACAAATGCTGTCAATGGGGGTTGAACCCTCACCCCCACCTCAAGAGACGAGAGGCCCAACCACCCGGACAGCGACCTGAAACGTTCTGTTCTTTCTACTACCACACCTTCATACTTTTTATGCAAAGCACAAAATGCAATTCAATTTTGCTAAAAAATATATCTATTCGTCAAGTTCCTAATTTTTGTTGATATCTATTACGTTGGCTCTTGGAATTGCCTAACAATTTGTTTTTTTAGGCTATCCAACAGCTCTTCTTTTTTGAAGTCTTCTACATAGAACTGCTAACCTTAATTCTACACCGTTAGGATACTTCTTTATCGAATTAGCAAACAACGCAAACAATAGTACTTTCCGCACAAATTACTTCACCAAATAGTTAATCACACATTGCAGAAGTATACGTAATCGAAATGGAAGACAAAACAGGAGAGTTGACATCGAAATGTAAGAAAGCTTGTGCCCGAAGCACCACCAGTAGAGGACTCCATCGGCACACAACCCAGGGATCTTGTTTTATTTGTTGTGCTTCGTTCATCCTTGTATTAGATTTACCGAAAAGTTACATGTTGTATAGCCCTTCTTTTTTGGTCAGGACTATTCATCGAAATTACAAAAATATCTTTTTACAAAAATAATGTTGAGGGCCTAACACTTGGCATGCACGATGGAGTCGAACCCAAAATGGAAGCGCACGTCGTTCTTCCTCTGGATCCTCATTAGTGGGAGTATGCAGTTCTTCTTTCAACGAATCCTTAGCTTCTTGAAAGATTACCTGATTTTCTTGACTAATGTTTGCCTTCACCGAGCCTACCTCTGGATACCTTGGTACTTGATGCCTAGAGAACTTTGCACTCCTACAATGGGATGGTGTTGTTACTCACTCAAACTCTGAGAGTATAGCTCACACCATCCTTGTAAAGCCTGACTCGGCCATGGTATGGACAATCAATATTAATGACACAAAACTCCTCACCACCATGAAAGAAGTAGTGCAAGGATTCCACCTCCCCATCGAAGGTCACCACAGTCGAGCCATTCACGTGCCAAGTGATGGAGCAACTGTTTCCTTGACATAGTTCAAACAAATATGCCAACTGATGCTACCCAAAACCCAAATGTTCCATTCTACAATTTTTTGGTGTTTGCCCTTAATTTAGAACATCAGGTTTAGGGTATCTCACACTAATTTTATTCAGTGATACTAGCTGTTGTCAAGGTACCTATGAATTGGGCCAGTGTGCTCTTTCATGGGATTCACCAGGAATGCCAATAGGTTGTTTGCCAATTGTGAAAAATTGATACCACCCCTTCTTGCTTACCCTACATCTTCTCAGTGTTATACCCTCGTGAGTCTTTGATTCAGAGATGTTTCCTATTGATTTTCCACAAATTCACACCAGTTTTTCCAACTTCCCTAACTGTTGATGATGAAGAAAGTGTTGGTCTCATCTTCTAACGAGCTAAGCAACCTCATCAAGCACCCAAATCCTCCAACAAACAAACTGTACATAACATGGTTAATACCACTTCAACTTTTGTTCATTCATTGAACCCATCATCAAACCCCCATCATCGGTGCCTATTCCCTCAGATTCATCTGAGGAATCATTCCATTGTCCATCATCCTCAATGCAATAGACACCCCTTTCCCCCACTAAAGGTGCCAGTACATGTCCTATTCTGGGCCACTACCTCTCCTATTCTAGACCTTGATAAGCCCATGCTTGAGGCACCCTTGAACCCTCCTCAAACATCCCCTATTCACTCACACGGTGTATCCAAACTTGACACCACTCTTGTTCGTTCTTCTCTGGAAATGTCTCCTTTATCCTCTCCCAATTACTCTCCTTTAGGTTCTGACTCTCCACAAATCCTTGGATGGTCCCTAGCTTCACTACCCTATTAGCCCTAGGCAGCACAAGAAGCACTAGAATTTCCACCCCTACCAGTGTTGCACGAAACACATTGGCACTTCATTGTCAGTGAGTTTTGTAATTTCTTAGACTCTTCCTGTCTCCGTTCCTATTTTGTTCACCTGTAAGAGCAAATCTGCCAAGATATGACTCTCGCTTACCAGGATTGCAATAAATTACAAGGAGAGATATTTTTTGTTGCAGAACCAACTTCAAGAGCTCATAGCCAAATTTTCCAACAACAAAGAAGCCAATGACAATCTACTAGACTTGTATTACAAGGAGCTGAAGCAAGGCCAATATTTTAAAGGATTCTACGAGGAAGCAATTCAAAAAAAGGATCACAAACACATTGCTGAGCAAAAAATGGTTTGCAACCATGTCAAGCATCATATGGAGTGATAGACTACAATGCTTTTGAGGCACACCTATTCAGCACATATGCTACATGCATAACAACCTTAAGCCAGAAGCTATGTGGTAAAGTCTAACTTTTGACCATACACCTTGACATTTCCAAATGACACCTATTCTTCCTCTCAACTAATTAATTCTTTTAGGTATATATGACACTATGCATTGGTGTTTTATCCCATGTTCAATAAGAAATGCATTAAATTAGATGATATATATTCCCCTCCCTCTATCTGAATGGAGAGTGTCCATTTTACATGTTGTGCATTCCCCTCCTTGTATCAGAATGGAGAGTATCCATTTTACATGTCATAATTAAGAACTATTTAAAACATATAGACACCTTGGACTTCACTTTTAATGGATAAAACCTTGCACGCCTGGAAAATTCATCAATGAAAGTCACAAAGTATATGTTATTACCAAATGAAGATGTCTCTATAGGCCACATACATTACTATGAACAAGCTACAATTTGTGGAGCTCTAATTGAACCATCTTTGGGGAAGGAAGAACACTATCATAAGGATTCTATCGAAACACATTAATATATGTGTATTGAATGCAACATAGACATTGTCTTGCAATCATTTGAAACATATGTTTACTATCGAGATGATGCCGAATTGTATGGATGAAAGCCTTCTCTGGTTAAGACATGTTTATAATGCAGGGTTGTGCCCAACCTTGGACTTAATTCTCTAAAAATGTATATAAGGAAATAAATTCTTTTGATGATTGGGCATGGGCGTGTGATTCATTATTTTGGGGAAAAACAAAAAAGAACTTTGGCTTTGAGATAGATGGAGTGATGGAGTCAATACATGGTCGATCTTTTGTTGAAGTAAAGAAACCATTGTTTTGAGCTTATCTAAGGAAATCTAACGTGGATCAATCATTCAATATTGGACGAATAGGAACTCTGAAGCATCGAGCCCCGGACGGGATTTGAACCTTGGCCATCTGCCTGGGAGTGCGAGGCACATCCGCTAAACCTCAAGATGGGTGCCTCTACCTTATGAGGTCGGGTGTGTGTGTCTTTCCAATTCATTGTACTCTCAAAACAAAAAAATTAGACGAATAGTCAGTTGAAAGAACATACAGAGCTAGAATCGCTTAATCTAGCTGGAATCGCTTAATCTAGCAGTTGTTAGTGTGATCGGGATGGTGGGAGAAACTTGTTGCGTCATCATACAAAGGTTGAGAATATGGTTCGGGAATTGCCCATCAAGGAGACGCAGCGTTGAAAGGAAGTTAACGGAAGTGTTTTGCATGGGAAGAAACTCGATGGAGGCATATGCACACGAGGTGGGGCGCGACGCTCAACTTCTTGTGATCATCCTCACTCTCTGCAACAAGGGCACATAACGTGAAGAGGGGAGGTCAAGGAGCACCATAGCTTCTCGGAGCTCTGTGAACTTATTAGTTCTGCCCTTGAGATTTTATGATTTTCAGGTACCATACAAAAATGCATAATCTCTTATTGATCACGTGCATGGGTTATGCGTTCTAAACATATGAAGCATTAGAGGGAGACCCATTGAGGAGGAGGAGGAGGGAATCAACGTGCACACATCTACAATTTTCTCTCTATCTCTACTTTCTTGGCCAATGGTTATAAAGTAGTTTTTAAGAAAGATTCATGTCAGATCCTCTCACCTGATGAGGAGCATTGTCTACTTCAAGGTGAAAATAGAAGTGGCATGTTTGTGTTATCCAAAATAAGTGATGCTAATGTTGCTAGGTCTACTACACCTAACTTGAGATCATGAAGTTATGGCATGCTAGATTTGGTCATATCAGTTACACAGCTCTCAAGCGTATCAAAGATCAAGGTATGGTGGAGAGTTTGTCTACTTTTGCTTTACCAAATGATGCAGAGTCATGTGAAGGATGTCTTGAAGGAAAGCTTAATAAACTTCCTTTCAAGAAGCATGGATATATCACCACCACAAGGAAGTTGCAAATCATACATTCAGATGTGAATGATCTGATGAGAACAGATTCAATTCAAGGTTTTAGGTACTTTTTCATGTTCATAGATGATTTCTCAAGATATTCATGGATTTACGGTCTTGAAGTGAAGTCAAAGGTTTTTCCTACTTTCAAGAAATTCTTAGCTATGGTTGAAAATGAAAGTCATTCAACGATCTAGATTTTGAGAAGTGATAGAGGAGGAGAGTATATGTCAAAGGAATTTAATTCTTTTCTTGAAGATAAAGGTATTTCTCATCAACTCACTATTGCTTACACACCAGAACATATGGTGTTGCAGAGAGAAAGAATATGATACTTCTTGAGATGATGTGTAGTATGATGTCATCCAAAAGGCTTTCTCCCTAGTTTTGGTTTGATGTAGTACATATAACTAATCACATTCTAAATAGGTCTTCCACAAAAGCTTTGAAGGTCATTACACCTTATGAATCTTATTATGGGAAGAAACCCAATGTGAATTACTTTAAAGTTTTGGTTCCCCAAATTATGTTCACATTGAGAAGAAGGATCATGGTAAGCTTGATGTAAAGGACATTAAAGGAGTCTTTATTGGTTATAAAATTGAAAGCAAAGGATACAGATTCTATATTCTAGATACAGGTGATATCCTACTCTGGAGGAGAAAGGCTTCTGTGGTGGATGGATTCAGAGGGAGGAAAATGAGCAGAACAATTGCTCTGAGCAAAGTGAAGAGATGAGGGATATGTTCTCCTATCTTGCTCCAAGAGGTATCCACGCTAGAGAAAAAGGACTTCTCGCATGCACATCTGTAAGGAGGAGAAGTTTTCTCAATGGGGGGAAGATCTATTATCGGCAGTGCCTTCTCCGAATTAGCCCAACTCAACAAAGAAGAGGACCACAACAGATCGAGGACTAGGTCCAAGGAAGCTATAGAGGAGTATGACAAAGACGTGATGAGATGAAACTCATAGTCCCCGCTAGAGACTCTATGTAGCACATGCTGGTGGCCAAATCATTGCACAAACCATGTGGAGAAAGTTGTGCTGCACTAGCGGCAGCTGTACTATAGCTGAAAAGGATAACAACGATCTTGGCATCACTCATTTGCTTGCATCTAGGGACACGTTTCAAGATTTTTTCCAAGCTTTGGGCTTACTTCATTTTTGAGGATTGATTTCATCCCACATAGACTGGAACTTCTTTGTACATGAGTGCTAGCTCCAATTTATTCAACACATCTCTCCTAGGGGCGGGGGATTCTTTGACACATTTTGGTAGTGATGTGTATGAACACACTTGGGATTATCATGTCACTTTTTTTTTCCTCTTTATGAGATTTCTTCTCTAGCTTGTATATACGACTATAATGCTGATGGATCACTTACCTCTGTTCATTGATTTGGTAATCCAATCAATGTTGTGTTGTTTTCCAAGCTTTGTTATTTATGTGCCTCCATAGTCCTCAAACTTCGAAACATCAGTCTTGGTGAAGCCCATGCCTCATGTTTTATGTAGCATAAGGTCAAATATAACACTTTTGGGAGAGAATTATCGCAACACAAAGAAATCCAAAGAAAGTGCTAAATCAAGTTAAAAAGGGAGCTTGCATATCAATGATCCAAAAACACCAAAGCATGGAAATCCAAATCGATGGAATACTTTGATGATGATGGCGAGTTTGAGCAACCCCTAAAAAGATAATCTCATGGGTTTAGGTCTTATGGACATGCTTGTTTTGGGCATCAGAAGGATTATAAAACATTGCAATTTTGTAGTGGACTACTTTGGTGGTCGTACCAAACAAATTATAAAAAGATGATTGGCAGTGAACATCTAAAATGCCCTTCTTGTGAGCATCATCTTTGGCAACGAGCCTATCCTTATACCTATGAACACTTCCATGAGGCTTACAAGAAGCCTATCCTTATACCTATCAACACTTCCATGAGGCTTACATTTCAGCTTGTATATCCATTTAGTGCCAATGGTTAATTTGCCTAGAGGCGAATCATATAAAGACCAAGAACTATTCTTCATAATAGCATCATATTTTGATTGCATAGCAATCATCCATTTTTTTTTAATTATGTGCTACACCAAAAGAAACAGACTCATTCTCATCACAAAGACTAGAAACAAGCATTACATAGCAATGTAATGCAAAAGAAGCATTATGAGAGCTGAATAGTACGATACGAAAAAGGTGCATCTAACTTGCTATCTCCCAAAGTCCACACTATCTATAATTTAGAGATAGTTTTTTTCTCTTCCGTGTCATTTCTCTCATCAATAGGTGCATCACATAAATCCACATGAAATATAAAATGTTATCATTTGAAACTTGTGAAGGTTCATGATTTGACTCCTTATGAGGGGTTATGGAAGAATAATCCAAATGGGAGCTATGTACGAGTTTTTCAAAACATTTGTTATGCACACATGCCCAATCAATTGAGACATAAGGTTGAGGCTAAATCTGAAAAGTGCGTATTTGTTGGATACTCAGAAGAGAAGAAAGGATATAGATGCTATAATCCTGTTACAAAAGAATGTATAGTGAGCAGAAACATTATATTTGATGAGAATGCATCATGGTATACACCTAAAGATATGGTAGTGATAGAGAATGATATGGATGATTCTATGCATTGTTGGAGGAGATGGTGGATAATCACAAGAGATGAATTGGTGCAACTAAAACTTGCTTCACACCTACTGTAAGTGATGGATGGAGAGTGTTGCGGGCCTCTTTAGCTAGCTAATAAGCATAAATAATCACATATGTTGCTTGGAAGATGATCCACTAATGATAGGATCAAAACAGATAGGTAGGCATATGATCCAAGGTCCAAAACTTGCTATTTTGGTTGAGACACCTACTCAGAGTTTTGAACCATTCTCTGAGTACAACAGCAATTGATAAAATTAATTTTGGAGAACTTTAATTAGCTTAACAAGCTACCAATCATGAGTGATATCATAAAAAATAATGGACTATATGCAAAGAAATATGTTTAGCAAATCAACCAAGCATCCCGATATTTACGGGCCTTCACAATCACATACCAGTGAGCAGAGATTGATTAATATCTGACAATCATGAGAACCATTACTAATGAACCTTTTTAGGATTAAAATAGATAGTATTTTGAAGCTATCATGCTTTAAATCACGAGAAATGATCCTATACAGTGAGAACAAGATTCGACAAGTTCAGTGTTCTGATGGAGTATAACCGAGATATAAGAGTAAGAAGTAATGAGCACGTATGTATTAAATCATGTAAAAGTACAATGTCATTGGCAATAAATCATTGCTTAATGAGTGAGAAATGAGTGAGCTATGAGGTGAGCTCCTTTTCTCAATGAAAGTACATGAAAATGATCTCTGAACCTCGAGATTTATGCATGCCTTTCATATCCCCTTTCAAATTTAAATCTCTACCTAAAAGTGAATCCTAAAGTATAGGATGGACTCTCTCTTGACTCAACCACCAAATTGATACAAGATTATATGCTTCCTAACTCCTGGTGGGTTTATTGACCTTTTACAAATGTAATTATGAAGCAAAGTTACAAGAGGTTGTACATATGAAGCCTTCCAAGTGTAATGTCAATACATCAAGCTTATATGAGATGATCAAGTATGTAGGCTTGGGCTAATTTGCACCAACAGCTCCCTCTCAAGCCTAACATGCTTGATCTTCATTGCTCCTTGATCTCTTGTAGTCCAATCATCAATTTGAACGTGTTCATCTTTGTTCCATCCAATGCTTTGGTGAGTATATCTGCACATTGCAAATGATTTGATACATAGGATAATTGGATATCCTTGCTAAGAAATTTCTCCCTTACATAATGATAGTGCACTTCAATGTGCTTAGTCCTTGCATGGTATACAGGATTAGCAGCCAAATGAAGTGAACTAGTGTTATCTCCAAAGATAATTGGATTGTAGGAATGTATCTCCAAATCTGCATACAATTGCTTAAGCCACATAGCGTCCTTAGTTGCATTTTCCAAATCTCTATATTCTGCTTCTGTGGAAGATAAGGCCATAGTTGGTTGCTTCTTGGATGACCAAGATATGAGTTTTGAACCTGCAAAAGATAGGTACCCTAAAGTGCTTCTCCTATCATCCTTGGAGCCAGCCCAATCTGCATGAGAATACATCTTTATATCTATGTTAGAGGTGAAGGGATAGAAAAATCCCTCATTCATTGTACCCTTTAGATACTTAAGTACCCTCTTCACAGCTTCCATATGAGGCTTCCTTGGTACATGCATGAACTGACTCAATGTACTTACTTCATAGGCAATATCTACTCTTGTCAAGGTAGCATAATTAAGAGTACCCACAAGTTGTTGATAGCTTGTAACATCTTCAAGTAGTTCACCTTCATGTGAACTTAGCTTATGGTTGATCTCCATAGGAATACCCGCAACTTTAGTGTTATCCATCTTAAACTTTACCAACATATCATGCATGTACTTCCTTTCTGTGATGAATATACCTGAATCTATATACACAAGTTCTAAGCCAAGGAAGTAGGTTAATAACCCTAGATCACTGATTTGGAATTCCTTCATTAAATGAGCCTTGACCTGCTTGATACCATCAGAATCATTACCTGTAATAATGATATCATCTACATAGACACATAAGTAGATGACCTCTGATTTATTCTTCTCAACAAATAAAGAAGAGTCTGCCTGGCTTGCCACAAAGCCTTGATCCTGCAAATAGGTAACAAGCCTATGGTTCCAAGCTCTAGGATCTTGCTTGAGACCATGGAGTGCTTTTCAAAGCTTGCATACATAACATGCTTTTTCTTCATCTTTAAAACATGGTGGTTGTGCCATATACACTTCTTTTGATATCCAACCATTTAAGAATGCATTCTTGACATCTAACTGATATAAATTCCAATTTTTTGATGCAGCAAGACTTACCAATACCCTGATTGTTGGCATCTTTGCCACAGGTGAAAATGTTTCCTCATAGTATACTCCATGTGTTTGGGCAAATCCCTTTGCCACTAACCTTGCCTTGTACCTGTTTATAGAACCATTAGAGTTCTTTTTAATTTTATATATCCACCTTGAACCAATTACCTTCATATCTGGCTTCTTGGGAACTAGATCCCATGTGTGGTTTTCCTGCAATGCTTCCACTTCTTCTTACATGTCTTCTCTCCACTCTTCCTTCTTCCTAGCCTCTTCAAATGAAGAAGGCTCTTCTGCCATAGAGTCTTTAGTGATGTACACAGAGTGCTTTGTGACTAAGGGTGTATCATATCCATACCTTATGGGCTTCTTACTTTCTCTTTGTGATCTCCTTAAAGCTTGATTGAAAGACTCGGGTAGATCCTCTAATTGCTTGTATTTGAACTTGCCTCTTGACTTCCAAGCTTTGAAGTCAATATGTTCCTCATCTTCTGAGTTAATGTCCTCTGCTTGGTGTTGATATTCTTTAGTGAGGGTTAGAAAATCATTTTCCAAATCATATGGTAACTTGACTTTCTTATAATCATCTTCAAACCATGAATTATTCTCATCAAATACTACATCCCTACTAACTATGAATGCCTTGTTAGTGGGATTGTATAGTTTATATCCCTTTTGATTCTGATCATACCCAATAAATATACATTTCTCAGCCTTAGGGTCAAGCTTCCCTCTGATTTGTGATGGGATGTGTGAATAGGCACTGCACCCAAATATTTTGCAATGATCTAATGAGGGTCTTGTGCCATTCCATGCTTCATATGGTGTCATACCATCCAATGATTTGGATGGAAGCCTATTGACCAAGTAGGTGGTTGTGGATACAACCTCTGCCAATAAATACTTAGGTAATGTTTTCTCATTTAACATAGACCTAGCTGCTTCAACAATTAACCCGTTCCTTCTCTCTGCCACTCCATTCAATTCAGGAGTATACCTGGTTGTTACTTCCCTCTTTATTCCTCTGTCTTGTAGAAATAGATCAAAGTCATGTGAAAAGTACTCACCACCTCCATCAGACCTGATTCTCTTCAAGCTCCTTCCTGTTTGGTTTTCAACTAGTGCCAAATACTTCTTGAAACATGTAAATACCTCATCCTTATGATTCATGAAATAGAAGATTATCCACCTACTGTAATCATCAATAAATGAGACATAATACGTTGAGCCTAAGATGGATGGATCTTTGCTAAGACCCCACACATTAGTGTGTACAAGCTCCAAATAGTCTTCATGGATGTATCCTTTCCTATTGAATGGTTGCGTGTGAGCTTTGCCGTATTGGCAAGCTCCACATTTGTATATCATGTGCTTCTTGGTCACATTGGGAATGCCAAGCACACTTTGATCCTTGCAAATTTGCTTCAGAGTTCTCTGTCCTATGTGCCCTAGCCCTTTGCGCCATATTTCCAACTCAGATAAGGTTTGATCTCTATAACTGAATAGTGCTATGTTCCTTATGTCTTCAATTTCAAAAGTAAATAATATACCTGACTTCTCACCTTTGGCAATCCTTTTGAAGCCTTGTTGGGGGTCTTCCACGTATGCTCCATGCTTAGTGAATCTGACCTGTAGACCTTTCTCTACAATCTACCCAACACTAATTAGGTTTTTGGTTATAGTAGGCACATACGTAACTTTGCTCAAAAGGTTCATACTACCATCAGATGTTTTGACATTTCCAATTTGCTTGACTGAATGTTTAGTGTCATCACCTGTTTGTACTTCATGCTTCCCCTTGGTTTCTTTAAGATCAGATAATAGAGCTTCATTTCCTGCCACATGATTGGAACAACCTGAGTCAATGTAGAAGAGATGCTCATCATCTTTACCTTGCTTGGATGTCATGTTCATGATGAGTAGAGAGTCTTCTTGATCTTCAGTATAGTTGTTGAAGTCCCTTCTTCCTCTAAAGCCTCTTTGATCATTTTTGTTGTTGTAGCCTTGATTGTAGTTATGGTTCCTCCACCATTTTTGTACTTGCCTCTAGATTGTCCATAGCTTCCTCTATGGAAGCCTCTTCCCCTTTGGTTCCTTGTATTTTTGTAGCATTCTTTTGTAGTGTGTTTGTTGAGATATGTTGCATGGTAAATTGTTGTATGGTCTCCCCCTACCTTGTTTTCCTCCTCTACCCCTTCCTCTAGCACCTCTTCCTTTGCATAATTAGCTTGAGAGGTACTAACCTCTTCATCTTGTTTCTTACTTTTCCCTTTATCCTTAGCTTTATTCTTATCTATATAAAGGTCAGAAGATTGGTTACCTCTTGAGTTGTCACCATTTCTGTTGAGCTTTGTCTCATGGGTGAAGAGTTGTCCCATCAAGGTGTTGAGATCATGTATTTGCATATCCATGTAGAGATCCATTGCTGTGGTGAAGGACTCCCAATTGTCATCAGCCTTAATTCCATTGATGATCTGCCTCACTATGTGCTCTTCCTCTATCTCTTCTCCAATGCTTGCAAGCTGGTCTGCTACATCTTTCATTTTGTTTACATAATCAGTGACTCCTTGCTTTTGTTGTTTCTTGAGGGTTGTGAATTCCATCCACCATTGATTTTTCCTAGCTCTTGTGTTTGAGGAAAAGTATGATGAAAGCACTTCCCAAGTCTCTTAGGAGGTCTTGCAATTTCTAACATGTGGTAACAAGAAATTAGAGATTGAGTTTAGTAGATATGACCTGGCAAGAGCATCCTTTGCACACCATGTGGTCAGATTTTCTTGCTCTTCCCTTGTTGGTTGACCGGAAGGTTGGCATGTCTTCATCTCCTGAGATGTATCCATATAGTCTTCTTCTCCCTTGAAGGCATGATTGCATCCTTAGGGACCATGCTGAGTAGTTGTTCTTGTCCAATTTGTCAATGAAGGATGGAAATCCATCTCCCATCTTGACTGTGCTTGCTCTGATACCAATATTGGAGGAGATGGTGGATAATCACAAGAGATGAATTGGTGAAGCTAAAACCTACTTCACACCTGCTATAAGTGATGGTTGGAGAGTGTTGTGGCCTCTTTAGCTAGCTAATAAGCATAAATAATCACATATGCTGCTTGGAAGATGATCCACTAATGATAGGATCAAAAGAGATAGGCAGACATATGATCCAAGCTCCAAAACTTGTTATTTTGGTTCATACACCTACTCAGAGTTTTGAACCATTCTCTGAGTACAACAACAATTGATGAAATTCCTTTTGGGGAACTTTAATTAGCTTAACAAGCTACCAATCATGAGTGATATCATAAAAAATGATGGACTATATGCAGAGAAATATGTTTAGCAAATTAACCAAGCATCCCGACATTTATGGGCCTTGACAGTCACAGACCAGTGAGTAGAGATTGATTAATATCTGATAATCACGAGAACCATTACTAATGAAACTTTTTCGGATTAAAATAGATAGTATGCTGAAGCTATCATGCTTTAAATCACGAGAAATGATCCACTGCATAGCGAGAACAAGCTCTAACATGCATAAGGTTCATGATGAGTCAGAAAGAAGCCGTAGATGTTTTGACCATGAAGAAAACCAAGATTATGGTTCATATGAGTTTCCTACACCTAAAACTTCATGGAATGAAAATGCAAAAGACTATGCAAAGAGAAAAGAGAAAGGGAAATAGAAGATGAGAGAGTATATGTCTAATTTGGATACTGATGATGAGATAGTTACACCTGGCATGTTGAAAAATACAAAGGAGAAATATGTTCCTCCACATGCAAGGAAAGAGACACGTTCAAGATCTGATGAGGAAACATCTGTGAGACACTCTATGAGAGTAAGGCATCCTGTGGATATACTGAATCTATACAATGATTCTATGAAACTTCATTATGCATACATGATAGAGAGAATCAAGCATGACAAACCAAAGAATTTTCATGATGTGTCACAAAGTGAAGATTGGTGCAAAGCAATGGATGATGAGATGAATGCATTGAAGAAGAATGATACATGGGGATTAGTGAAATTTCTATCTAATAAGAAAGCTATTGGATGCAAATGGGTGTACAAAGTGAAGTGCAAAAGTGATGGCTTAGTGGAGAGATTTAAAGCATGTTTCGTTGCAAAAGGATATGCACAAGTATATGGATTGGATTATGATGAAACATGTAGTGTAGTGGTGAAAATGACAACAGTAAGAAGCGTGAATGCATGGGTGTCACTCTAGCACAATGGCAAGTACCAACGTGAGGAGCTTCACCTCATAATTGTCAATCCGCGGAGACGTGAGGACTGGTATGAAGACCAAGAGCAAGTGAAGTGCAAAAGTGCGTGAGTGAAGGCACACAAACATGCACACACATACACACACACACACACAAGGTAAGAGCAAAGAGTGGAACAATGGAAGAACTTCAATTACAAAAGAACTCTCTTACAAAGCTGAAATCTACAACAAGCTAACCCCCCAAATGAGCTTTCCAGCCCTTTTTATAGTTTTTTGCGTAGTTTTGGCCCTGTTCAGACCTAGTGTCCGACCTAGTTAAAAATTAGGTTCCAAGGCTTATTTGGGGACTCAAATGGAATCTAAAAATTATGAAAATTGGTAGGATGCTACTTCTAATACTCCTCAAGCTCAAGAACTCCCCGGCTTGAACAAAACGGAGTTGTAAAAATGGAAAATGATATTTACAATGGTTTTTAATGACAAAAGTCACTAAATTTATAGGGATTTCTTCTGAAAATTTGACATGTGCTGCTTGGAGCTCCCTACTTGCTCCTCTTTCTTGTGTATCCACCTCTTTGATGTGCTTCCATGCTTTGTCCTTGACCTTGAGCTTCAACACTCCCCCCCCCTCTTGAGTCTGTCGTCCCAGACAGACCCTTGTTGTAGTGGTTGTTAATGTAGTACTTTGAGAGGTAGAGTTCCGCATGCCTTTGCCAGAGTAGTCTGTCATCCACCTATAGCAGGGTCCATTGTCTTTTTCTTCAGTTTGTAACTGCTAGGCCATGGAAGTGTTTTTTTTTTTTTTTTTTTTTTTTTTTTGCATGTAGCTCTTCCTTGGATTCCAGTATAAATGTGTCGTTGTGAGCTTCCAAAAAATGCTAGCTGCTTAGAGGAATTTGTCAATATTGATTTTGAGCAACTGTTGACAGTGAATTGCTTCGTAGGTATTGATGTTGTGGTGTGGATAGCCTTTGGATCTTCTTGGCTCTTGTTGTTGTCACCGTGATGTCCTCTGGTTCTTCCAAAGATGGCTTCCCTTGTTTCCATACCAAGTACTCGGGACTCATAATGACTGCTGGGTAAGTGCATTAGTGCATGGGTTAGAAGAAATAGGTGCCTTGTGCACGGCCTTGTAATGTAGCCCTATGCATGCATACTTGGAAAATGCATTGGAAGAATTATGGTGCAAGAAGTTGGATCTTGAGCTAAGTGCTCAAGGGTATGCCGACGAAGAGGTTTCCTAATCGACCATGGTTATGTTGGTGTTGAAGCATACAGTTCTTACCATGTGTTGGAACTCAAGGTCAAGCACAAGCATGGAAGCACATTAGAAAGGTGGACACACACAAGAAAAAGGAGCAAGTAGGGAGCTCCAAGAAGTGTATGTCAAATCCTCAGAAGAAATCCCTACAAAAATAGTGATTTTCATCACTAAAAACCATTGTAAATACCATTTTCTATTTTTATAACTCCATTTTGTTCAAGCCGAGGAGTCCTCGAGCTTGAGGAGTATTAGAAGTACCATCGTACCAATTTTCATAATTTTTAGACTTCGTTTGAGCCCTCAAATAAGCCCTGGAACCTAATTTTTAACTAGGTCGGACACTAGGTCTGGACAGGGCCAAAACTACTCAAAAAACTATAAAAAGAGCTAGAGAGCTCATTTTTGAGGTTAGCTTGTTAGAGAATAGAGCTTTTGTAAGAGAACTCTTTTGCAATCGAAGCTTTCCATTGTTCCTCTCTTTGATCTTGCTTTGTGTGCGTGTGTGTGTATGTGTGTGCATGTTTGTGTGCTTTCACTCACGCACTTGTGCCTTCACTTGCTCGTGGTCTTCATACCGGTCCTCACGTCTCCACGGATTGACAAGTAAAGGAGGTGGTGCTTACGCTTGAGCTACACCAAATTTTGGCGCCGTTGCCAGGGAGAGAGCTTCGAGGACGAGCGTTGTGATGGTAAGATAGTAGATTTGCAATGGAAGGTAAAAAAATTTGTCATTTCTGTTATTTTCTGATTTTTCTTCTTCATCTTCTTCATCATCATCATCTCCACCTTCTTCCATCTTCTTCTTCATAGAAATTTCTTGTTTTTTAGTGCATTTTCACCATTTTCATACCATTTTTCATGCATTATTGTGTGGGAAGGAGTTAGGAAGTGCAAGGGAGAGCAAGCGCCTGTGTTTTTCATGATTTTCTGCTCATACGGAGCTCGCCATTACTCGGCGCTCAAAAATCCGAAGTTCCCGCCAAAAAACGCGATTCTGTGATGAAAATCGCGATTCTGTGAAAATTCAAATTTTTTTTGAAAATTGTGATTTTCTGTTTCCCGCCTAAAAGCTTGCTGAAAGAATCATGATTCTATGGTCATTCTCAGAATCGCGATGGTGCTCAAAATCGCGATTCTCACAAATCACGATTTTCAGCCAAAAAACACGATTTTGAGAAAACACGATTCTATACTTGTGCTCAAAATCGCAATTCTCTAAATTTTGAAAACCACGATTCTCTGAGACAAAATCGCGATTCTCTAAAACACGATTCTCTAAAACACAATTCTGTGAAAACACGATTTTGTGAAAACACGATTTTCTAAAAATACGATTCTGTGAACCACGATTCTGTGAAAACACGATTCTCTGCTCAAAATCGTGACTCTCAAAAACACGATTCTCTGCTCAAAATCGCGATTCTCAGAAATCACGATTTTCAGCCAAAAACACGATTCTGTGAAAACACGATTTTGTGAAAACACGATTTTGTGAACCACGATTCTGTGAACCACAATTCTCTACTCAAAATCGCGATTCTCAAAAACATGATTCTCTGCCCAAAATCGCAATTCTCAAAAATCACGATTCTCTGCCCAAAAATGCAATTGTGTGAAAACACGATTCTCAAGGTACACAATCGTGATTCTCTGATTTCACACAATCGCGATTCTCTGATTTCACACAACGCGATTCTCTGATTTCACACAATCGTGATTCTCTGATTTCACATAATCGCGATTCTCTTGGTTTCACAGGATCGCGATTCTTTGGAGATTTACAGCATCCCGATTCTCTTGAAGTTCACAAAATCGCGATTTTTTCCAAAAGGTCCTGTTTGCCTGTTTTGACCCCCAAGAGCCTGATTTGACATAACTTTTTCATCCAAAGTCCATTTTTTGAGCTCTATAGCTCATTGGAAAGATTGTTTCGAATCCTACATGGCCTCAACTATTTTTTATAAGAATAATGTGTTGATTTTCATATAGGATATTTTGAAGTTGACCCTCCGGTGGGACCAAGAATCCAAGGGGACTCCAAAGGATTTTGAACCATACTAAGGGGAAATTTTGGACCCTTAACCAAAGCTTATGAACCTGAGATCTGGTAGACACCTAGGCAAGGATAGACAAAGCATTAGATCTTCTCAGTCTAGTGTCAACCATACAGCTAAATCTTGGGCACAACAACTAAGTGGTTGTCCTTACGTACTAAACTCTGACACAAGTGACTCAGAAATGTCTTTTAGCATGGGGAAACCTGCAAGTGGCTCAGGAACTGCCCATCTACAAACACCATAAGGTCCCTATAAGACACAATTGGAATATATTCGGACCAACCGATTAGGTGCTCGCATCTATGAGGATGGCCTGAGGCGATCAGTGGTTCAACTCAAAAATCCAGATCAACCCTTTGGACTTGAACACCTGGTGGTCAAGTTCGAAGAGGGTTCATACATTGATAAGGAAGGAACCATGTATGTGGTCACCAACCTACCAGATAGGACCGATGAGTTTGGAAATGTCATTCATGAGAATGAGATAGGAGACCTAGAACAAGGAAATGTAGGACAAGGACCCCAGACGCCTAGAGGTAAGTCAGTTTTGACCAGAGTGATCACTCCAGATTGGATCCCTCAAGACAACAAAAGCATAGAACTATTCTTGAATAGAGAAACGGAGGAAGCCTTTTGGAGATTCAAACCAGATCAACCTAGCCAATTGGGCATAGTCATCATCTATGAATTCAAAGATCCTGAGATTCCAGGCAAAGTTGTCTACCTGGATAACACATCAGAGAAAATGTTCTTGGTAACAGAACATGATAGACATGCATATACTTGGAAGAGTGAATTGATCTTCCCTCCACCAAGATCCAATGTGTCCCATGGCCTCCAAGGAGTGGGATCATCCCAAGCTCATGAAGCCCAGAGAGAAAGAAATAGAGAGAGACTTGAGGTAAGTTTTGCACACACTATGGGCAGAAATAGATCAGGATTTGAAAATGAAAGACCTGAAAGAGAGAGACATCAAGCACATAGGCAACATAGAGATGAACATGATTTTCCATTGCCTAGACCTCGAGAGCACCCAAGAACCCTTAGACCCACTCAAGTGATCAAGGCAACGAAGAATTACTTCGATGGGACAGGAGATCCTTATGATCATGTGGCCGAGTTCAAACAAGTGTTAAGAGTTGAACAGGTTGAGGATTTGTTCACCCAGTACGAGGCATTTGGTTTGACTCTTAAGGGCACTGCCCTAGCTTGGTTTCAACCACTGAGTATTCGAAACTATCACGATATAGGTCAACTACTAGATGAATTCATTGTAGAATTTTCCAAGAGTGGTATCAGGCATAACACATCATCTTTGATCCACAGTTTCAAGCAGACACCACAAGAAACAGTGCGACTAGCAGGAAGAAGGTTCAGACAGTACTTAGAAAGATGCCCTGCTCCAGAGTTACCCACACCAACCAAACAAGTGGCTTTGTTCTTGGATGGCTTACTGAGCACAAAGTTAAGATCATATGTGTACTTGAAAGAGCCTAGATCCATAGAAGAGTGTGTGCGGACATGCATTGACATAGAAGACAACTTGGGTGAGGAGTTAGGACTATCCAAACTCTATCAAGGATCTGATAGTTCTACTAGTCATACTTCGAGAATCTCCACGGAAATAGATGAGATAGCTGAGCAAGTTACCAAGAAGCTGGGAGTCCAAAATAGACAAACAGAGAGAGTCACCTCATTGAACCGATGTTATACCTGCGGAGGGGACCACATGGCTAACGTATGCCCAATGCAAAACCAAAACATTAGAGAAAGGAATGCTCCATATTGCACTATTGAGAGAAAATACACAAACCACACGGCTCAAGATTGTCCCTATAATAGGCAGGCTATTAGACAAACTTATCAGCAACCTTACCAACAAGGTAGGTATCAGAACCAATACCAACAGCCATATTATCAACCACAACAGCAATATCAGGCACAATATAGGCCACAACCAATCTTGGGAAACCAACCACCAGCTCCTGCCAACGTGATTCCAGTCAAGTATGCTGTGGGAGAGGAAAATCCAAATACAGCATTGGTGCCAGTGACCCCACTGATCTCAGAGAATGACTCTCATGCTCATAGTTCAGACTACTCCCATGAAGGTAGTCCACATGCTTATTACACAGAGTCACCTGAACATAGTGAGATTTACCCGTATCAATATGAGGCACAACCTATGGAACAAAATTGGGAGCCTGAATATTCCAATGTCATGTACACAAATGCTAACCCTAGGCCCCAATTGAGACAAGCAAGACCACAAGCCCCTAGAGGACCATGTTTCAGATGTCAGGGTGACCATTTCCTTCGTGATTATCCCCACCCACCATCTCCGAGTCAAGGTCAAGTTATCACAATACAAGCTTTTTGTTCTGAATGTGGAAAAGACCATCTTCCCAGAGATTGTCCAAGAAACCCCTCCAGTGCACCCAAGATTACACCCATTAACGTGGTAGGCTTAGTGGCGGATTCAAGTGCTAGTAGCAGTAATGTGGCACCTATACAGGCAGCTACTAGGGCACAAGCATTAAAACAAGATAAACCAGCAGAACAATCGGAGTCAAGTGAATCAGGAGAGCCTAGTAAGAGGAAAACAAGAACATGGAAGGATACCAGAGAAAAGGCCAATCGCAAGTGGAATAAAAAGTTATCGGAACTAGAAGAAAGCTTAAAAGAAGCGAAAACAAAAATAGAAGACATTGCATCTCAAAGCGCCTCGCATGCCAAAACTCCATCCCCTCCACCTCATCCCACCCCACCACCTATTGTAAATAGACCGCAACCAGGTTCTGTTCTCGCAGACGATTCAGGTGCGGGTGTTGCTATTGCGACCACCTCTTTGTGGAAGCAATGGGGCAAACCCACATTAAGACCAACTAGAATGAAGCTTCAAATGGCTGATGATCATTTTGAAAGACCTCTAGGATTGCTAGAAGGGATAACTCTAACCACTTGTGGTGTAGAGTTTGAGCACACATTTGCTATATGTGACTTTGAGAAAAACAATGTTTATGAGATCATCCTAGGAAGACCCTTCCTACGACAATTGCAAGTAGTACAGGATTGGGGAACCAACTCCTTGTACTTACAACACTTAGGGGTTACCACCAAGGTCAATTTGAGGGATTACTCCTTCAGAGATGTACCACCCCTACAGTGGAATCCTATCCACAAAGCGAAAGAAGATTCCATCTCTGTGCATTCTGAAAGTTCACCTGATCCATCATGGTTGCATGAAGATACTCATTTGTGGATGTGCAATGTCGCAGAGGAAGAGGAAAAACGTTTAAAGGCAAGAGAAGAAGGGAACTTCGCCAGGAGATAGACCAGTTAGAGACCCAGCCTACACACCGATGATCTTTCCAGATGAGGAATTTGAGCCTCATGGCTGGCCAGAAATCTTAGCCACCATGGACATTGCTATCAATGAGGAACAGTGGACACCTCATTGTGATGAGGAGGGTTATGATATCTCAGTGTTCATGTGCCAACCCTTGCTAGAAGAATGTGACCCTAGTGATGTCATAGAAGAAGAAGAGAATGATGATGATATAGAGTCCATTGTGATGGATAGTTGCTTTAACTCAGAGCAGCACTATCTAGAAGATATAGGAGTGTTCACCCAGAAAGAAGAAGAACCTCTCACAAGTATTAAAACGGTAAATTCAAAGGAGGGAAGTGAGAGCAGTCAAAAGAAAAAGAAAAGAAAAGAAGTCACAAGAAGAGGAGGAATCATTGTTTGAAGTACCAGAAAACTTCAAGAAATATGAAGTTGATGACCGCAAAATTTTGGTACGAATGCTTAAGAGAGAGGCCATCATAGGAGAATCATATGATAATAAAGAAAACAGAATTTGCTCTCATACTATCCCCATGACTGCTGATGCCAAGCCCACCCAACAGAAGCCCTACACATATAATGACACTTATGCAGCCAAGATAAAAGAAGAAATTGGTAGGCTGATTGAAGCTGGATTTATCTATGAGATTGAGCATACTGAATGGTGTCCCCCATTGTAGTGGTGCCCAAGAAGAACGGGAAGTTGTGAGTGTGTATTAACCTTAAAAAAGTTAATGCCCCTACGATCAAAGATAGTTATCCACTTCCAATCACGGAACACCTATTGGAGCGTGTTGCAGGCAAGGAAGTTTATAGCTTCCTTGATGGATTTTCTGGTTACAATCAAGTAGCCATTGCCCCAGAAGATCAACACAAAACAGCTTTTGCCACAGAGGGGAATCTTTGCATTTCGTGTGATGCCATTTGGGCTCACCAATGCACCTGCAACATTCCAAAGGCTCATGTGTCATGTCTTCAAAGAGTTCTTGCGGAAGAGCTTAGAAGTGTATGTGGATGATTTATGTGCTCATTCCCAAGAAAGAAGATTTCACATCCCTGAGCTCAGACAAATCTTCAACAAGTGTAGAGAATATCGAGTGTGTCTGAACCCAGAAAAGTGTGTGTTCATGGTGCGTCAAGGTAAAATCTTAGGTCACATTGTTTCTAAGAATGGAATCTCAACAGATGAAGATAAGGTACGAGCCATAGCGGAGCTGCCAAGGCCAAGGAATGTTAAGGAGGTACAAGCCTTTATGGGCCATTGTGGATATTACTGTAGGTTTATCCACATGTACGCGATCATAGCTAGACCCCTTTATGCCTTGTTGTCTAATTTTGAGTGGAATGATGAATGCGAGAGTTCTTTCAATGAACTGAAGAAACGTTTGTGCACAACACCAATACTGACCACTCTTGATTGGAATAAACCATTCCATGTCCATGTGGATGCATCCAATCACGCCATAGGATGTGTGCTAGCACAACCCACAGGTGAAGGAAATTTAGATTTGCCCATAGCATATGCTAGTAGACAACTAAACCCAGCTGAAAGAAATTATACCACAACCGAGCGAGAAGGCTTAGACATGGTATATGCTGTCAAGAAGTTTAGGCACTATTTATTGGCCAATAAATTCAAGTTTTTCACTGATCATCAAGCTTTGTTATATTTGGTCAATAAACCTTGCAATACTGGACACTTAGTAAGATGGTTCCTCTTACTAATGGAATATGACTTTGAAGTTGTTGTCAGGAAAGGTAGAACCCACCTTTGGGCAGATCACCTTTCTCGCATCACTTCAGGAGAGTCACAGCAAGGAGTGTCTGATGAGTTACCCGATGGTTATCTATTCAATTTAGAAGTTGTTCCTAAATGGCAAATAAGTTGGTACCAGTCCTCACCTTTGGACCCGCAAATAAGAATGTGAAAACCTCACAAGAAGAAATTGTAAAATCACAAAAATATCACATATTGGCAGGAAGCATGTACAAACAAGATACGGAGGGTGTACTCGCTTGTTGTGTCGAGGATGATGAACATACTAGCTGGTTGCAACAAGCCCATGAAGGATTTCTAGGAAATCACTATTCTAAACAACGAACATTGCAGAATCTAAAACGTTTGGGAGTGTATTGGCCTAGCATGGACAAAGAAATTCATGAGTGGATTAAGAATTGTCCAATGTGCAGAGAGAGACCCCCAGTGGAGCATGCGACCCTTTATCAAGTGTCATTAATTCCAGATTGGAGTGTTCCATTGGTAGAATTTATGAGGTCGGGAAGATTACCCAAAGAGGCTAGTCTAGCAAGAAGACGAAGCATGGAGCAAGAGGCTCAAGGCTATGCCTTAGTAGGAGACAACTTATACCGAAGAGGCAAAGATGGTTATTTAAGACTGTGCATTCATGAATCAGACTATCTGAAAGTCTTAGAAACTGCACACAGCGGTGTCGCAGGTGGACACTTCGGTCCTGATCGAGTAATCAAGACCATTCTATTCTCAAGACTTTGGTGTCCCACTCTTCATATGGATGCTCATACCTATGTGAAGAAATGTGACACATGCCAACGTGCACAATATCCAGTTAGAAAAGATGAGATGCCTTTGAGGCCAATGATGGGAGGGCGTGCATTTTCGAAGTGGGGCATAGACTTCATAGGTCCTATTAACCCCCCAGCTAGAAACTCCCATGCAGAGTATATTATTGTAGCCACAAATTACCTTACAAAGTGGGTAGAAGTGAAAGCCACAACAAATAATGATGCTCAAACTACGGCTAAGTTCTTATTCGAGAATGTGTTCACGAGATATGGGCTACCAATAGAGTTAGTGAGCGATAGAGGCACACACTTCTTGAATGAGGTCATTGAAAATCTTCTCCAGGAATTCTTGGTGATACATAAGAAGTCTGCCCCTTATCACCCACAAGCTAATGGACAAGCCGAAAGCACCAATAAGATCCTCTGTAACGTATTGACAAAACTGGTAAATAATAAATGCTCTGATTGGGACAAACAACTTCATCATGCTGTTTGGGCTTATCGAGTTGCCTACAAAATGGTACTCAACGCCACCCCATTTCAGATGGTCTTTGGACAGAATGTTATTCTACCATTAGACTTCCTCATTCCAGCCTTAAAAGTAGCACAAGAGCATGAGTGGAATGGACATGATTTGTCCTCTAGGATCTTTGATCTCGAACGCTTAGGTGAGACGAGGCTACGAGCGGAAGCAGGCATCTACGCTGCAAAGAAGAGGCAAAAGGCATACTTGGATGCACACATCAAGGATAAGGGATTGAAAGAGGGAGATCTAGTGTTGGTTTATACACTAAAACAACATGCCCGTAAGTTGGAAAAAAGAGGATATGGACCTATGATCATTAATAGAATTTCCACTAGTGGTGCAGTTCAGTTGGCCGCTCTAGAAGGAGATATCTTGCCAAACTATATTAGTGGGCGTAGAGTCAAGCTATATCAAGAACCTCTTACTGAGGATATGCTAATGAGACTCAACACTGCTAAGAAGCAGAAAGAAGAAGAGTTAAGAGTGAGAGAAGAAGCACAGGCATAGGCCAGAGAGCGTATTAGGCGAAATAAGTTAAGGCGATTAGGCCTAGATGTCAACTCAAAAGCCCCAAAATATCACATGGATATGTGCCAAAAATCAGGCATAGCGACTTCTCAAGTCATTGACCGAAGACCCTTTGTGACCATAGAGATAGGACAAGGAAAGGGTGCAAGGACTGTGAAAGCATTGATTGACTCAGCTGCAGCAAGTAGTGCAGTTCAACCTTCCTACTGCCAAGACTTGCAGTTGAACATCAATCCCATAGAAGCTTATCTCATAGGATTGGGAGGTGTGGAAACCCCTTGTTTGGGAGAGGTGGAACTTCCCATCTACCTTCAAGATGTTCCAATGAAAGTCAAAGTGCTAGTGTGTCAGGATGAGAACCTTACAGAACCACTTGTCTTAGGACAAGATTGGATTTATGACAATGCAGTCAACCTAAACCTAAGAAGTCAAAGTCAGTACCTGCAATTATAATAGTTGCAGGTGTGATAGGACGTTTTTCGACACCCTGCACAATGTTCCATAGTCCTTTTGCAACCAACACATGTCGCATCATATAAGCCCATAACGGGTAGTTGGTACCATCCAACTTATCCTCAATAGCCAACATACGGAACACATCACTGCTTTCAGCCATGGCCGGTGACTAAAATACCTTGATGCTGAAAATTGACTATATCTCAAAAAGGTGAACAGAACTGCCGAGACAAATTCCCCTAGACTTGTAGCAGACTTCGAGACGCTTATCCTGGCGAACAGAAACTGGTATATACCTTTGGCACAAAAAGACAAAATAGCCTGCACAAGCACTGCGATAGTGCATTCGGAGGCCGAAACGAGCTCAGATCGCGATTTCGGCACCACAAAGTGAAGCAATTTTGATCTCGGAAACACGTTGAGTATGCTCACCAAAATTCGTGCGATTCTGAGACTGCAAATGGAGGAGTGTCGACGGCGCCCTAGATGAAGCGACGACCTACTCTGATACCAACTGTTGGAGTTAGACGTCTGTTGAAGCACGCAAACAACACAAGGAAGAAGAAGAAGCTTGGAGCACAACACACAATACTGAATGTATTACTAGAGAATGTACAAAGATAAGTAGCCCATTAGGGCAATAGGCGTATATACAAGCCGGGGGAAAAAAACCTCCTAAAGAGGGAAAAAAGTGCCCCGGCGGTCCTAAAGTGTTCACACACATCACTACCTAAATATATCAATAGGAACCACATTTAGATGATTTGAGACACGCTCCATTATGTGAGTGCTACTTTGGATTATGCATTATTTTATGAAGTTGATATAGAAGTGGACCTTCATGGATATACCAATCTAGATTGGATTGGTAGGGTTCTAGATAGAAGATCTACTAGTGGTTTTCTATTCTCACTTGGGATTGTTGTTATTACATGGAGCATTAAGAAGAAATCCATGGTTGCTTTGACAAGTAGAGAGGTTGATTATAGAGGTGCTACGATGGAAACATGTGAGGCTTCATGGCTAGAGATGCTTCTTGCAGGATTAGGTGGAGAAGTGCAGAACCCTATCATCATTTATTGTGATAAACTTTGCAACATACAATTAGCACGAAAACCTATTTTTCATGCTACAAAAAAGAATATCAAGGTACATTATCACTTCACCAGCGAGAAGATATTAGCAAGTGATATTGATTTATCTATGTGAGGATAGTTGAGCGGATTGTTGAAACTTGGTGCAGAGAAGCTCAGAATGTATTGGAAGATGCTTGGATTATAGGACATGGTGTTGAGCTTGAGCAGGAGTGTTGAGATATCAAGCTTAACATGTGATGATCAAGGATGATGCATACCACTTTTCATTTCTCTAACATGTATAAAGGTTACATCGATATATGACATGAGTACTTTTAGTGATCTTTACTAGATTTATCTACCAAAAGTGATGGCACATTTGTTTCTTTCCAGCTAACTCATTCACAAAAATTAGGGTTTTCCTTATTTATTGATCTATATATATTGTAATGCTTGCATTGCTGTTTTAAGCCATTCTTGTATATTCTCTTTATGTAATAAAATAAGTAGAAGAGGATTATTCTTCCTTGCCTCAATCTTTGTGTGCTCTTCTCCTTGTGTATACGAGATTTCTTCCTTAGCTCCTTTCTCTTGACAAAGGCATCACTACTAAGGATTACTTACTCACGTAATCTATGATTTCTCTATGACTTGCTTGCTCTAAGTATCAATCGTAGAGTGTACACTTAGTCCAATAAGGTCTTTGGCTATCCCCAAATTAGGGACATCATTCAAAGTCTCCAAGCACTTGCAAAAGACTTATCTAAAAGATTCAAAAGTAAATATCCCTTAGTCTCTCTTTTGATGCCTTGTGAATGGATGGATTGCCCTCTATAGGTTGAAAGTGACCACCTACTCACCTAATGATGTCTCCAGTTATCAAATATCTAGGGACATCATTTTTCTTTGTTTTTCTCCCAAATACATTTGTGGATAATAGTTTCCTAAGGGCTTTTTGAATCACTGGGTCATTTCTCCCCTCAAAATTTCTTCATATTCAACCAATGATATCTCTACACATTAGATGTCTAGAGACATTATTAAATAATTTTCTTGGGAAAAACTCTTTTTTGGGTGTGTCTAGAAGTGTGAGAGACACACAAGGAGCATAAACACAGCAAAACACACGGAGAAGATGGATGGCTAGAATAGCTCTCTCTATTGAAGATTATCATAACTGAAGTAAGAGTTTAATAATATCCCTAGGTACAAAGTACCACCACATATGAGTTGTATTTGATAACATGGGGAAAAAACTTCTAGTCAACACTAGAGTAAAAAGTGCCCATGTATAGGGAAAAGGTTCACACCAAAGCTAATCGAGGAACACATAAGTGTAACAACCCCCTCTAGAGAGAATGATGTGGACACATTCATGGAGTGACAGGTAAGCCCCCACAAGGCAATAAGCCTAAAGATTTGTGAAAAGCTTCAAACTTTTCTCATGGAAGAGCTTTGAATATGTCTTCCCCATTATCTTATGTAGGCACATATAACAAATCAATATCTCTGGCATGAAGGTGCTCACTCACATAGTGATAATGCACCACAATATGTTTGTTCCATTCATGAAACATTAGGTTTCATGAAATAGCCAATACACTCTAACTATTAGTGAGAATATGCATAGCAACATCAATCTCCATGCAAAGATCCATCAATAGGTGTCTCAACCATATACACTCCATTGTCGCTATGAAAATTGCCTTATACTCAGCTTCACAACTCGATATCACCATTGTAGGTTGCTTCTTAATCAACCAAGATATGCATGAATCTCCAAGGAAAAAGTAATTACCACTAGTGGATATGCGAGTATCATAACGACTAGCCCAATCACTATCTGTAAAAGCATGTAAGCATGGTTGAATATCTCTACCACCAAAGAGACCTAAACTCAAAGTGCCATTGAGATATCTAATCACATGTTTCACCGCTTGCCAATGCTTAGTGCCACGTTATGCATGAATCAAATCAATTGGGAAACAGCATATTGTATATGCAGCCTTGTGTTGCATGCATATATAAGACATCCCACAGCTTGTTGATAAACAGAAGTGTGAAATGAATCACTTGAATCCTCAACTAAGAACCTAAATCCTATCTCAACTCGTGTAGAAAATGGCTTGCAATCCTCAAAGTCAAAACATTAAAGTAGTTTTTCAACATACTTCGCTTGATGCATAATAATTCCCCCCTCAACGAATACAAATTGGATGCCAAGACAGAAGCTCAAAAGACCAAGATTAGTGACATCAAAAGCATGCTACAAATATGCCATAAGGATGTAAAGCTTTGCATCACATGACCCAGTCAAGAGTATGTCATCAACATAAAGAACAAGCATAATAAGATTTGGTGAGAAATTCCTCTTTCTGAGGAAAATCATTAAACTCATGTGACATGTATTCACCACCACGATCTGTGCATAGAGTCAAAAGCTTGTTTAAAGAAAAATTTTCAGCCATAGCTAAAAATGCTTTGAAGCAAGAGAATACTTCATTCTTTGTTTGATAGGATACACCCATGTATGGCGAGTAGCATCATCAATGAAGGTAACATAATATACACGCTTCCCAAAAGGAGTCTTGACAGGACCACATACGTCATTATGAACAAGCTACCATTTTCTTGTAATGTGTGTATGACTATCTTTTGGAAAAGAAGCACAATGCATTTTTTGAAGAATGCAACCTTCACATGCATCTTTTCCAATGGACCCAAGTATTTGCAAACTAATAACAATGTCCTTCTTTTACACGTAAAGCAAACTATTAAAGTTCAAGTGACCAAAACAATCATGCCAAAGCTCCATTTCAGCCATGGAAGAAATATGAGCAACCAAGGCATTTGAGGAAACCCTCTTGTATTTATCCAAGTAATACAAACCACTATGTAATGTACCAAACATCACAATAATATCTCCATTGTTGAAAGCATTAACCATACACTTATCATCAACAATGTACATAAAATCCAACTTTGGCAATCAACAAAATTAAAATTAAGCTCTTCTTAATATGAGGTACACAACACATTTTTTAAGAGAATCACATCTCCATTTGCAACCATAAGCTCAATTTCTACTGATCCAATGATAGCATAAGAGGCATTGTTTGTACACAGCACATGTCCTCCTTTGGATGCATCTTTTAAAGCTACAAAAAACCTTTTGCATAAGGTTATGTGTTTTGAAGCACCACTATCAAAGAACCAAGCACCACTATCAAAGAACTAATTTGAATCAGCCTCACTCAAATGCCTTTGAATAATTTTCAGCAATAGACATGTCAGACTTCTTCTTTTCATTGTGCTTAGAAATCTTTCTACACTCATCAATAGTACGACTAGCCTTTTAGTAATATTTTCATCTCTTCTTCTTTTGCAAATCATCATCATTAGAGGAATGCGTGGAAAAAGGAAGGTTGAGGCTTTGGTTTTGATGAACCCAAAGCTAAACCAAACTTGCTTTTCCCTTTTTGTGAGATAGCAAGTGCTTGTGTTCCCTCAATCAAACCACTCCTATTCACTCTAGATTGATCTTCTTGTAAAAGAAGAGATAGTACCTCATCAAATGCATACATATTGGGATTCTCTTTTGTAACCAAATGGAGTTTAGTGGCAAAGCTTTGAAAAGATTCAAGTAATCCTTTCAACAATGTAGAGATGAATGATGCATCCGAAATAATATCATCTATGTTTGCCCATTGCTCTTTCAAGTCCCCTGTATCACATGCACATCCACATACTCATTTTCAGCCATACATACATCCTCAAGTTGCTTCCTCAAGTATGAAACACGTGCTTCATTACCAACGGCATATAAAGAAGCAAGAGTATCCTATGCATGTCTTAACGTAGAACATGACCCAATGTGTGGAACTATATGACACTTCACAAAAACTACAACCAATGCATGAGCTTGAGCATCTTTTCCATCGCATCTAACTTCTTTCTATGTAGGTAGAGAAGGAGTAACCACTATACTTGAAGGAAGAAGCTCCATTTGTGATAGTAGACTATGAAGTAGAAGAACCTACAGGCCTTTGATTTATATCTGCCATTATGTTCTATAGTTGTCTCGCAACAAGAACATGTTTCATCATGTAAGATCACATCGGATAGTTGATCCCATTAAGCTTATCGTCAGATTGACGCATGCCAAACAAGCCATTGCTACCCACCACTTCACTAAAGAACAAGAATTTGATAAGATCTTTACTTCAAAAAAAGCTAAAATGAGTGCTGACATTTCGACTCACAATATATCACTTTGATGGCGATTCTGATTCCACAAATTGCTTTGAAATGGGGGTAAAACCTCAATGCAACTATTGGAAACTTTTCTTAGCTATTGAAAATCATTGTTCTATGCTCCGAAGTGGATTTGCATTCGTAAACATGCGCACATCGCAATGCAAAAAAGCAAAACTTGAGAAGGATATGAACTATAAGTGCACACATGCTATGAATAGTGGTCATTCAGCATGTGAGTGCAAAGGTCTCATCAAACGAAATGCCTCTCTCTTGAGCATAACCATTTGCAACAAGTCTAGCCTTATACCTGTCAATTGTTCCATAAGGCTTATGCTTGTATACCCATTTAGTCACAATGGCCTTTTTCCCTAAGGCAAATCACATAAAGACGAGGTACCATTCTTCATGATAGCATCATATTTTGATTGCATAGTAGCCATCCAATTTTTTGAATTTTGTGCTTCATCAAACGAGACAGACTCATTCTCATCAGAAAGACTAGAGGTTGTCATTGCATAGCAATCTGATGCAAAAGAAGCACTATGAGAGCCTAAATGAGTAGTTTATGATAGAGGTGCATATAATTTGCTATCTCACAAAGTCTACACCAGCTAGTTGGGCATAGTTTTTGCCTCCTCTATATGAGTCCTCTCATCAACAATGGCATCATGTAAATTTTCATCACAAATGGAATGATCTACATTATCATGTGAAACCTGTAAAGGCTAAGAAATTGCCTCATTTGGACCAGCACTTGACTATCCACCTCTAAAAAGAAGAAGCAATGTCATGCACATCCTTGGAGCTGATTGATGTCTCCTTAGTAATGAAAATAATGGCTAAATTGCATCTTCCACAAAAACAACATTACGATTAACCAAGATGCATTTACTCTGTGGATGAAACAGACGATAGCCTTCACTTTCAAGATTGTACCTAAAAAACATATATTTTATTGCTTTATTATCCACTTTTATGCCCTGTTGTTCAAGCACTAATGCGTATGCCCGACAACCGAAGACACACAAATGAGCAATAGATGACTTGCAACCATGGCAAGCCTCATATGGAGTGATGGATTGTAATCCTTTGGTGGGACACCTATTAAGTACATATGTTGCACACATAACAACCTCAAGCTCGAAATTATGTGGTAGAGTCTGATTTTTTACCATGCACCTCAACATTTCCATGAGAGATCTATTCTTTCTTTCAGCAACTCCATTTTGTTGAGGTGTATAACACACTATACATTGATGGTTTATCCCACATTCAACGAGAAACCATTAATAAAATCAAAAGGCATATATTCCCCTCGTCGATCGAAATGGAGGGTGCCCAATTTACTGCTGACATATTTTCAACGAAAACGAGAAGTTGTTTGAAGCATATCCAAGTTGCATTTATTCGATCGAATAATTAAAAAATATCGAATATGTTCGTTTTATTTGGGGTTGTCCAAATAAACACCGAAAAAAAACAGACAGGGATAAACTTTCGATCGAAAAGCTTTCAATCAAAAATTCTTTCGAACTAAAATGTTTCGATCGAAAAATTTTCGATCGAAAGTTCTTTTGATTGAAATTTTATTATCGAAAACTCATTTCGCATATGTTATAATCCTACCATAGAGACTTTTCTTTTGAGGTAAAAATAGTGTTTTGGTTTTACAAATTTGAAAGTACATGTATGCATGTGTGTATATATGTGCATCTCATACACACATATGCATACACACACAAACATGCACACATATACACATATACACACACACACAAGCATGTACACATGTATACACAAAATCATACACATGCACATATACATACACACACGGCCACTTGCACACACATACATATACTATTGTGAAGTAAGAATCAATGTTGAGTCAAACAATCAAAATAGTTTTTAATTCGCAAACAAATATATTTTTCTTTATGATTTAAGTACGAATGTAAATATTTATAGCAAGAGTTTATACTTTGTTCTTTCTACGACAATGTAAGTTCCTAAAAAACAAAGTAACTCTTATGAAAATGACTAGTTTTATTCTTTTACAAAAAATCATTTCGACTAAATTTGTTTCGATCGAAACCAAATTCGATCGAAAACTTTTCGACCACCAAAATTTTCGATCGAAAACTTTTTCGATCGAAAGCATGTTCAATAAAAAATTGTCGAATTACCATGCAAAAAGCATTCGCTCATGTCTTAATAAGTTGACGTAGCACTGAATAATTCGATCGAATAATGGAGGGTTGTCATAAAATTCCATAATTATTCACGAATAAACGAATTGTCAAATAACGAATAATGCAACCTAGAAGCACATAAACACTTTGGACTTTGCTTTCAATGGATGTATCCATGCATGCCTAGAAAAATCATCAATAAAAATCACAAAGTAAAGGTAGTTCCCGAAAAAAATATGTTTGTATAGAACCACAGATATCATAGTGAACAAGCTACAAATTTTTAAGCAGCTCTACATAAACCATCTTTTGCGAAGAAGGAATGCTACGTTTTGCCTGAAATACAAGCGTCAAACATGTTTACCAGGTGCCTCAAGTTTAGGCAAAGAGGACACCACTTCATATTTCTACATGCGTAGCATACTAGCAAATTTCAAATGACCAAAGCTTTACATCTTAGATAGCGCATGTCAGACATTGGTCTACAGAGACCACTCCATGTGTGTGGGGGACAAGGGCTAGCCTTAGCCAAGTTCCCAAGCTCGGGGGACATCCTAGGTATTCAATGCTAATGGGATGAGTGTTGCATGATGCCCACATGGCGGCACTAGACCATTCCAGATCATTGCTATTCTGAATACAAGAGGATATAATGAATGGGAGGAGAGTGGCACACACATCATTCACAAGATTTTAGCCTTCTAGTCCTATCAGCGTGAGGATCTTGAACTTCACATGTTGAATCATTGACAGATTTCCCATAGTATATGAGCTTGTACAACCCATGATATAAAATGGTAGAAGCAATAATAACATCACCATTTGATAGATCATAACTATACATCAATCATCAACACAATTTACAACCAAGCCGATCTCATTAATGTTGAAACTGACAACAGATTTTTCTTGATCCTTGGCATAAACAAAGCATCTGACAATATGAAAGAACTACAATTAACAGTATTTAGAATGATCTTACCAACTCCCATTACAAGATAAGAGGAGTTATCAATGCACGTGATAATATTTCTTGTAGGTGCATGCTCAAGTGGACTAAAGAAACTGCACTGAGAGGTAATATGTTTGGTTGCCCCACTATCAAAGTACGAAACATCCAAGTCTACTTCAAACATGCACTACATGAGAACATGGGTCATAGCTTCATACAATAGTAAACGTCCATTCGTCATTATGCACAAGATTAGCAGACTCTGATTTAGGCGTAGAGGCCTTTGGAGCAAGCATTCCTACCTCTTTCTTCTTTGCATCTTGCAACCAATTTTGGACAACTCACCAATTTTTGTGCAGTTTTTAGACTGTGACTAGAGGGGTGTTGATAACACCTTAGATGAAGCAGTGACCTACTATGATATATTGGAGTCTGAGGCCTTTGAATGCAAGTGAACAACACAAGGAAGAAGAAGAAGCTTGGAGCACAACACACAATACTAAATGAATTACCAAATGAATGTACAAAGATAAGTGACTTGTTAGGGTTATAGGCATCTATACAAGCCACATGAAAAAAACCTCCTAAAGAAGCAAAAAAAGTTCCCCAGCAATCACGTGTGTTTACACACATCATTTCCAAAATTTATCAATAATTTTTAAAAAAGTCATGGAATTTGAAGGTAGTTTCCATGCAGGTACATACATACCACAATAGAATGGCATTGTGAAACAAAAAATTAGACATATTACAGAAATAGCAAGAGCCTTTATGGCTGAGAAAAATATGCCTCATTGTTATTGGGTAGAAGGTGTGCATACTGCTACATACATCACAAATAGAACTTAGATTGTTGTGATACATCAAGTTACACCTGAAGAGAAGTTTATGAGTAAAACGCCAAATCTATCACATGTGAAAGTATTCGGTTGTATTGCATATGTACATGTTCTAGATGAGTTGAGGACAAAGCTTAATCCAAAAGCAAATAAATGTATCTTCATTGGGTACTCCCTTGAGCAAAAGGGATATAAATGGTATTACCCACTTACAAGAGAGGTGAAGGTAAGCAGAGATGTGGTGTTTGACGAAATGTCAAGCTATTATGCAGATGCCAAAAAGGGCTTAATCTTGACTCAAATGAAAAGGAAATGCTCAAAACTCAAGTGCAAAATCTCAAATTCGAAGTGGATCGGATGTGTCACCAAACAATAGTTCTAACTAAAACCTTGGACGGGAAGATTGCATGGAAATTTGATTCCAACAAATCCATCAACTATATCCAAGAAAGGTTAACAAAATGCTTTTGCTAGTAATAAAACATGCAAGGCTTTGAAGACATTGATGGATAATAAAGTGATTCAGAAAAGAGCCTTGATGAGGAACTTGGATTTCCCTCTGTGAAGAATCGAGAAGGAAGAAACGCATATGCAGATGATACAACAAGAAGAAGTGACCCAAGACCAAGAAGATCTAGAAGGATGCATAATTTAGTGCAGCAATTAATATACATAGCTATATGGCTCATCATTGTGTTTACATAACCAAGGTAATACAAGATGTTGAGGCTTCTTGTTTTGAAGATACGATTGGAAATGCAGATTGGGAGAAAACCCATAGGTTGCAAGTGGGTTTACACGTTGAAGCCCAATGTTGATGGTAGTATAAGAAAATAGAAAGCATGATTGATACCAAAAGAATATGCACATACATATAGCATTGATTATGAAGAAAGATTCAACCGTGTAGCCAAAATGGCTATTGGCATAGCAGTTGTTGCATTGGCTACAACAAAAGGATGGATTTTGCATTAGATAGATGTGAAGTTTGCTTTCTTAAATGGTGAGTTCTAGGAAGAAGTATACATGGACCAACCTAAGGAGATGAGGATTCAAAGCACCCAAAATATGTTTACAATTACAAAAGGCTTTGTATGGGCTTAAACAAGCCCCTCGTGGTTACCATGCAAGGATTACTTATTATTTAACCACCTCAGTATTTTCTATGTGTGATGCAAATCACTCATTATACACAAGGGTGATGATGATATCACAATTGTGGCTATTTATGTTGATGAATTGATTGTAGGTGATGATAATGAAGAAAGCATTTAAGAGGTAAAGCAACTCCTAGTGTCGAAATTTGATATGAACGATTTTGATGTGTTGTGCTATTTTTTGGGCATTGATTTTATACATACAGAAACAAGTATATGAATGTTGCAAAGGCAATATGCCTTGATTATGTTGCAAAAGTATGGTATGGTTGATTGTAAGTCAATTAATATCTCACAATTACAAGATCTGATCTAAGCTACACTATAGGACTTCACAGTCAATTTATGAAGGTTCCCAAGAAACCACATTTAGATGCTCTGAGATGCACTCTACATTATGTGAGCGCTACTTTGGATTATGCATTGTTTTATGAAATCGGTGCAGAATTGTAGGTTCATGGATATACCCATGCAGATTGGGCTAGTAGTATTCTAGATAGAAGATCCACTAGTGGCTTTCTATTCTCACTTGGGAGTGAAGCTATTACATGGAGCAATAAGAAGCAACCCATTGTTGCTTTGTCGAGTACACAGGCTGAGTATAGAGGTGCTGCAATGGAAGCATGCGAAGCTTCCTGGCTAGAGATGCTACTTGCAGATTTAGGTGTGGAAGTGAAAAAGCATATCATCATTTACTGTGATAATCTTAGCGGCATCCAATTGCACAAAATCCTATTTTTCAAGCTAGAACAAAGCATATCAAAGTACATTATCACTTCATCACAGAGAAGATATTAACAAGTGATATTGATCTTGTTTATGTGAAGACAGATGAGCAGGCTGCTAACATTTTCACTTAAGCACTTGGAGCAGAGAAGCTGAAAAAGTTTCGAAAGATGCTTGAATTCCAAGCCATGATGTTAAGCTTGAGGGGGGTGTTGAGATATCAAGAAACACGTGATGATCAAGGATGACATGTATCACTTTTTCATTTGTCTAACATGTATAGTGGTCATGCTGATATATGTCAGGGATACTTTAGTGAGCTTTACTAGATTTATCTACCAAGAGTGATGGCACATTTGTTCCTTGCTAGCTAAACCATTCGTAGACATTTCCTTAAGTATTGTCTTCATGTTGTATTAGGCCATTCTTGTATATTCTCTTCATGTTATAGAAGAAGAAGAAGCACATAATTCTACCTTGTCTCAATTTGTGTGAGAAAGCTCTCCTCCTTATCTCGTTTCCCTTGACATATATCACCCACAAAGTAAACATATTTTGATTAGTGGAAATGTAGTTTTTTATATGAGACACAATGCAACCTTTATTTTCATATATCAAGTAGACATTTATGAGCTCATAGGATATGTATGATACATTGTTGCCTTGTTTCAATTGTGAGTAATCAAGTTTATCTCCAAGTGAGGCAAGTTGAATGAGTATACATCATTCCATTTATGATGCAAATATTCATGATGCATACATTGATGAGAGAGAAGATGCCGAAATGGTTGGTGCATGCTTTGAGGGATAGTAATTAGATGCATATTTGCATTATCATACTCGCTCAAGCTTCAATGGTGCTTCCTTTGGTGTATATGTGATGATTGTCTCTAGCCTTTGTGATGAGAATGAGCATGATTTCTTTGATGAAACTCAAAATTCAAAGATTCAAATGGTGTTATGCACTATGAATTTGAATATATTATACAAAATGGTATTTTTTCTTTATGTGACTTCTCTCTTGACAAGAAAACCATTGATTCTAAATGAATTTATAAATTGGAACATCAGCTTGATGATAGTGTTGATCATTGTAAGGCTAGGCTTATAGCTAAAGGTTGAGCTCAAGAAAAAGGCATTGATTTTGATGTGATATTTGCTCCTAAGTGTCATATGAAAATTTTTTGTAGCAATGATTGGAATAGTTTTGTGCAAAAATAGTATGGAAACAAAATATGTAGGTTAAAGAAGGGCTTGAATGGATTAAAACAAGCATCATGTGCTTGATACGAAAAAATACATGTCTATTTACTATCAAATGGATTCCACAATAGCCCAACTAAAAGCACCTCATATGTTAAGTGTGCAAATGATGTGCTTCTTACCATTACTGTTTGTGGATGGCCTACTACTCATTGTTTTTAATGAGATGCATATTTGTGATTTTAAGGTTGACTTGCATGCCTCTTTTGAAATGTCAGATTTGAGATATCTAAAACATTATTAGGGCACTTAGTTTATCCAATGTGGAGGCATTTCTTTGTGTCGAACAAAATACATTGACAATATATTGCAACATCTGTAGTCTTGGGTAAATCGCATTGCCACTCCCATGGAAACAAGTTTATGATTTAGTCTTCATAATGCTAGAGACGAATTTGATGCTAATCTTTATGAACAAGTTGTTAGATGCCTTATTCAAGTATGCGTCACTCAGCCTCATATTCAGTTTGTTCTTCGAACAAGCAAATTTATGCATAGATGACCAAGCATTGATAGGTAGTTAAATGTATCTTTTGCAACTTATCTAGTACCAGATACCTTAGATTGTTGCATCTCAAGGGGGATCAATACCACTAGATTTACATGTTTGACTC
>CM035437.1:134934713-135174713 GCA_020310875.1 Ceratopteris richardii
GTATTGCTCATGATCTATCGAATGGCGATGTTATTATTGCTTTTGGCATTTTATGTCGTGGGCTGTATAAGCTCATAGACTATGAAAGATCTGTGAATTATTCGGCATGTGCAGTACATGATTCTCAGGTTATGTCAGATGCAAAGCTTTGGCATGCACACTTTGGTCATCTGAATTTTGCTAGTTTGCTATGCCTGTAGAGATTTGATATGGTGTCTTCTATGCCCAAGCTTGAGGCACTCAAAAAACATGTATGTGAAGGCTACATTTTGGGCAAAATGTAGCATTCCTCCTTTCCAAAAGATGGTTCAATTCGGGCTACGTAGAAATTGCAACTTGTACATAGTGATGTCTGTGGTCCTATGCAGATACCTTCTTTTGGAAATTACCTTTACCTCGTGACTTTCATTGATGATTTTTCCAGGCATGGATGGGTATATCCACTCGAAGCAAAGTCCAAAGTGTTTATATGCTTCAAACAGTTTTTGCTTTTGGCTGAAAATATGCCAGCATGTAAAATGGGCACCCTCCATTCTAATCGAGGGGGGGAATATATGTCTTCTGATTTTAATGCATTGATGGCTGAACGTGGGATAAAACACCAATGCATAGTGTCCTATACACCTCAAAATAATGGATTTGTTGAATGATGTACGAAAAAATAACAGCAAGGTGGAATAGACCTGTAGAAAATTGAGAGAAAAACGAAGACAAAGATAGATGCAGATTGAGAGATAGAGAACTCAAATTCTCATATTGTCGATCATAATGCAGTTACAATGATGGTGTTGTCCACACGTGCACTCCCAATGTGGAGCTTAGATGGCGATCTAGACAGACTATAGATGAAGGGCTTACTAGCACGCAATGCTCTATAAAGCTCAACCTGGGCCGTGCTTATATAGCTTTTACAAGGCATTTCGGTATAGATAAATGTAGTCGGAAGATACAAAATAGTCGGTAAAATATACAATCCGACAATATCTCCATGACCACAAGTCCTACCATCTCGGACCTACGGGCCAGGGGGATAGGTCCACCCGGACCACACACAAGGGGGCAAGCCCCCCTCTGCAGTCCCCCCATTAAGGTTCTATGGGGAAATCACGTGATGCCATAGGGCCTTTATTTTCACCTTAAATGGCAACCTAATGGCCTGGAAGTTTATGCCCTACCAAAACCTAACGGATAGGCTCACAAAGATCATCTACAACCATCAACGGTCACACATAGACCTCATCTAACTTGGAAGTTAGGGTTCCACAAATGTCCGGGCTCTCATAATGGCTTCTCCTCATAATGGGGACCTTACAACTTAGAGCACCATGGATCATTTGTGGTCACATGAGGGTGGAGTATTGAGCATATCGAACACCCCCTCTCAATGTCCACCCTAGGGTGAACTACCTCCTTGGTCCAATCCCAAGCTTTGGAAAGTGTCAAAGATGTTGCTCTCTCCCAAGAGCCTTGGTGAAGATGTTTGCTCTATTTTCTTCAGTAGGACAATAGCTTATCTCCACGACCCTATCCTCAATCAACTCACGCACATAGTGATACTGGATTTCTATGTGCTTGGTACGTGCATGGAAAATAGGATTTTTGGCGATGGCCATGCAACTTTGGTTGTCACACTTCAACTCTATAGACTCTTGTCCTTGTATTCCTATATGCCTTAGGATCCTCCTCAAGCATACTGCTTCACATGCTGCAACGCATGTAGCTTTGTACTCAACTTCAGTAGAAGATAATGCTACAATCGGTTGCTTCTTACTAATCCAAGAGAAAATCCCTGATCCTAAAGAAAAGCAATATCCAAAAACTGAGTTTTTGGTATCAATATCTCCTACCCAATCTGAATCATAGTATCCAACTAGAGATGATCCTTCTTCATAAAGAATTCCATAATCAATGGTTCCTTTCACATACCTGAGTATCCGCATGCTTGCCTTCCAATGAGTTTGGCAAGGCTTATTAGAGAACTTGCTTACTACTCCAACAACATAAGAGATGTCTAGTATGCTATTGCACAAGTAGATGAGACTTCCAACTAGTTTCCTGTATCTTACAATATCCACTCGAGGTGAAGTATCTTCAATAGATAATTTTCTGTTGACCTCCATAGGTGTAGAAATTTCCTTGCAATCCTCCATGTTGAATGCCTTCAATATCTGTGTTGCATACTTTTGTTGAGAGATGAAAATCTTCCCTAGTTCCTACCAAACTTCAAGACCTAAGCAACAATACATTAAGCCCAAGTCTGTCATTTCAATTCTCAACTCAAGCCATCTTTTGTTTGTTGAAGAAGAGCATCATCATTTCCTGTAATCACAAGGTCATCTACATAGAGTACAAGCACAATTGTCTTCCCTCCTCTCTTTAGAACATACAAGTTAGCATCATAAGCACATCTTTTGAAACCTAGGTCCAAGAGATACTTATCTATCCGCTGGTACCATGCTCTAGGGGCTTGTTTTAGCCCATATAATGCCTTCTTCAGCTTACATACCTTGTTCTCTGAATGGGGAGCCTCAAACCCTGGTGGCTGAGACACATATACCTCCTCCTTGAGGTCTTCATTCAGGAATGCTGATTTGACATCCATGTGATAGACTGGCCAACGCTTATGTGCAGCCACAGCTAGTACTACTCGGATAGTAGTCATTCTTGCAGTCGGGGCAAATGATTCACAAAATTCAATGCCTTCAACTTGTGAGTAGCCCTGTGCAACAAGTCTTGCTTTATGCTTTTCTAGAGTACCATCAGCCTTGTACTTTAGCTTCCAGACCCACTTGGTGCCAATAACTTTACGCTTAGGGGGTCGATCCACTAGCTCCCAAGTTCCATTCTTCACGATATTGTTGTATTATGTTTGCATGGCAGCCCTCCAATTCAGATCATGGAGTGCCTCTTCCACATTGGTTAGTTCCTTTGCTTCTTCTTGAATGAGATCAACCATCAAGGTTGTATTTACAATATGGGCGCTTGCCCGTCTCTATTCCTCTATTCTCTGTGATCGCTTCAGTCCATCTGCAACCTGTTCTAGTGACTGTGGGATGGGGTTTGTAGAATCATGGAGCCGCCTCACCCAACATGGCAATGGCTTTTCCACTTGGGTGTCGGCAGGTTGGTGACTTTCAAACTCATCATCTGATGATGATGCTTCCTTCTCTTGTGTAGAAGGAATAGCTCTTGGGCCAGGTTCATAGTGGATTGCCCCTTTGCCTGATGATAAAGTGGAAGCTCTCTTTTCCTCCTCCACTGCATGTGGTTGCTCCTCCTTAAACACCACATCATGACTCGTCATGATCTTCTTAGCCTCAGGGTCATAAAGCTTATAAGCCTTCTTATCTTCACTGTACCCTAGGAAGATACATTTGATGATTTTTGGTTGAAGCTTGTTCTTCTCCCTATCTGGAACATGTACATAACATTCACTTCCAAATACTTTGAAATGGGAAAGAGAAGGCTTTTTACCGGTGTAGGCTTCTTGTGGAGTCTTTCCATCAAGTGCCTTGGTGTAGCCTTGATTCAAGATGTAGACAGCAATGTTGACAGCCTCTGCCCAAAATTGATTAGGCAAACCCTTTCCTTTCAACATGCACCTTGCCATCTCCATGATGGTTCGATTATGAAGTTCTACAACACTGTTCTGTTGAGGACTATGTGCCACTTTGAGTTGATGCTTGATTCGCTTACTCTTGGAGAAATCTTCAAACTTTGTTGATGTGAACTCACCACCACCGTCTGTCCTGAATTTCTTCATCTTCTTCCCTGTTTCAGTTTCAACAAGTTGAAGCCATTCTTTAAACTTACCAAAAGCTTGAGCTTTATCGTAAAGGAAGTACACCCACATCTTCCTGCTATAGTCGTCGACAAGTAACATGAAGTAGGAAGATCCGCTCAAGGCCTGTGTAGGCATTTTTCCGCACAAGTCAGAATGCACCAAATCTAGAGGATATCTTGCCCTGTTCTTGCTTTCTTGTGGAAACACCTTCCTTTGTTGCTTGCCCATCATGCAAGCTTCACATGGTTCCTTCATTTCTGCAATCAATGGTAGGTGTGCAACCATACGGCTACGATGCATCTCCTTCACTACAGGGTATCCAATGTGGCCGAATCTCTCATGCCATAGCTTACCTGTGCCCACATTTGTAGTGGTTGTAAGAGCACACAAATCATATAGGTTGTTCCTCCTTATGCCAATCCCAACAATGTTGTTGTTACCGTCCATAATCTTAGCTCCTGTCTTACTGAAAGATACTTGATGACCTTGATCAGTTATAGAAGCTATTGAAAGTAGATTTTGCTTTATTTGTGGAACATACAACACATTTGAAAGCTTTCTTATATCACCGTTAGAGTTAATGAAAGAAACCGTACCTTCGCCCTCTGTAGGACATCTCGCATTGTTCCCTACCTTTATTGTGATGGGTTCCTTTAGAGGATGTAAGGAACTGTAAAGGTCTTTTCTACTCGTCATGTGACGAGATGCACCATTGTCCAACATCCATGAGTCATCTGTTCGTGAATCTTCAATCGAGGAGCACACCTCCTCTATCATAACAAATAACTCAAGCTCTGTTTCTGCTGTGTTGGCAGACTCCTTGCCCTTGCCACCTTTTAAAGAGCCACTCTTCTCTTTTGCCTTCTTGATGCGACAGTCTTGGATTCTGTGTCCTTTCTTCTTGCAGTGGAAACACTCTCCCTTGAACTTCTTTTTGTCGTTCTTCTTTTTGTCTCCATCTTTTAAAGAGTCTGTTTTGCCTCCTTTGGCATTTGCTATGAATGCATCATCTCCTTTGCTACCACCACTCCTTGCCTTGAGCCGTAGCTCCTCCTCCATGAGTAAGGCACTAAATTCTTCAAAAGTTAGTGGTTGAGGTCTGATTTAATTGTTAAGAGCAGTTACCAAACCATCAAACTTAGGTGGACAGATTCGAAGACAACGACAAACTAGCTCCTCACTTGACTTTTGAACACCTGATCCCGCCATTTGATCTCATAGATTCTTTATGTGAGTGATGATAAACACCTCTACAGTCTCCCCATCAGCAAAGATGGTCTGTGTCCATGATCTTGATGGTAGTTAAGAATAAATGTTCTCCCCTAGGTTGATCTTCTTGGAACCAATGCCTTTTGCCTTTGTTACACTTTTCAATGGAAATTCCAATATTTCTTCTTGTAATGTTGCTTCAGAGTCCTCAAAAGCCATCTATACTTGTAATGTAATAGAGAATTAGTCTTGAGAATACCAATTTTGTTTGTTCAAATTTGTGTACAGTGGCACATCATTCTTAGTGAATTGACATCCCCCTTGCCAATTCAAGTAGAGCATGATAACTGACCATATTTATTTTTATTTTCTTATTTTCATGGCTAAAAGAAAACATAAATGTTAGTGTATATTCAAAGAAATTATTGATGTTCATCAATTTTTGTTTGGTCTACCAAAGTACAAGCTAAGTCCTATTCATGTACAGGAAATGCACACTGCTATGATTGTTGCAAAAGCTGTGTGCCGAATGCATGGCCTTGTAAGATGGCCCTATATTGCATACTTGGAATGCATTTAACTCAACATGCGTGCAGGATGGATTTGATTGATTTTTCTGGCACACTCCTTGTGGCTCATTTAACCTCCACTTCAATGTTATAGTCCAATTTCTTCGTGTCTTATTTTGTTGCATCAATGTCATCGATTTTTTGGATGTAATTCTGCATATACCTTTGTCCTTGTGTTGGAACCTCCTTGTTTTAATTGATCATGGTTGTGCTTCATCCTTGGATGTCAATTTGAAATTTTTGGTATGTCTGTGTGTCACTTTGACTAACTTTTGTATTTCTGTATTTGCTTGTTCCTTGAATGTTTTTGGAACCCACACGAGTTGTTGTGATCATTGAGCTTCCATCATCCACTTCAAAATCCACACTTGTAAAATCGGAGATTTATTCTTTTGTGGTTTTGGACGTTTGCAATCCTCTTGTGTCTTTGAGCATTGTTGTGTTTGTACCTTCCTTTGCCATTGATACTATTCTAGTTGATCCTTTTGAATCCATTATTGCCTTCTGCTTGGGCATTGCTATGTCCTTGTGGCGGAGAAGATCATTGGTTGCTTGATTTTCTTATTAGTTCCTCAATGAGGACTATCCTCACTCAATTGCTCAGGCTCACTCTCTTGGGAAGAATAGAGAGGTTGATCATGTAGTTTTGTGCATGGTGTAGATGAATGGTGAAGAAAACAATCATTGTACAAGGTTTTCGTTGGGAGTTCATGCACTGGTTACTCTGAGCTTCTGATCCTAGGTATTTTGTTTCCTATCGTTTTTAACGGTTTTTCATATAGAAGACTAAAGAATTCCTTATGATCTATTTTAGTCGATATGTATCCTTGGGTGACGTGGATACTAACTTCGTATTCAAAGATCCAATCTTGACCTAGGACCAATTCTTCTAGGAGGTCTATATCCTTGCAAATCAAGAATCTTTGGTTCATGGTGGTGTTTCCAAGATGTAGAGACATTGAAATCTCTCCTTGACATTCAATGGTGTTTCCTCCAATTTCTATCATACATGCTTTTCTTGGATTAATTTTTGCCTTCAGCTCCTTTGTTAGAGAGGTTCTTATGCAACTCAATGCAGCACCTATGTCAATTAATGCATCTACCAATTGGTAATCATCGGTACCAATACCTAGGTTCAAATATGGTCTTTCGATAAGATTGCCTAGTGGATCTGCTCTATCCACTCAATAGTTTGCCATGGGGATGGGTTCCTCTCCTTGTAAATATCTTTCATCTCGTTGTTGTATCCACTCCATATGTTTTCATATGCGTTCTAGAGCTTCTAATCAGGCTTCTTCCCTTATTGCTTCTTCTTTTTTTTTTCAGTGTTGTGCTCTTAAAAGTCTTGCTAACATCTTGTCCCTTAACGATTCCGTGTATCTCTTGACACTATAGCCATTTATGTAATTGGGTAATACATCTTCATCTAGTGTACCCAAGTTAATTGCTCCACTAGTGGAAATTTGATTTATCAATAGCAGTCCATATCCTCATTGTTCTAGTTTCTTTGCTTGTTGTTTCAATGTATGTACTAGCACTAAGACTCCTTCTTTCAAGCCCTTATCTTTAATGTGGGCAACTCATGTCCCATCCATTCTTATTGTTGGGCAACTCTTAAAGTGGGCACTAAAAAGTCAATTGGCAGTATTGTGTTCTGTCCATGGATTAGATTGAAAGGGGTAGTTCCAATAGCGGTCTTGTATGCTACCTAGAAGGCCCATATTACATGATGCAATTGATTATCCCAATCCAACCTTCCATTGTTAGCTATCTTAATTAAGATTGTGCATAGCACTTTATTAGAACTCTCGGCTTGTCCATTTGCTTGAGGATGATACAGAGCTGCTTTCTTATGGATTACAACAAATTCATTCATAAGAGACTCAATGATCTCATTCATGAAGTGTGCTCCCTTGTCACTAATGATTTCAGTTGGAAGTCCAAAGCGAGTGAATATATTTTCGAACAAAAATTTGGTTGTACTCTACGCATCATTTTTCCTAGTTGCTTGGGCTTCTACCCATTTTGTCAGATACTCCATGGCTACAATAATATACTCAGCATGTAAACCTTTCTCTAGGGGATTTATTGGTCCTATGAAATCAATACCCCATTTCAAAAATGCTCTGGCACTAATCATTGGTCTCACATGCATTTCGTCTTGTCGTATAGGATACTTTGTTCGTTGACAACTGCACAACTTTGTCGTAGGTTTTGCATCCACATGTAAGGTTGGCCACCACAGGCCCACAAAGAGAAACATTTTGATAGTCTTAAAAGTTGAAAAGTGATCTCCCACTACACCTCCATGAGCCATCTCTTATATAGGAAGTATTCTCTCTCATGGACACACAACCATAGCTGATTGTCCTTTCCTCTTTTCAATAATTGTCTCTTAATTATGGAGTAATCTTTGCTCTATTCCTCTAGTGCCCTCTTTCTAGCTATTTTTGCTCCTTCTTGATGGGTTCGTGATTTCAAGAATTCAACCAACATTTTGCTCCATTCTGGGGCTATAGTGGAGAATTATAGGGAAGAATAATCATCAGGTGTATTTTCTTAGCACTCTTGACAAGTCAAGATATGTTCATGTGCATCTTTTTGCATATCTGGCCAATACACACCTAGTCTTTTCAACTCTCGTGGCATTCCATTGATGCCCTTCTGTGTTTTCCAATGGCTCATAGGGGCTTGTTCCAGTAGCTTTTTGTATTCTTCATCTTCTATACATCTTAACAATAAGCCATTTGATTCTTTGAAATATAGGTTGTCGACCACAATGTGTAAGTTTCGTGATTGCATGAACTTTTTTTTTGTGGTCCCTATTGATCATATGGTGTGGTCCATGTGTGAGGATTAGGATCAATCTTTCTGCCCATTTTGGAAACACTCCCAAGTTGAATCGATATGTATCAGGTAGATCATCCACCACTCTGATAGGTGGTTCTCCATGTGTCATTCTCAATAAATGATTGACTCTTACATGCATATTTCCTTTTTTACTACTACTTCAAAATAGAACTCCATCGATAGTAGGAACCATCTCACTAGCCTTCATGTATTGCAGGGTTTATTGACCAAGCACAATAATGTCTGATGGTCAATCAAAAACTTGAATTTATTGGCTAGGAGATAATGTCGAAATTTATTTACTCCTTACACCATTCCTAGGCCTTCTCTTTTAGTAGTGGTATAGTTTCTTTCTACTGGATTTAGTTCTCTACTAGCATAAGTAATGGGGTGATTTAATTTTCCTTCATCTGCAGGTTGTGTTAATATGCATCCAATTCCGAAGTTGGATGCATCTCCATGAATATGGAATGGCTTATTCCAATTTGGTACTTTCAAGATGGGTGCTGAACTCAGCCTCTTTTTTAACTCATTGAAGGCCTTTTGACAATCTTTTGTCCATGTAAATTGTGTCAACAATCCATAGAGTGGTTTTGCAGTTATGGCATACATGTGAATGAATCGTCAATAATATCCACAATGTCGCATAAAAGCTTGTACTTCTTTCACATTTCTTGGTTTGGGTAATTCTAAGATGACTTTGATTTTATCTTCATCCATCGAGATGCCATTTTTGGAAACAGTGTCCAAAATTTTACCTTGCCTCACCATAAAAACACATTTTTGGGGGTTTAAACATACTCTGTACTTTGTGCATTTCTCGAATATCTTCCTTAACCCATGGGATATGTTTGATTCATTGAGAGGAGTATGTGCATAGATCATCTACATAGACTTCCATGCTTTTTCTTAGAAATTCCTTGAACACATGACACATCAATCTTTGGAAAGTTGCAGGGGCACTGGTAACTCCAAAGGGCATCACTCTAAAGGCATATACTCCACATTCAGTAGCAAAAGCAGTTTTGTGTTAGTCATCAGAAGCAATCGCTACCTCGTGGTAACCAGAGAAGCCATCAAGGAAATTGTAGACTTCCTTACCTGCTACTCTTTCTAGAAGGTGTTCTGTTATGGGTATTGGGTAACTGTCCCAATTTTTTTCAACATTAACCTTCTTCAAGTTGATGCATACCCTAAGTTTCCCATTTTTCTTAGGCACTACCACCAATGGTGATACCCATTCTGTATGTTCGATCATGTAGATTAATATGACTTCTAATAACTTGTCAATCTCTTCCTTGATTTTAGAAGAATAGACATCATTATATGTGTATGGTCTTTGTTTTGAGGGCTTTGCATCTAGGATCTTAGGGATTGAATGGGAACAGATGGAAAGATCTTCTCCCGTAAGGTCTTTGTATGTCCATGTGAACACATCTCTATATTCTTATACCAACTCTATTAGTTCTTTCTCCTCTTCTGTGGATACATCCTTCCCTATGTAGGTGCATCTCTCTTCCTCTTCTTCCGTAGTTACTATCACCTTCTTGGTTTGCTCCTTGTTATCATATGCCTCTTCTTCCTAAGCTTCTCTCTTTGGCATTTCGATAGCTACCTTCTGTTCTTCTATCTCGTATCACTTGAAATGTTTTGGAACTTCAAATAGATGAGGTTGTTGATCTATTGGAACTCGAACTTCCTCATTGCCCTCTTTCTGTTGATACTTTTCTATGGTGAGTACTCTAGGTGCTTCTAGGTCCTCATCAAGTTTAATTTCTTTTAAATATTGTTCTTCCGAATCAAATTTTGGTTCCATTTCAATGCTTTCCTCTTTCCATTCTTGTTCCAACAATTTTCAACCTTCCATTTCTTGGAGGATTACCATGTAAAGGTTCACACCATATCCTTCTTCATCTATACATTCATTCATGGTCAAGAATTCCTCGTTTATGCACACATCTAACGTAGCTAATATTTCCATCCATCCGTGTGGTTCGAACATTTCATCTAGAAATATTTGTGGCATGTATGCGGAGTCTTCTATACATTTATAGTTTTCATGTCCTATTGGCCACAACTGTGTCTTTATTTCCTCTAGTTTGGCTTCCTTGCACATCCATAGTTGGGCATCCTCCTTCATCCAAGATTGATCACTTGATTCAGAACTATGAATGGACACATCATCTTCCTCTCTATGGATAGGGTTCAACTACAAAGGAGGTTGTTCAGGGAGAATCAAGCAAAAAGAAGAAGACAATGAAAGAAGCTTCACTAAAAAGATCATAACTGAAGACATATCTCTGCAAGAAGCCCCGCAGGGGTGCAACACCCACCTCTGCACAGAGCCCCGTAGGGGCACATATCAAGGGAAAAGCACGTAGGTGGAAGGAGGAACCAGGGCCAAGAAAGTATCCATGAAGAAGTGCAAGAAGATATCCAACGGTTCTGAAACCACAAGAGCGTGCTTCAACCTCTCGATCTTTGGAAGGTCCAGATCGAAGACTGAAGGATCACATCCTCATACCTTCCACTGGTGGCGTGCGTGGCAACCCGACTTATAAGGCAAGACAAATGCATCAGGCCTAGAGGATGTAAAACAAGAATTAAGAAGAGGCCATAAAAACTGAACACTTGTTTAACAAACAGACAGAACTAACCAAGGGTTGCAGCCAATGAAAAGAAAAGAACAGGCAACACAAATGCATGAGGCCGAGAGGATATAAAAGAAAAAATCAAGAACAGGGCCATTAAAACGTAACACCAGTCCAACCAGTAGGCAGAACTGACCAAAGGATGCATGCGGACAACAAGGGAAAGACAAGAGGTAGAGCTTGTCAAGGGATGACAGAGACGAAGAGGGGGAGAGTGTTGCAGAGCTAAAGAGAGCACAAGGCAGAGAAAAAGACGGGCCCCAAAATTTTTCCGATTTGGACACCCAATTTTGGACACCCAATCAAGAGCACAGAAATTCGAATTTGTGTCTTCTCCTCTCTGTATCTTCTTTTTTGTGAGCTTGTATGCTTGTGTATTGCTTGGAAAGAGTGTAGGGAAGTGTTGTCTATCCATGAAAGTGTTTGTTTACTATTGTTAAGGTGTGTGCAAAGTGTAGGAAGTGCTGAAGTGTAGGAAGGTCTTTCTCGGGACTCAGTATTTTGCTCATAAATTGAAGTAGAAGCGTCAGAATTGAGTGAAAATACTGCCATTGGATGCGTCTTCTTGAGAGCTTCGAAACGCATATACTAGTTGCTATATTTGGAGTTCGGAGCTGAGAGAAAAGCTCAATTTACTATTGGCTGATGTTCCAAGTATCGTGACACCATGACTGACAGTTGAAGCTTGTTTGGATTAGTCTTTGCATTGTTTGCACTCTTTAAGTAACTCATTTGCATTGATTATCATTTGAATGCATGTCTTCATACACTCGGCTAGGTTTCAATACTCATCGGATTGATAATTAAAGCGTGAATCCCCACTATATGTACTTGAGGGGGATTGAGGTATAGTCTCTTTCTCCACAAGTCCCTAAGTTGGTTCTTAGGTACACACGTTTTTTGGCACCGTTGCCGGGGAGTGTCGAATCAAACCGAGGCATTCGTGTGATGGTAAGTAGCTTTTTGCATTGAAGCGAGAGGAGGAGCAGTGATTTTCTCTTCTTTGGTAAGTCACTTTCATCCGCGCTTACTACTTCTCACTCTTGAAGTGTGTGTAGTGAGTTATTAGTCTATGGAAGTGAGTGGAGTGAGCAGAGTAGGAGGAGTAAGGAAGTAGGTTAAGTAATTAGAGTAGCTTCCAATCCTTGTCCTGTTGATTTTTTTGTGAGTAGGAAAATTCAAAAGTATAAAAGCTAAAAAATGTCATTTTGTGAGTCACTTGTCTTGTGAACAAGTATCGTGGAAGATTACTGTCGAGTATCGTGAGCGAATTCTGGGCTGTTTGAGCTGCGTAGAGCTAGTAGAGTTGTGCAAGGGTTGAGAGAGAGTAACAGAGGTGAGCATACTCATCATTCACTCATTCTTGCCACCTACATTGAGCATTTCAGAAAAAAACGATCTACGACAGGTATCGTGAGTGTCTTACAGGGGGTAGAAGGTGTATGTTGGGTGATACAGAGAGTGAGGAGAGGGTAGAGGAACCTGGAAAACATTTGTCTCCATTCAAAATCCAAAAAGACTCCTGCAAAAATTTGAAAAAGGGTCAAGTATCGTGTTCTCCCGCAGTCGAGTATCACGATACCTAACAAGTATCGTGATCTCCCATGGTTGAGTATTGCGATACTTCCCAAATATCGTGTATTGTTTCTCAGTGATCGCGATACTTCACAGAGATCGTGTATCATTTCTCAGCGATCGTGATACTTCACAGAGATCGTGTATCGTTTCTCAGCGATCGCGATACTTCACAGAGATCGTGTATCGTTTCTCAACGATCGCGATACTTCACCAAGTATCGTGTATCGTGTAACTTCTGATCGCGATACTCCTCCAGTATCGAGTATCACGTTTGCTCAAGTATCGTGTATCATCTTATCGAAGTATCGTGTATCGTGTTCATCCAAGTATCGAGTATCGCGTTTTTGGAGTATCGAGTATCGTGTTGCCTAACTATCGTGTTCATCCAAGTATCGAGTATCGTGGTGTTGAAGTATCGTGTATCGTTTTGGGCAGATATCGTGTATCGTTTAGTTCAAGGATCGAGTATCGTGTTCTTTTTTGAGTCAAGTGTTGTGACATGAGACTTCATGTTCAGTCCTTTTCCAGCCATATTTTTCTAGGATTCGGACCTTGAGTGAAGAACTCTAGAAGTTGGGGGTTCGCAAGGTTAAATAGAACTTTAAAGTGGATGAACCTAAGATCTAGGAGAACCCTAGGAAGCCGAAGAAGTGTAATCTCTTCTGTAGGTAGTGTAGCCGAGCCAAGTAGCCGTTCACATTATTCTGAAACCTCTAGTGAGTCAGAAGAAGAAATTCCTATGGCTTCAGAGGATATGCAAAACATTGTACCAATGATTGGCATGATGTCAATTATTGAGGGAGTATATAGGACAGCTTTGGAATATGTGAACACCAACCAAAATGATATACCTATCTACTTAGATGGGCTAAACCGATCAGTGGCCAGACTGAAGAAAGCTTCAGATGCTTACATAGTGCTTAGGCCAGCAGTCAAGTATTCAGGAGGATTTTATATGGATAAAAGGGACATCCAGTATGTGGTTACCGAACATCCTGAAAACATTAATGAACTTGGGGAAGAAAACAATGCTCATAACCCTAATGGTGAGGGAAATGAAGAGCGAGTGACCACACCTAGAGGAAGATCTACTGTTGTTGGGGGTTGGAGAGGAGACCTGATTCCCCAAGATGAATCCTTAATGGATGTGTATTTGATCAATGGAATGGAGCATCTCCTTAGAGCCCACTCTTCAATATGGGAAGCAGCCCCTAATCCAGTTACTATCTATGAGTTACAAGATCCCGACTTTCCCACAATTATCACATATTTGGACAAAAACCAGAGAAGGTATTGGCCCCTAACAGATTCAGAGAGAGCTGGGTTGAAATATCAGAACATTCCAGTGTTTCCCCCGAGAGATCAAGCCACTACTTCACAAAACCCACATGGAACCTCTCAGAATAATTCATTTCAACAGTCAGGACAAACACAACAAACTCAAATCCCGGTTAGACCACATGTGCAGTTTGCTATGCTTGCAAATAACCCTAACTATCAGCCTCAGCCACCTGTTGACCCATGGAATGGACTTCCTGCCCCAGTTAGACCACCTGTAGCAAGAGGACCTGGTATCCCCATAGGAAGACCAGTTTTCCCTGTAATGTCGAGACCGCCTGAAGGAGGAAGAAGATTAAGGCCAATTCAAGTGGCCAAATGCATGAGAAATCACTATGATGGCTCAAGTGAACCTTACAATCATATAGCTGAATTCAAGCAAGTAATCAGAGCCGAACAAGTAGAAGATTTTTTGATCCAATATGAATCTTTCGGTCTAACTTTGACGGACACAGCTTTAGCTTGGTTCCAGCCATTAGATCCAAATGATTTTTAGAACATGGAACAAGTCTACCAAGAAATGATTGAAGAATTCACTAAGTCTGGAATTAAAAACAACTCATCATCATTAATCCATAGCTTTAAGCAAGCTCCTACGAAATCAGTGAGATTGGCAGCAAGAAGATTCAAGCAGTATGTGGATAGATGCCCAGTGGAAGAGAGACCCACCCAAAACAAAATGGTGTCATTATTTTTGGAAGGATTATTGAATGGATCATTAAGATCTCTGGTGTATGTGAAGAGAGTTCAAACCTTGCAAGAATGCATGAAAGAATGCATTGACCTAGAGGACAATCTAGCGGAGGATCTGAAAATACCTCAAGGTAGTATGAAGAGTGAAGATTCAGGAAGCAGCGCATCAAACCCTAAGAACAATGTTGAGGAAATAGCCGACCTAGTAGCAAAGAAGCTGAATGTCCAAGGACAGAGGAACTACCCCAACAACCCAATGAGAATGCCCATGCTTAGAAGATGTATGCATTGCGGAGGTGATCATCCATCTCATTTGTGCACTAGGGGAATAGTCCCACCACCTGCCTATGCTTACAATAGACCACACATGCCAGGCCCTCTACAATATTGCAGCATAGAACAAAAATACACAAATCACAGTGCAGAAAATTGTCCCTACAATAGGCAATCAAGACCAACACAACCTGTTATGAGACCTTATGGATACCCTCAAAGAGAACAAGGAGGTGAAGCCTTTAGGTATCCCACATATCAGCAGCAGGCACCTGTACCATGACCATATGCTTATCAAGGATACATTCAACCACAACCGGTGTTAGGAAAGCAACCACCCCATCCTCAGAATGTTGTCCCCGTGAAAATAGCTCAACCTGAAGAAAACCTAGAGAGAGCGATAGTCCCAGCCACACCATTGCCTAGAAATGAACCATATGACTCATCTTATGACCATAGTCAAGGAAACTATCCCAGTTATGAGAGCTCTATGATAGAATATGGACAAATGTATGAACCATATGCCTATGGCATGGAAGTGCCAGATAGTTCCTATGGATATGAGCAGGACTATGTGTCATTGATGTACACAACCCCTAGGGCATCCATACTGTTGGAGAAACACTCACTAATTGGACATATATTTGAAGGTCAAATCTTAGGAAGAAAACCTCATGCCTATGTGAAGGGACAAATTCACAAGTGTATCATATTTGTAAAGTTAGTTCACTTTAGTTCTAGAAGTTTTTTAAAATCACGAGAATACGAAAATCTATATAAGTTAGTTTGTATCAACTGACGGAGAGAGAGTGAGAGAGAAGAAGTAGAAGAAGGAGTTCATTTTATACGACTGAGTATAGTCGGGCTTCTCTGAGTGAGAAAGCATCTATAAAACTTCTGAGTTTTCATAGCTATGAGAAAGAACTGAGTAAAGTTCTGTGTATGAGTCTCTCTCCATCATCTCCATGCTTGCCTACTGTGTGATGAATTCAAAAGTTCAAGTTTTCTGAGCAATTCGATGCCTGGCATCGAATCTTGGCTGATAAGTCATTATTTCCATTCTCTGTGTCTTAATTGTTGTTGAATCTTTTAAAAACATGAAGTTTGTGGAGCAACTCGATGCCTGGCATCGAGTTTCAGCATAAAGTGGATGCCCGGCATCGACTTCTAGCATACAAGTGGTCTTCTTCATGTGTGTGTAAAAGAGAGTATTTCTGGTGCAGAAAAAGGGCCTAAAAAAGCTCAAAGTCGATGCCCGGCATCGACCTTGACTGAAATTCGATGCTAGGCATCAAATTTTTATTTTTAGACACCCAGAAATACTAAAACATGCAAAAATTTCCAGTTTTGGAAGACCATCTTGTGAAGGCCATAACTTGAGTTCTAGAGATTCGTTTGATGCATATGATAGCTTGTTGGAAAGCTCTACTCTTCTAGTTTTATCCTATAAAGTTTTATCGAGAAATAATACTTGAGCTAGGAGAAATTAGCAAAATACTGAAGGTATGTCATTTCAGTGACTAGGAATTTCTGTAGAAGCAAAGTTCTCACTTTAGGCTATCATTTCTCAAAGTTTGGAGTGGCAATGAGTTAATGGTGACCATAGAGGTGTTCTAGTGTCACATTAATTCATTTCTTGTGGTGTTTCATACATCAACAAGTGGTATCAGAGCAAAAAGATTCTCGAGAGCAGAAGACGACAAAGGTACGAGAAGTTTTGTAAAGTTTTCCATTAAAGTTTGAAAGGTGAAGCATTTGAAGACACAAGGCATCAAAAGGTTACTTCAAAAGTATCCTCATACACAAAGAACTTCAAAAGGTATTATCCTTTATCCTTTAAGCTCACAGGTTGCAGCAGAAGAAAAGAACTATGGCAGATCATATCTCCATTGACAAACTGGATAGAGATAATTACCCCGCATGGGTAATGAGAATGGAAGCCTTACTTATGAGTAAGGATCTCATGGTATATGTAACAGGTGAAGAAGAGAAGCCAGTATTTGAAGATGAAAGCCGACCAAAGAAAGAGGAACTTGATGCTTTAAAGCATTGGCAAAAGAAGGATGCAAGTGCAAAAGCCTACATCTACAATACAATCTCTGATCGTTTGCTACCACACATCAGAGGATTGGAATCATCTGAAGATATATGGAATGCATTGGAGTATCATTTCCAAAGCACTACTAAAGCACGGAAATCAAGTCTATGGTCAGAGTTTACAACATTCAAGAAGAAGCCAAGTCAAACCATTAGTGATTATGTCACTAAGATGAAGGATCTTGCAGATAGTCTTGGATCCATAGATGAAGATGTTGAAGATCACAGATTGATTGCTCAGCTACTTGCAGGTTTGAGAGGGGATGAAAGGTGGAAACCTTTTGTCTTATCAACAGAATTTTCATTAAATCATTATGTTCCAGATTTGAACCAGTTGCTTGGTTTGATGCTCACATATGAGCAAGACTTGAAGGGAGATGGAGATAAAGGACAAAGTTCTGCAATGTACATGAAGAACAAGAAGAAAGGAGATAAAGGTAAAGCAAAGGATGAAGAGGAGTCGAGTTCTCAAGTTTATTATGCAAGAGGTAAAGGCACTGGCAGAGGAAGAGCAAGAGGGTTTGGAAGAGGAAGAGGTAATCAAAATAACAACAAAAAGGCTTGCTGGATCTGTGGATTGAGTAATCATTTGGCTCATGACTGTTGGCACAACCAACAAGGATCAAACCAGAATCAAAACAACAATAGTAGAGGTCGAGGTGGAAGATATCAAAGTAATTTTCAAAGAGGTAGACAAAGTCAAAGAGGAGGCTATGGTAGAGGTGGAGGAAGAAGTTGGGGACACAATCAATCCTACAACACCACCTACTACAACTATGCAAATGACACACAGAATGAAAGTCATACATCATTGATGATGAACTCAATCAACACATCAGATAAAGAAGATCTAAAGGTATTTTACATTGACTCTGGATGTTCTAATCATTTGTCAGGAAACATAGAATTGATGTCAGAATTGGAAAAAGGCATTTCTAGTCACACAATTCAAACAGGTGATAATACCAGACATAGTGTACATTCAATTGGAAAGGTGAAATGCAAGAGTGGAGCAGATTTGCTAACCAATGTTTTGTATGTTCCCACAATACCTAAAAACTTGATTAGTGTGGGACAGATAGTTGAAAAAGGTTTTCAAGTCAGGTTTACAAATGAAGGAGTATTTGTTGAAGATCCAGAGAATGGATATAATCAGATTGTCTCTGGTAAGAAAGAAGGTAGACTCTTTACTTTAAGAGTGCAAGGGAACATTGGTCAAGCTTTGCTCACACATGGTGAAGCAGTGATTACAGAACTTGATCTCTGGCATAAGAGATTAGGTCATTTCAATGAAAGAGGAAATAAAGCTATGGTTGCTAATCAGTCTGTACTAGGATTACCAAATATGCAAAGTCAACATATGGTTTATAAATGTGAAGCATGTCAAATGGGTAAAGCACAGAGGTTACCATTTCAGAAGAAAGGATTCAAACATGATGGAGTACTTGAGCTCATTCATACAGATGTATGGGGACCAACAAAAGAAGGATCTATCAGTGGCTCAAGGTATTATGTTCTTTTCATTGATGATGCTACAAGATGGATAACATTATATGTTTTGAAGGAAAGATCAGAAGTGTTTGGAGCTTTCAAGCATTTTCATGCATATGCAGAGAGAGTCACAGGTCAAAAGCTTAAGAGACTGAGGTCTGATGGAGGGGGAGAATATTTCTCCCAAGAGTTCAATGATTATCTTTGGAATGCAGGTATTAAGAGAGAAATAACCTGCAGGTATACACCACAACAAAATGGTGTAGCAGAAAGCAGGAACAGGACTTTGGTTGTGTTTGCTAGAGCTATGCTAAAGGAGAAGAACTGTCCAAATTATCTTTGGGCTGAGGCTGTAAATACAGCCACATATCTTGTGAATAGATTACCATGTGCAGCTCTAAATGGAATGACTCCATATGAAGCTTGGTGGGGTAAGAAACCAACACTAGATCATTGTAGAGTGTTTGGATCAATTGCATATGCTTATGTGCCATCACAGCTTAGGCATAAACTTGAACCAAAAGCAGAAAAATATGTGTTCATTGGTTATGATGAAAAGCAGATGGGTTACAGGTTGTGGAATCCTCTAACAAAACAATTTCTTGTTTCTAGAGATGTTACATTTGATGAACAGAAAAGTTGGTATGCAGATCAAAGTCACACAGCTGAAGAATTTGAAGAAGAGGTAAGAAGATGTGAGAAAGGAAAATCAATTGTGTAGGTAAATAGAGATGAAGACTATATGCAAGCAAGTACATCCAGAAGTGGATTAACAAGAAGGAATGAAGAAGCTCCTATATTTGATGAAGAGGTGTATCCAGAAACTTATGAAGAATGTGAACCAAGAAGGTCAAGCAGGACTAGAAGACAACCAGAAAGGTATTCTTATGATACTTCTTACATAACTCATAAGAACTATGCATATATGGTCAAAGATGATGAAGAACCTCAGAATTATGATGAAGCTAAAGGTAAGAAGCAATGGGAAGAAGCAATGAAGGAAGAATTCAATGCACTGGAGGAGAACAAGACATGGGAACTTGTTCCTAAACCAAATGGTAAGAAAGGAATTGGAAATAAATGGGTTTATAAAGTGAAGAAGCTTGCAGATGGAAGTATAGCCAGATACAAAGCTAGACTTGTGGTGAAAGGCTATGCCCAAACCTATGGCATAGATTATGATGAGACATTCAGTCCTGTAGCTAAGATGTCAACTATAAGGACAATCATTGCTATTGCAGCTTCAAAAGGATGGACTCTAAGTCAATTGGATATAAAGAATGCATTCTTGAATGGATACATATCAGATGAGGTATACATGGAACAACCTCAAGGGTTTATAGATTCCAGGTATCCAAATTTTGTTTGCAGGTTGAGAAGAGCATTGTATGGATTGAAGCAAGCTCCAAGAGCTTGGAACTATAGACTGGTGAAGTATCTCAATGATCTTGGATATCAAAGTTCAAAAGCAGACCCAAGTCTACTTATCAGAAGAACAGAGGAAGGTACAATCTACATTTGTATTTATGTAGATGACATTATAATCACAGGTACTTCAGATGAAGGAATCAAGGAGGTAAAGAGATTACTTGAGAAAGAATTCAAGATCAGTGATCTAGGAAAGTTGTCATACTTTCTTGGAATGGAAGTCACTTATACAGATCATGGCATATATGTGTCACAAGAAAGGTATCTTCTGAACTTGTTGAAGAAGTTTGATATGGAAAATTGCAAAGAAGCTTCAACTCCACTTGAAGTTAATCACAAGCTCAGTAAATATGATGGTGCAGAATACAAAGATATGAGGAAGTATCAATCTCTTGTGGGTAGTTTGATTTATGCTACACTAACAAGACCTGATCTTAGTTATGCAGTGGGAGTCTTGTCACAATTCATGCATTGTCCAAAGGACCCACATTGGATTGCAAGTCAAAGAGTTCTCAAATATATCAAAGGAACTATAAAGGAAGGATTATATTATCCTTTTACATCAGATTTGAAGTTGAGAGCCTATAGTGATTCAGATTGGGCAGGTAACCAGGATGATAGAAGATCAACTCATGGTTACATGATATACATTGGTGATAAGCTTGTAAGTTGGTGTTCAAAGAAACAACATACACTAGCATTATCATCAACTGAAGCAGAGTACAAAGGACTTGTGGAAGCAGCTAAGGAAGTCATATGGATGCAGACATTGTTCAAGAGCTTAGGCATTGATCAAGGTACACCTACAATATTTGGAGATAATATGAGTTCACTTTATCTTGCACCAAATCCAGTATTTCATGCAAGGACAAAGCACATAGAGATACAGTATCATTTTCTCAGAGAAAAGGTAATGGAGAAGGAGATTGAAGTGGAGTACATTTCTACTAAAGATCAGTTAGCAGACATAATGACAAAGAGCTTGGATGGTGTGAAGACCAGCAGATTCAAAAGCATGGCAGGAGTAAAAGAAAAGAAGATGATATGAAGAAACAAGGAATGTCAATTAGTGATTGAGGGGGAGCTGTTGGAGAAACACTCACTAATTGGACATATATTTGAAGGTCAAATCTTAGGAAGAAAACCTCATGCCTATGTGAAGGGACAAATTCACAAGTGTATCATATTTGTAAAGTTAGTTCACTTTAGTTCTAGAAGTTTTTTAAAATCACGAGAATACGAAAATCTATATAAGTTAGTTTGTATCAACTGACGGAGAGAGAGTGAGAGAGAAGAAGTAGAAGAAGTAGTTCATTTTATACAACTGAGTATAGTCGGGCTTCTCTGAGTGAGAAAGCATCTATAAAACTTCTGAGTTTTCATAGCTATGAGAAAGAATTGAGTAAAGTTCTGTGTATGAGTCTCTCTCCATCATCTCCATGCTTGCCTACTGTGTGATGAATTCAAAAGTTCAAGTTTTCTGAGCAATTCGATGCCTGGCATCGAATCTTGGCTGATAAGTCATTATTTCCATTCTCTGTGTGTTAACTGTTGTTGAATCTTTTAAAAACATGAAGTTTGTGGAGCAACTCGATGCCTGGCATCGAGTTTCGGCATAAAGTGGATGCCCGGCATCGACTTCTAGCATACAAGTGGTCTTCTTCATGTGTGTGTAAAAGAGAGTATTTCTGGTGCAGAAAAAGGGCCTAAAAAAGCTCAAAGTCGATGGCCGGCATCGACCTTGACTGAAATTCGATGCTAGGCATCGAATTTTTATTTTTAGACACCCAGAAATACTAAAACAGGCAAAAATTTCCAGTTTTGGAAGGTCATATAGGGTCATCTTGTGAAGGCCATAACTTGAGTTCTAGAGATCCGTTTGATGCATATGATAGCTTGTTGGAAAGCGCTACTCTTTTAGTTTCATCCTATAAAGTTTCATGGAGAAATAATAATTGAGCTAGGAGAAATTAGCAAAATACTGAAGGTATGTCATTTCAGTGACTAAGAATTTCTATAGAAGCAAAGTTCTCACTTTAGGCTATCATTTCTGAAAGTTTGGAGTGGCAATGAGTTAATGGTGACCATAGAGGTGTTCTAGTGTCACATTAATTCATTTCTTGTGGTGTTTCATACATCAACACATACCCCCCCGACCTATGAACAGACCGCCTGTACCTAGAGGACCATGTTATAGATGTGGAGGTGATCATTACATCAGAGAATGTACACTGCCAAACCCACCACCACCACAGCGAGTCTGGGAAGGCTACTGTAGTGATTGTGGTAAAGAACACGTTTTTAGAGATTGCCCCAAGAACCCCAACAAAGTTAACTCTAATGTGCAGATTAACGTGATAGAAGTGATAGAATCATCAGGAAGCGATAAGGAGTATACTGTACCATTGAAAGCAATAACTAGATCCAAAGCGAGAGAAACCCCAGACAAAACTGAGGAGAATGATCAAGGTGACAAAGAAATGAACATATCTACACCTCAAGTAGTTGAAGACTCAGAAGAGCTTGAGAGAAGTGTTGTAAGCAAATGAACACAAAGATGGAAGAACCGTAGAGACAGGATAAAAGAAAAGAAATTGTTACAAAAGAAGGAAATTGAGAAGAGAGAACAAAATCTAAAAGCGAAACAAGAAGAGGAAGGAGAAAATCGGAAGGGAAAGTCAAAAAAAGAAGAGGTAGGATTAGTTTTAGCAGATCCCATGCCTGAGGAATTAGCCATGTGGATTCAGGCATACAAAGCACGAATAAGAGCAGGACCTACCATTGAACAACATGAAAGAGAATATCCTAGAGGTGACCTAGAGAAAGAAAGGTTGGAGATATGCAAAAAATTAATTGAAGTGGCTCAACAGACCCTAGAAAAACCTGTTGTTCAATTACCCAACTCGCAAATTCCCAAAAAAGAATTCCAAGAGTGTGTCATCCTTAATGACCCTGAGAAAACCAAAGAAGGTGAGATACACAATGAAAATCACTTTGAGGATAAAAGGGAAGGATCCATTATTCCCGAAGTAGAAGGAGAATGGCCTAAAGATTTGTGGGCGAGAGTCCAAGAAGACCGGTGGAAGAAAGTGGAAGGAATAGACCCACCCTTTGAGGAGCTAGAAGCAGAAGATGGAATAGAGGATTCAATACCTAAATTGAATTCAGAAGAAATATTACCAATTGATCCAAGTAACGAAGAAAATGATAGTGTAAAGGCTTTTCCAAATTACACAAGAGAGTACGAACATAATTCAGAATGGTATTGCATTCCCTCAATAAGGAAAAAAGAACCGAACCCATCAGTCCAAACATCAGATATCATACAACACCTTAGAAAGGTAAAAATCCCTTGTACCCTAACATTGGAAGAACTTTTGAAGATCAAACCACATTTGAAGGAGAAACTGACCAGTCAATTGGAGATCAAGACGGAAGAAAAAGAGATATCTGATGAAGTAAACACAGTAAAGATCCCAGTCGATAAGGTTGGAGATTTTAGTGAGGGAGATGAAGGAAATACTTGCCTTCCAATTACCTATAGGGGTTACACCACCAAAGCCATTTTAGATACAGGAGCTAGAGTAGGAATAACAACTAAAGAAATCTGGGAGAAATGGGGAAAACCAGCTCTAAGACCAACACGCATGAAGATACAAATGGCAGATGGACACACTGAACGACCCTTGGGGATATTAGAACGAGTAGTTTTCACCACTTGTGGAGTTGAATTTGAGCACACCTTAGCAATTTGTCAATTCGAAAGGCCTAGCAATTATGAAATGATACTTGAAAGACCTTTCATGAGACAATTAAAGGCAGTGCAAGATTGGGGAAAAGACGCGGTATACCTACAGCATGAAGGAACCACCACAAGAATAAATCTCCACACATATACATATCAAGATGTTCCCCCCTTACAATGGAATCAGATTCATAAGGAGGAAGATAATCAGTCGACTCATAGTATAGGTTCAAGTGATCAATCATGGATGAACGAAGACACTCATCTATGGATATGCCAAACTACAAAAAAGGAGGAAGATAGGAGAAAAGGATGGCAGCAAAAGCAAGGAATCACTAGATCTGTACAAGATCTAGCCTACATGCCTCAAATATTCTTAGATGAAGAATTTGAACCTCATGGTTGGATGGAGATTTTAGCTACTCTCGATGTGTGTGTAAACGAAGAAGTGATAACCATGAATGAATGCATTGATGAGGAAGGATATGACGTGAGTCTATATGTGGTAGTCCTTCAGGAGGCTGAAGAAGGAGAAGTCATAGAAAAGGAATGGAAGGAAGACTATGAGAGCATTGAAATGGAGCAAGAACACATGGAAACAGAAAATGAAACTCAAGAAGTAAGTATCATAGCTAATGAAATAAATCAAGAACCAACACAGGAAGAGGAGATTGGATTAGAAAAAAACAAAAATTGATGAAGAAAACAAGCCTCAAGACCAATTTGAAGTGCCCGCCCACTTCAAAAAATATGAAGTAGAAGAGAGAAGAATTGCTATTCAAATGCCAAAACGAGAAGCACAACCAGGAATAGCATATGACAACAAAGAGCAAACCAAGAAGATAGTAGTAACGTTAGAGGAAGAGTAGCCATTGCTCTTGAAGACCAACATAAAACAGCCTTTGCAACTGAATGGGGAGTATACGCCTTTAGGGTTATGCCTTTCGACCTAACCAATGCCCCAGCCACTTTCCAAAGATTGACGTGCCATGTATTCAAAGAGTTCCTGAGAAAGAGTATGGAGGTATACGTGGTACTTATTCAGCAATACGATCAGAGCATATCCCTGAACTAGAAAAGATCTTTGCCAAATGTCGACAATATAGAGTATGCCTCAATCCAGAAAAGTGTGACTTCATGGTTCGACAAGGAAAGATATTAGGACATATTGTCTCTAAAAATGGAACTTCAACTTATGAAGACAAAATCAAAGTAATTCTGGATTTACCGAGACCAAAGACTGCTAAAGAAGTACAAGCATTTATGGGACATTGCAGATACTACCGAAGATTTATACATATGTATGCCATAATTGCTAGACCTCTTTATGCACTATTGTCTCAATTTAATTGGACTGAAGAATGTGAAAATGCCTTTAATGAGTTAAAGAGTCGATTGAGTTCAGCCCCAATCTTTCGAGTACCCAATTGGAATAAGCCATTTCACATTCACGTGGATGCTTCCAAGTTTGCCATTGGGTGCATCTTAGCTCAACCTGCAGATACTAGAAAGTTAGACCACCCTATAGCCTATGCCAGTAGACAGTTAAATCAAGTAGAAGGCAATTATACCACAACTGAAAGAGAAGGCCTAGGAATGGTGTATGCAGTAAAGAAGTTTCGACACTACTTATTGGCAAACAAATTCAAATTCTTCATTGATCATCAAGCCCTACTGTACTTAGTCAATAAGCCTTGTAATACAGGACGACTAGTACGATGGTTTCTATTGTTGATGGAATTTGATTTTGAAGTAGTAGTCAAGAAAGGAAATACACACATAAGAGCGGATCACCTATCAAGAATGACACACGGTGAACCACCCATAGGAGTATCAGATGATCTGCGAGACACGTACCTGTTTAACCTCGAAGTATGTCCCCAATGGGCAGAAAAGTTGATCCCTATACTCACGCATGGACCTAAAAATGGGATCACACCAAACTGAACTCAAGACCTATGGAAGACTAAAAATCTTCATATCACTGCTGGAAGTTTGTATCATCAAGACTCAAGTGGATTACTCATGAGATGTGTCGAAGAGGAGGAACAAGAAATGTGGCTTCAAAAAGCACATGTAAATCAATGGAAAACTCATCTGAATGCGAACGGAACATGGCAAACATTAAGGAGATTGGGCATATATTAGCCAACCATGCAGAGGGATGCACATAACTATGTATCAGCCTGCCCAACCTGTCAAGAACGGAATCTAGAAGAGAACTCCACTCTATGCTACTCCACTATAGCACCAAGATGGAGCATGCCTCTGGTGAAGTTCTTAAAGACCCAAGAGTACCCAGAAGGAGCCACTCTAGCAAGAAAACGAGCACTTGTAGAACAAAGTAAGGACTATGCTCTTATCGGAAAACAACTTTTCAAACGAGGCAGAGATAATCATTTGCAAATGTGCATTCATGAAGATGAGTATCTTGCTGTTTTAGAGATGGCACATACAAGAGCTGCAGGAGGATATTTCTCTGCAGATAAAACAGCAAAAATGATTCTCTTTGCTGAAATGTGGTGGCCAACTCTACATCAAGATGCAGCAACATATGTGCAAAGATGTGATACATGTCAACGAACGAAATATCCAATTAGAAGGGATGAAATGCCACTAAAACCCATGATGAGTGCCAGAGCCTTTACTAAATGGGGAATAGACTTCGTAGGACCTATTAGCCCCCCAGCTAAAGGATCCCACGTAGAGTATATAATTGTAGCCACAGACTATCTGACCAAATGGGTTGAAGCCAAAGCAACCAAGAAAAACGATGCAAGAACTACTGCCAAGTTTCTCTTCGAGAACGTTTTCACTAGATTTGGACTACCGATAGAAATTGTGAGTGATAGAGGTACGCATTTTGTGAATGAAGTGATAGAAGCCTTACTGAATGATTTTTTGGTAATTCATAAGAAATCCGCCCCTTATCACCCACAAGCCAATGGACAAGCCGAAAGTTCCAATAAAATCTTATGCACAGTTCTCACAAAACTTGTGAACACTGGTAGATCTGATTGGGATAAACAATTACATCACGCTTTATGGGCATTTCGAGTAGCCTACAAAACAGCCATAGGAACTACTCCTTTTAACTTAGTGTATGGACAGAATGCTATTTTACCAATTGATTTCTTAATACCCACTCTCAGAGTAGCAACAACGTATGAGTGGACGGGACATGAACTCTCAGCTCAATTGGATCAAATAGAGAAGCTTCATGAAACTAGGTTACAGCAATAGCAAGGATTTATGCTGCAAAAAGGTGACAAAAGGCATATTTTGATGCTCATATTAAAGACAAAAATTTGAAGGAAGGAGATTTAGTTTTGGTATATACTCTGAAACAACACGCTAAGAAGTTGCAAAAGAGAGGATATGGCCCGTTGATCATCAATCGTATATCCATGAGTGGAGCCATCAGCTTAGCAACTCTAGATGGAGAAGTATTACCAAACTATATCAGTGGGTGTCGAGTGAAAAAATATATAGAACCATTGATTGAAGAAACAATGTCACGATTAATCAAGGGCAAGAATAGACGCATCGAGGAGGAAAGGATACGAGAAGAAGCGAGACAAGAAGCACTAGAACGAATCAAGAAACGAAAAGAGTGGATGAGAGAGAGATGAGAGATATCAACTAGGAGAAGAACTCATCCCAATGGCTAATTTTAGAGCCACTGAAAACCTAGGTCAACAGAGGACACAACCATATTTGAATGTGGGAGCAGGAAAAAAGGAATACCACTTAGTGGATGTTCTCATTGACACAGGAGCCGCCATAAGTTGTATCAAACTTTCATTGACTCAAAAACTGAAGGAGGAATTACGTCCATCAAAGGCACAATTGATAGGAATAGGGGGAGCAATTACTCAATGTATGGGAGAAGTAACCTTAACTCTACACTTAGGAAACAACACAATGGAACAGAAGCTTTTAGTATGTCACGATCAGGATTTATTGGAAGAGCTGGTGTTAGGTCAAGTCTGGATATACGAATATGAGGTGACTATTCAATTGGCCTTAGGATACATCTCAGCCAAGATAGGACATCGTGAAGTATTCAGCATGCTAGACGAACGACCAATCAAAGCCGCAAGTATAGAGCCGAAAACTCATCCAAATGAATACAGGGATGAATGCATATTCACTAGCACTATGGATACCCCTTCAGCTAGTACTTCATGTGAAGACACACCGAATTCTACTTGCACACCATCCTCTAATCTAGCGAGTCACAAGAGCGTTATTCTATCGGAAAACAACCTTAGCAAAGAACCAAGCACAAGCGAGACTAGTTCTCTAGGAAATCATAAGTCGGCACCTATTCGAACATACCCCATTCCTTACACTCGACAAGCTTGGATAAGGAAGGATCAGGTAGCTACATATTTTCTACAACAAAAACATCAGCAACATCAGAACCATCCATTGAAAAAGGAGACAAATTACTTTGGACACCAAAATCCCCAACAAATTGCTAGAATATGGGTTCCAAAGAAGATGATAGCCGCCCAGTCGGACCGAACTCAAATATGGATTCCCAAGTCATGTACTCAAAGGGCAATCACCAGAAAGGAGAAACCATTGCATAAGGAGAATTGGGATGGCCTAAAGACAAGACAACCAAAGATAAACTGCTACAGGACAGAGCTAGAGTCTACATACAATTCACTTGTCATTCCAAGATTCAAAAAGCAGACAAAGAAGAAGCACCAGATGAGAAGCATCACAATCACCAGGAGGGTGGGGAACACGATTTTTCCCAACAAAATAAAGCAGATTTGGATGCCGAAAGACAAAGCAAGCTGTATACATCTGCCAAATAGTTCGAGTTGCACGCATTTGGCGTTACCAGAATCCAAAGTATGCATGATAGGGCCACATTACAAGGCCACGCATTCAGCACAAGATTCTTCTGTTTCAGGATAGTGAAGCACATTGTCCTCTTGGGAAATAGGAGAGCACTTGTACATAATTTAAAGAAAATTACTAACAAATTAATAATCGCTTCGGCTATGAACTCACTTTTCTGTTTTTCTTTCAGACAAAAACATAAAAATACCTAAAATTATGAAAATTCCCAGGTATTACCTTTCTCACACCCACGGGGAAGGGACGACACCATTCACTCGGAGGAATGTCAATCTTATGAAGGACAAATGAAGGAGGATTTCTGATACTATATGGACACTAATTCATACTCTATATTGAGTGCAGATGGCATCCACTAATTCCAAAGCGACTCAAGAGGAAGAGGTTCAGCTTCTTCCACTAGAATCTATAACAAAAGCAAGAGGCCATTGGTTTCTTTATGACCAACTGGTGTCGGACCTCATTTTCATGGCTACCATCAAGATTATGGATAGGGATCACTACTTCCCTATTATGTCGCAAGACTTCAAGACTATCATACAAGGATTACCTCGCATGGTGGATGTCTAGACACAAGCAGGAATAGAGGCATTTCTAAAACTGCCTATTTATTTGCCAGATTCTCAAAGATGCATGCAAGGGATGAACACACTTCAGCCTGTAGCGAATAGGATATCAGTCCCTGAGGCACAAGTATTGGACAAAGTGGGTACCTGGAAAACCATTCAATTCACTCATGAGTTAATCAACAAAGCTTTCAGATGGAATCAAGAAGGAAGCACCAATGTCAAGGAGGAATGTCATGATCCAAAAAAGAGATCCTTTTTGGATATCAACAGAATGGATATTGAAGATGTTGTCCGCTTGGTGCATCAGCACTTTTGTTTTCCTAGTATGCATAGATACACGGCACCTCAAAAGATTGTCGTACAACTGCTTTCACATGCGATGGGGCAAGTCGGTAATAAAGTAAATATGACTCCATATGTTCAAGAACGTCTATTTGAAGCCAAGAAGAAGTGGGGTCAGAAAAAGTTTCTCAATGGCAGTTCAGCTTTGACCTTACTTATATATGAGGCACTTGAAATGAAACACTGCTTGCATGAGATGCCAACCTCAGAAGGGCTAGCCAAATATGCCAAGTCAGCTACAGTCCCAAAGAAAAAGAAAACAGTCATTGTTGTTGAAGAAGTAGGAACGAGTTCAAGGACACCTATGAAAGGAACTAAATGCTTAAGAGAGGAAGAAGCTCAAGAGACACCCACTTCAAAGAGGACACACATCTTACCAAAGATTCCTAGAAATCAACAACCAATTACGAAAAGAGACCTCTCTGCTACCCTAGAAGAAACACATAAGTATATGCGGGGGCAAATAAATCTGAATATTCAAGGTCATCATTACAGACAAGCTGGCCAGGAAAAGAAACAGAAGGATATAGCAACTCGTGAAGTACCTTCCAGATACAAAGAAATAGGGTTGGAGGAATCAAGCTCTAATGAAGAATTAAGCTATGAGAAGGACACCCTGGATACAGATATGCAAACAGAAACACACAATGAAGATTGGACAGAGATCAATCAAGTTGAAGTCACGCCAGATAACAAACAAAAACAAGTAAAGAACATAGAAGAACCAAAGGAACCAGAGCACGTCATTCAATTGAATGATACAACAAAGATTAGTATCAAAGAAGCTACCATATCGAATAAAGAAGTAATGCAACCTATCAAGGAAGAAATGCAAACTCCAGTAAACAAAGAGTCAGACCTACACAAAAATGAAGAGCAAATTGTAATTGAAGTACCGGAGGACACTCCTCAAGGAAAAATCAACCACATGGAGGCTGAGCCAAGGATACAACTCCACATTAGGCAGCCCAATGACACTACATTACACGTAGCACAAGGAAAAGATGTGACAACAGGAGCAGAACCAAGTGTTCCTAAAACATGGTTAAATGTGGATTTCACACAATTAAAGCATGTGGTCAAGCAGATGATACAAACCGCCATGGATACACAACAACAGATGATGGATATAGATGCAGACTACAACAAAGCCATGAGGGAAAAGAATCAGTTCCAAATCATGAGTGAACAACTATCTGCATAATTAATCCATGCACAAAAAGATATTGTTGTCAAATAAACGGAGTTACTTGAGGTAAAAACACAATGTGACACATTGATGACCCAACATCGTCAACTCCAGACACAATTAATGGACTTACAAAGATTACATGAAGCCAGCGAGGCCGACAAAGAGCGCATAAAAGCTAGAAGTCATCTGCTTGAAACACAACTGAAGGTATACATGGAGGAGAATGACACTTTACGAAATAGAAATAAAGAACTGATGAAGTCATTGCTATATGATCAACCCATCGAAAAACAAGAGACAACGGATCTTGATCAAGGAGAATTAAAAGCTCAAATCGAGAAATATGCAGATTTGTTGAAACAAGAGCAAGAATTGAGAGAAGAATGGGAACGTAAGTACATTCAAGAAAAAAATGAGCTAAAAAACTACAGTGAAAATATGGATCACGTAGCAGAAATTGGCAATGAACTGCTGGCAGCCAAAGAAGCACTCAGAGCAGCCATGCAAGAAAATAAAGAGAAGACTGAACGTATAGCACAGTTAGAGATCCAAGTAAAGTAGAAAGCACCAATCAAGACACCAGTAGAGCCAACAAAAGAGAATCCTACTGACGAGGTAGAGGTACGTCCTCTATCTCCCCCGATTTATAATTCTCCAATACACGAGCAAATGGCACACATACATGATGATCATCCAATGCCATAATACACTGCAGAAATAGGTCAGAAGGAACGGGCACTATTGGTGTCGCGGTTGACCGAAAATTTTGAAAATGAAGTCATCAAAGTCATGAAGGAAGCAAAGATCAAAGGTAAAGACTTGGACATGATTATGAAGCTTTTCAACATTCCCTACGGACTGATGAAAGAGAAAACAAGACAATATATAAAGAAGATTACACAGAAAAATCCAGACGAGCAGCTAAACTTCAAACATGACACATTCGCTTACACTCAAGAAGAATTTGAAGCTGTGCAACCTGTTTGGAGAAGGAAATTTTTGGAGAAAAATCCTACACTACGGGTGCATTGGCAAGCCGCACCATATTTACTACAGGTAAACCCTTCTTTTTTCCCAACGCCACGTCGCAGAGAAGCACCCAAATTTTTGGATATGCAAAAGACCGGTGTAATCAATAAACAGTGGCTAAACTACCCGCTACTTCCAAGTCCACCACATAATTATTTACCTACAGAAGATTACATGGTAAAGACAATCGAATTTTGGCTGCAGACATATGCTATCGTACCAGATTTAACTATCAAGCTGACAAATAAAATACTCACTATGATACTTACAGTATTGAAGGTCTTCAAGCATGCTGCATATACATTTTTGAATTTCATTGGCATTAACCAGGGAACAGATATTCTGGTTTTTGACTTGTCTGTTACGCCTAGCCATCCTACCATAATGGCTTATTATTCAAGTCTCATGTTTTTGCCCAGCACATATATGCAGACCTTCAAAGAAGCTTTCTTCACAGGATTTTTTGAAATCGATTCAGAAATCTTTTTGAAGATGTCATCCAACTTGAATGCCAGATTAGTGGCATATGAACTGAGCTTCTTCGCCGACCACAGACAGCCACCTAATGATGGAGTAAAAGATGAACAGTGGAAACAGCTAATGATACGTGAAGCCAATCTACTTAATGAAACAGAGCAAAAAGTATATAGAACATACTCCCGTCGACTGTCAAAGCCTGTCGGGGACGACAGAGTTCAGGAGGGGGGCAGTGTTCAGGGAGAATCAAGCAAAAAGAAGAAAAGAAGAAGACAACGAAAGAAGCTTCACTAAAAAGATCATATTTGAAGACATATCTCTGCAAGAAGCCCCGCAGGGGCGCAACACCCACCTCTGCACAGAGCCCCACAGGGGCACATATCAAGGGAAAAGCACGTAGGCGAAAGGAGGAACTAGGGCCAGGAAAGTATCCATGAAGAAGTGCAAGAAGATATCTAGCGGTTTTGAAACCACAAGAGGGTGCTTCAACCTCTTGATCTTTGGAAGGTCCAGATCGAAGACTGAAGGATCACATCCTCATACCTTCCACTGGTGGCGTGCGTGGCAACCTGACTTATCAGGCAAGACAAATGCATCAGGCCCAGAGGATGTAAAACAAGAATTAAGAAGAGGCCATCAAAACAAAGAACACATGTTTAACAAACAAGCAGAACTGACCAAGGGTTGCGGGCGATGAAAAGAAAAGAACAGGCAGCACAAATGCATCAGGCCGAGAGGATGTAAAAGAAAAAATCAAGAACAGGGCCATTAAAACGTAACGCCAGTCGAACCAGTAGGCAGAACTGACCAAAGGATGTGTGCGGACAACAAGGGAAAGACAAGAAGTAAAGCTTGTCAAGGGACGACAGAGACGAAGAGGGGGAGAGTGTTGCAGAGCTAAAGAGAGCACAAGGCAGAGAAAAAGACGAGCCCCAAAATTTTTCCGATTTGGACACCCAATTTTTGTATTATAACCATTCTTGTAATATATTTTCGAATGTAAATGCACTAGAGGAGTCCTCTAGATGCATCCCCACAAAAGATTAGAAGCTTATCCATGTAAATTAGTAGGAAATTAGTCTTTTAGTGAATAAAGTGCCGGTCTCTTGTGTGAAAGGATCATTTTTAGGGCACAAGTATATAAGTCAATTTGTGACTCTTTGTAAAGACTTTTTGCCATTGTGAGAATCAAGAGCACAGAAATTCGAATTTGTGTCTTCTCCTCTCTGTATCTTCTTCTTTGTGAGCTTGTATGCTTGTGTATTGCTTGGAAAGAGTGTAGGGAAGTGTTGTCTATCCATGAAAGTGTTTGTTTACTGTTGTTAAGGTGTGTGCAAAGTGTACGAAGGTCTTTCTCACGACTCAGTATTTTGCTCATAACTTGAAGTAGAAACGTCAGAATTGAGTGAAAATACCGCCATTGGATGCGTCTTCTCGAGAGCTTCGAAATGCATATGCTATTCGCTATATTTGGAGTTCGGAGCAGAGAGAAAAGCTCAATTTACTGTTGGCTACTGTTCCAAGTATCGTGACACCATGACTGACAGTTGAAGCTTGTTTGGATTAGTCTTTGCATTGTTTGCACTCTTTAAGTAACTCATTTGCATTGATTGTCATTTGAATGCATGTCTTCATACACTCGGCTAGGTTTCGATACTCATCAGATTGATAATTAAAGCGTGAATCCCCACTATATGTACTTGAGGGGGATTGAGGTATAGTCTCTTTCTCCACAAGTCCCTAAGTTGGTTCTTAGGTACACAGAGGTACATCTCTATATGCGAAGGTATGCAGATTCATCTTTGTGGTGGCTCCCTGATGTTGGAGGTACAAAACATCTCTTCTCCAATCTTGTACTACTCTCAATTGTCTCATGAAGGGTCGTCCTAAAATCAATGCATAATTGTTTGCTTTCCCAAATTGACATATTGCTAGGGTATGTTCAAATTCTACTCCGCATGTGGTCAGCATTATGTTTTCTAGGATTCCTAAAGGTCTTTCTACATGACTCTCTACTAATTGGAGTTTCATTCGCATGGGTCATAGGGCATGTTTTCCCCATTTCTCCCATATCTCTTTAGTGGCTATTCTACTCCTACTCCTATGTCTAAAATCGCTTTGGTCCTGTATCCGTTGAATGTGATGGGAAGACAGTTGTTTCCTTCATCTCCTTTGCTAAACTCTCCCACTTTATCCATTGCAATTTGAATTGTGAGTAGATCCTCTTCTTCTTTTTTCACCTTGGGTTTCTATTCCACTTCTATCTTTAATTGTTTAGCCAAATGTTTCCACAGCTGGGTTTTAATCTGTAGCAGATCTTCTATAGTTAAAGAACATTGTACTTTTGTTTTCTTGAGTTCTGAAACTGTGTGAGATGCTTCATCATGCAACTTTCTTTCTCTGTCCCTAATTGTAGGAGCATGAAATAATTATGACCTCCTCTCATATTCCCCCATATAATTGGGAAGTGCAGACATACTATTTATTTCCTCTCTATTTTGACCCAAAATTGATATTTCTTCACATATCTCCTCAGTTTCCACTATAGGTAAATTCCCAATGTGTCTAACTCTTCAAACTGGGGTGGTGCATTCCCACTTTTTTCCATCGATTTTCTTGAACTCTAGCCCGAAGGTCACCAGGCTAGGTAGCTTCTATTTTTGGGATTACCAAATCTTACTCTTCCCTTTTAATGTGGATATTTCCCTTTCCTTCATCCTCTTGGTGTCCTTTTTTGTCTTCTTGATTGGCATCATTTAAACATTCTTGGAATTGGTTTTCTGGTATCCTAGTCTCAAGAAGGGTTGGTATGGAATTTTCGATTGTGGTTTGAGAAATCTCAATCAATTTTTTGCATATTTCCAATCTTTCTTTCTCCAAATATCCTCTTGGATAACTTCTTTCATGTTGTTGTATGCTAGGCCCTGTCTCTATTCTAGATTGATAGGCTTTCAACCACATGTTCAGGTCTTCAGGCATGGAATTTGCTAAAATTGATCCTACCAATATTGGCTTAGAGTCCTTGGTTGCCTGATGCGATGTCTTTTGCATCTCTTGATTATGATGTTTCTTCATTTCTTTCAAGGTTTTGTCTTCTTCCTTAATTTTCTTTTTAATCCATTTGTTTTTAAGTTTTTCTTGCCTTGATTTCCACCTTTGAGCTTTTCTCATTTTATCGGTCTCTTCTATTTCTTCTGAGTCCTCAAACACTTGAACTAGGTTTGAGTTTTTCCTCAATCTTAGGCTCATACAATGCTTCCTTTCCCACATTTGCCTTGGCTTAGGCTCGAATAATAGCCTTCAATGGCACTATATACTCCTTATTACTTCTAGATGACTCCACCACTTCAATCACATTGATGTGGGTAGTAGAAGGAACCTTATTGGGGTTCTTTGGACAATCTCAAAACAAGTGCTCTTTGCCACATTCATTACATTAGCCTTCCCACACACAAGGGGTGGTGGGTTGTAGGGAAAAGTGCATTCCCTTATGAAGTGATCTCCTCCACATCTATAGCATGGTTGTTTTGGGGCAGGTGGCCTAGTTGGATTTGGGACTCTAGGTGTTGTGTACATGAGATTAGCATACTTAGGTCCATAAGAATTTTCATAACCCTCATAACCGTAGTATTGTTGCTCATAGGCCTGGTGGTATTCTATCAGGCTTGCGTCATAAGGGTAATACTCTCCTTGGGTCTGATTGAAACCCTGATTCATAGCTTTCGTGCTTGTCAATGGTGTTGTTGGCACTATGGTTCTTTCTAGGTTTTCCTCTGGTTGAGTATACTTCACTGGTACTATGTTATGTGGGTGTGGTGGTTGTTGTCCTAGCACCAGTTGTGGTTGACCATATCCTTCATGCTCATATGCTCTTGGTGCTACTTGTGGCGGTGGGTATGGGTTATACCTTGGAACTTTTGTGCCTTATTTCCTAGGAGGATATTCGTAAGGTCTATATTGAGGTGGTACAGTTGGTCTTGGTTGCATGTTTAAGGGACATTTCTCAATATTATGATTGGTGTAATTTTTCTCAATATGATAGTACATGTTAGGTCTCTAGGCCGGTTGCCTATTGTATGGATAAGGTTGTGACAACCCTAAGCCCCCTCTTATGCAGACATGGTGTGGGTGATCTCCATTGCAATGTGTACATCTTCTTAACATCGGCACTCTCATGGGGGCATTCTAGTAGTTCCTCTGTCCCTGTACTCCTAATTTCTTGGCTACTAACTCTGTCGGTTCCTCTATGTTGCTAGTAGTAGAAGTAGCATTGCTCCTTGTGTCCTTCGATTTAGTGGAGTTTGTGTAATTTTGAGGTCGTCTGCTAAGTTGTCTTCAAAGTCTATGCATTCTTGAAGACATTCACTCAGTCTTTGCAACCATTTTGTGTATACCAAATTTCTTAATGTCCTGTTAGTTAGGCCATCTAAAAACAAGGATATCATATTTTGCTAAGAAGGTCTCTTAGTCACCGGACATTATTCTACATACTGATCAAATCTTTTGGTTGCATTCTTTACCATCTTGTTAGGGGTTGTTTTGATGATACTATACTTCAGTGAAATATAGCACCGAAATCTCCAAAGGATTGGGATTGGGAACAGGGATTATGATTAATACAATCATAACATGCGTTTATGTTCCTGATTAAACTATACCATGCAATACTCCCAAAATAATAACACTGTGTAATATAAAAGACTTTGTATTCATCTACAAACTTCATAAAGAAATTGAACTCAGCAATAAACAGTATGCATTTTTTCAATAAGATTGTTTGTACATCATTCTGGAATATAGTACGATTGCGTAGTACAGTGCAAAAAATTCCTTTGTCAAATCTTTCCGAACTCCAAAAATTGAAGCATCCTTCTTTAACTTTTCCACCTCTGCTTCTTTATCTTCTAAAACTATGTTGGTGTCGGTACAATGCGGCTTCCACTCATTGATCAGTATTTCCAATTCGGTTGTAATATATGGATGCTCTGCTCGCTCTAATTGCTCTACTCACAACTTAGCCAAATAAGCTGGATTAGGCCTGATCCTCGGCCTTTTTTGGCCTGAATTTCTATGTTGAGAGCATCGAGTTTGCATCATTATTACCCTAAATGGTATCTTAACTCTAGTGAATCTACACTCATCATGGCTCTCAAAATAAGAATTATGATATCAGATTCAAAATGTTATAGCCGCCACCATTGTTGATTACATGTACATCTTGCATGCATATTGTTACTCCAATGATTGTTTGTCGATTAATGCACGATCATGTATTTTCAATTTTTAGAAAATCCCTTTTTTTTATGGGGAACTGTAATTTACCCCTCAAAAGTCTGATAGGGCTATAATTTAGACCCATTAACGACCGTTGGCAATAGTTTGCCCACCAGTGTGGATAATCGATAGGAACCTGGACCACAAAGCTCGTGAATCCAGAATGGACCAGTCCATCGTAATTCGAGTTTCCCCATTTTCCTCTTCATCTTGGAATGGAAATAGAGTACTAGATCCTCGGGCCAAAAAAATTTTGTCCATAAATTTCAATCGTCCCATTTCTCCTGACGATTCTAGACCTCCTGCAATAATAAAAAGCTATGGTATCAATGCTTATCTAGTTGTCTCAACTAATCCATTTGGTAAGTGAAGGAGTCTTTCGAAACTAATCACTTATGGACTACCATTCGGAGGCTTGGTATTGCAAACTCAAATGGAAGAATCATCTCCTGTTTGTAAAGCCATTTGAAAGGTGTGCTACTAATGAAACTTTGTAGGAAGTCTTGTACGCCCAAAGCACACTGGGAAGAATAATTTCCCATTGCTCCATCGAATCCAACAGCATCTTCTATAGCATGTGGAGCAAAACCTTGTTGGTACTTTCCACCAATTCATTTTCACGTGGGTAATAGGGAAAACTAAATTTGTTTTTAATCTGATACTTCGAAGTGAGTTCTGAAATTAATTGATTCAAGAAATGAGTTCCTCTATCGGATATTGATTCCAAAGGAAGTCCATATCGAGAAAAGATTTCGTTTTGGAGTTTCTTCGCTATTGTTCGTGCTATAGCATGTTTGGTCACTGAGGCTTCTGCCCATTGAGTGCAAGAATCTGTATAGGTCAAAATATACAGGGCTCTTGTTTTGGATGTTGGTGGTTTGATTGAACCGATAATGTCTAGGCCCCATTTCTAGAAAGGTTCTAACAGAAGAATTGGCTATAGTGGGAAATGTTAACTAACATGAGGTTCATCAATTCTTTGACATGGGTCACAATTATGCATTTCGTGTTGAACATCTACATACATGGTAGGCCACCACAGTCGAGCCTGTTAGATTTCTTGGACCGTAATTAGATGACTGAAATGCCCATTGGCCTCACCTATATGGGCTTCTGTAATAACTATTAGCACCTCATGTGGAGGTACACAGTGTAACCAAACCTTGTGGTACAACTATCCTATAATAATAGTAAACGTGCCACTTCGAAGACCCAGTTTTTTCCAAGCTGCAGATCGCAAATGAGATGGAGCAATCCCATTTTCCAAAAAACTTAACATTTCCTCGCACCAAGTAGGAGAGTTATAAGGAGTATTTTTTATTTTAGCCACCGTAAATACTTCCACATCTAGGGGAGTATCATCAAGACCTTCTCGGGGTTCTCCATGATCGATGCAAGACAAGAAATCTGCAATGGCATGACTTGCGCTAGGATGATGAAAAATGTCGCCCTCAAATTCCTGCAACAAGAGGACCCACTTGGCAAGCCGTCCCACCAAGTTTTGTTGTTTCACCAAATATAGCAAAGCATTGTAATTGACATGGAAGGTGAAAGATTTACCAAGTAAATAATGGAAAAATTTCTTAACTGAGTAGATGAGGCCTAAACATTTGTACTATGTAGTAGAATATTTATATTCTACATTGGCAGTAACTAGCATAATAGACTGGTTGGAACCAATTTCAGCCCTCATTTCGCATCAGTACACTGCCAATAGCTTTATCTGAAGCATCCACAAACACGTGAAAAGGCTATTTCTAGCATAGAGCTTTCAAAATTGGCATAGTGGCTAACATCTTCCGTAACCGCTCGAAGGCAATTTGGGATTCCTCTATCCATAAAAATTTTGCTGGTTAGATATGGGCTAACTTATTCAATGGGATGGCAATATGTGCCAATCCGCATAGATGTTGGCCATGCCACTGTACCTGCCCGATAAGCAAGAGAACTTCTTTTGGGTTTCGAGGTGCTAGAGTTTCCATGATGACCCTAACCTTATCAGGATCCACTGCGATTCCCTTTTCTAAAATGATGTGTCCAAGCAATTTGTCGCACTTAACCTGAAAAGTGAATTTGTTTGGGTTAAGACAGAGCTGTACCTTTTTGCATGACTCAAAACAAGCCCGTAAATGTTCTAGATGCACGGCCATCTTGCCAAAAATGGAAATTTCATCTAAGAAAATTCGCATAAAAGATGTAAGGTATGAGGCACAGATTTGTTGCATACATCGTTGGAAAGTGCTCAGCGCATTCTGAAACCCAAACCACATGATAGTACAAGTGAAGACTCCCTAGCTCATAATGAAGGTTGTTTTAGGTATATCTACTTTGACCATTCTAACTTGATTGTACCCAAGGAAAGAATACATTTCATGACCAGCTACCTCATCGAGCTTACTATCCAGAAATGGAAGCCAGTATTATCACTAAATTCAGCTTTCTATAATCCACGTAGATTCTTAGTTGCTCGTTCTTCTTTGGGATGATGAAAATGGGAGAGACCCATTCCGGATTCTCGATATGTACAATATAGCAAAGTTGGGATTCATCCTATATCACTATTGCATGATTGGGGTAGCATCTTATTTAAGCAAAATCTGATGATGATACAACTTTGGATCAAGGCCCTTCATATCAAAATATGTCTATGCAAATACATCTTTATATTGTTGTAGAAGAGCAATCAGCACCATCCGAAATTTCGAAGCGAGCTTCGAACAAATGGATCTTCTGCACTACCAAGATTCATGACTTCTAATGAGTGCTCTTCAACTCAAATTTTCCCAAACTCCATTGGGTCCTTCATTACCAAGTCTGCAATATCCCCTTCTTGTTGATATATTTAGGTATGATGTGTTTGAACACTCTAGGACTGCCGGGCACTTTTTTCCCTCTTTAGGAGGTTTTTTCCCCTTGGGTTGTATATACGCCTATTGCCCTAATGGGCTACTTATCTTTGTACATTCTCTAGTAATACATTCAGTATTGTGTGTTGTGCACTAAGCTTCTTCTTCTTCCTTGTGTTGTTCATGTGCTTCCACACACGTCTAACTCCAACAATTGGTATCAGACCAGATCGCCGCTTCATCTAGGGCATCGTCTACACCTCTTTGGTTGCAGTCTCAAAATCACACAAAATTTGGTACATATACTCAGGGTGTTTCAAAGATCAAAATAGCTTCACTTGGTGGTGTCGAAATCGTGATCTAAGCTCGTTTCGGCCTCCAAATGCACTATCACAGCACTTGTGTAGGCTATTTCATCTTTTTGTGCCAAAGGTACATACCAGTTTCAGTTCGTTAGTATAAGCATCTTGAAGTCTGCTACAAGTTTAAAAGAATTCATCTCGGCAGTTGTGTTCAACTTTTTGAGGTACAGTCAATTTTCTGCATCAAGGTATTTTAGTCACCGGCCATGGCTGAAAGCAGTGATGTATTCTGGATGTTGGTTGTTGAGGATAAATTGGATGGTACAAACTACCCATTATGGGCCTATATGATGCAACATGTATTGGTTGAAAAAGGAATGTGGCATATTGTGCAGGGTGTTGAAAGATGTCATGTTACACCTATGAATACAGGTATTGCAAATACAGGCGCTAGAGGTGATGGAGATGGTGTCGAAGATGATATTCTGTAGATTCATGTTTGTGTTGTTGTTTCTATTGCACCTACTACATAGCAAATTTGTTGGAATGGCAGAGATCATCAGGCACATGCATTGATAGCTTTGTCTGTCAAACGTGCCATTATTCCTCACATTCACTCCTACAGAATAGCTAAGGATGCTTGGGATACACTTGCCACATTGTACTAGGCTAGGAATGAGGCTCATGTTGCTTACCTCCGAAAACAATTGGCGAGTGAGCAGATGAACGAAGGTGACTCTATGGACAGTTTTCTAACGAAGATCAAGGATTTGAAAGAACAATTGATTTCTGCTAATGAGTTTATACTAGATAGCTCACTTGTGTAGACCGTTCTGAATATTCTTCTTGATTCATATCAGAGTTTTGCTTCTACTCTTTGGTTGATGATGAAAGGCAATCCAAAAGCTTTGTCATTTGAGGAGTTAGTCTTTATTCTATTGCAGGAAGATCAGTCCAGGCAGAACAAGTCCATTATGCGTGTTGCACATCAAGCTTTCTTGGCTAGTCAAAAGGGCAAAGGAAAATGGAGCTCTTCAATTAGTAAGAAAAAATCTACTAATTCTGCACAATCGAAGAGGGAAGACAAAGATGAAAAGAAATCAGAAAAGCAGAATTTGTTTTGCAAGTATTGTAAAGGAAATGATCATATTATAAAGAACTGTCCAAAACTGATTGCTAAAGAGGCAAAGAAGAAAGAGGCTGGAATGGTTGTTGCAGAGGCCTCTACACCAAAAACAGAGTCTACTAGTCTTGTGCAGGAAGAAGAATCTGTGTTTACTACTGTTTGCAATTTTGACCCATCTTCTCATGAGCAGTGCATGTCTGCAGTAGACTTAGATGTTTGGTACTTTGACAGTGGGACGACCAAACATATTACCTCACAGCATAGTTTCTTCTCTTCACTCGAGCCTACCCCTATAGGGAATACTATCACATGTGCCAACAACTCCTTTTATCCTATTATGGGAGTTGGTAAGATCATTCTGACTAGTGCTGATGGTAGTTCTTTCACCTTGTCAGATGCTTAATTTGTGCCAAGGATCAAGAAGAATCTTTTATCAGTTTCTGCATTAGCCAAGATTGGCTTGGTTGTGAAATTTGATGATGATAGATGTACAGTTCATGATCTGTCAAATGGCAATGTTATTATTGCTTTTGGTATTTTATGTCGTGGGTTGTATAAGCTCATAGACTATGAAAGATATGTGAATGATTTGGCATGTGCAATACATGATTCTCAGGCTATGTCATATGCAAAGCTTTGGCATGCACTCTTTGGTCATCTGAATTTTGCTAGTTTGTTGTGCCTGTAGAAATCTGATATGGTGTCTTCATTGTCCAAGCTTGAGGCACCCGAAAAACATCTATGTGAAGGCTGTATTTTGGGCAAAATGCAGTGTTCCTCCTTTCCAAAAGATGGTTCAGTTCAGGCTACACAGAAATTGCAGCTTGTACATAGTGATGTCTGGGGTCCTATGCAGACATCCTCTTTTGGAAATTACCTTTACTTTGTGACTTTCATTGATGAATTTTCTGGGCATGCATGGGTATATCCACTCAAAGCAAACTCCAAAGTGTTCATGTGCTTCAAACAGTTTTTGGTTTTGGCTAAAAATCTGTCAGCGTGTAAAATGGGCACCCTCCGTTTTGATCGAGGGGGGAATATATGTCTTCTGATTTTAATGCATTTTTGGATGAACGTGGGATAAAACACCAGTGTATAGTGTCATATACACCTCAACGGAATGGATTTGTTGAAAGAAAGAACAGATCACTCATGGAGATGGCGAGGTGTATGGTCAAGAGTCAAGCTTTATCACATAGTTTCTAGCTTGAGGTTGTCATGTGTGCAGCATATGTACTTAACAGGTATCCCACTAAAGCACTGCAGATCACTCCATATGAGGCTTGGCATGATCCCAAGCCATCTGTTGCTCACCTGCGTGTTTCTAGTTGTTTGGCATATGCATTAGTGCCTGAACAACATCGTAGAAAATTGGATGATAAAGCAGTAAAATGTAATTTTGTTGGGTACAGTTCTGAAAGTAAAGGCTATCGTCTGTATCATCCACAGAGTAAACACATTCTAGTTAGTCGTGATGTTGTTTTTGTGGAAGATGCTATTCAGCCATTGCTTTCATGTACTAAGGAGACATTTGTTAGCTCCAAGGACATGTATGATACTTTGCTGCCTCTTTTTACATGTGGATAGTCAAGTGCTAGTCCTAATCAGGCAACTTCTCAACCTTTGCAGGTTTCATGTGATTATGCAGATCACCCCATTTCTGATGCAGATTTACATGATGCACTTGTTGATGAGAGAATTGATATTGAGGAGGCAAAAACTATGCCAAAATGGCTGGTGCAGACTTTGCGTGATAGCACATTAGATGCACCTCTATCATATCGTACTCGTTCAAGCTCTCATAGTGCCTCTTTTGCATCAGATTGCTATGCTATGGCTACATCTAATATCTGTGATGAAAATGAGCTTGTTTCATTTGACGAAGCACAAAATTCAGAAAATTGGATGGCTGCTATGCAATTTGAATATGATGCTATAATGAAGAATGGTACTTGTTCTTTATGTGACTTGCCTCCTGGCAAGAAGGCGATTGGTACTAAGAGGGTATACAAGTTGAAGTGTAAGCTTGATGGTACGGTTGACAGGTATAAGGCTAGGCTTGTTGCAAAGGGTTATGCGTAGGAAAAAGGCATTGATTTTGATGAAACTTTGGCTCCTACTTGTCATATGACAAGTAGGAATGGTGAGAAGCTCATGTTGGTTGGAATGTACATCAGTTGGATATCAAAAAAGCATTTCTGAATGGTGACTTGCATGAAGAAGTGTATGTTTTCAGCCCCATGGCTTTGTGCAAAAAGGGCATGAAAACCACGTGTGCAGGTTAAAGAAGGCATTATATGGTTTAAAGCAAGCACCACATGCTTGGTATGAGAAGATACATGCATATCTGACTGCACATGGTTTTGAGAAAAGTCCAACCGAAAGCACCTTATATGTTAAGCGTGCTAATGATGTCCTTCTAATCATTGTGGTTTATGTTGATGATATGCTGCTCACTGGTCCTCATGAGAGGAATATTTCTGATTTTAAGGCTGATTTACATGCCTCATTCGAGATGTCTGATTTGGGGCATTTGCATCACTATTTGGGCATTCAGTTTATGCACGTTGATGGTGGAATGGCGTTGTGTCAAACGAAATATATTGACACATTATTGCAGCGTTTTGGCCTTAAAGACTGTAAACCTATTACCACTCCTATCGAAACAGGTTTACGACTGAGTCTTCATGATGTTGGAGATGCATTTGATGTTGTTCTCTATCAGCAGGCTATTGGATGCTTGATTTACTTATGCATTACTTGGCCAGATATTCAGTTTGTTGTCTCACAGATGAGCAGGTTTATGCATTGCCCAGGAGTCAAGCATTGGCAAGTGGTTAAGCGCATCTTTTGCTACTTGAGTGGTACCTAGCTACTTGGTTTGTTTTATCCCAAGGGGAGATCACTACCGCCAGATTTGCATGCTTTTTTTACTCTGATTGGGTTGGTTTCTATGACACTCATGTGTGCACTAGTGGTTTTTGCTTCATGTTTGATAGCTCATGCATATCTTGGTTGAGCAAGAAGCAACCTACTATGGCCACTTCTAGTTGTGAGGCTAACTATAGGGTAGCTTTCACAACAACTGTTGAGTGTGTGTGGCTCAGACCCCTTATGGCTGATTTGGGTGTTGGTCAGTCTTCTACCAATCTTCACTGACAGTCAGAGGGCATTGGTAGTTGCGAGGAACCCTGTGTTCCATGCTCGCACTAAGCACATTGAGGTGTATTATCATTATATCAGGGAGATGTTCTCTGCTGGGGAGATCAGCTTGGCATATGTGCCCACGTAGGAGAACATTGCAGACCTTTCCATGAAGGCTCTACCTAGGGAGAAGTTTGAAGCTTTCCGCAAAGCTTTGGGCTTACTTCCTTTTGTGGAGTGATTTCCACATAGCTTGGCACTTCCTTATACATGAGTGCCAACTATTTGTTCACCGCATCACTCCTAGGGGGGAGTTGTTGATATATTTAGGTAGCGATGTGTGTGAACAGTCTAGGACCGTCGGGGCACTTTTTTCCCTCTTTAGGAGGTTTTTTCCCTCGGCTTGCATATACGCCTATTGCCCTAATGGGCTACTTATCTTTGTACATTCTCTAGTAATACATTCAGTATTGTGTGTTGTGCTCCAAGCTTCTTCTTCTTCCTTGTGTTTTTCGCGTGCTTTCGTAGACATCTAACTCTAACACTTCTTCTAATTCCATGGGTTCTATGTAGAAAGTGGCCACCATACTATCCCAATATGGACTGATGATTGCATTTACATCCACAACCCTGAAGGATAATAGGTCTCTATTGGCTTCCAAAAACTATTGCTCTTCATCTTCTTCTAGGTCGTCTAGCATGTGAGGAGGTTCCACCAATATGGGTTTATGCTCTGGAAGATAGTATTGCTCCTCTTCTAATGGAACCAAAAATTTTGCATTTCCTGTCTTGAATGGGATAGTCTTCTCGTCCCAATTTTGTCAGACTTTAGCATTCTGTAGTCAGGGTCGTCCCAATAATAAATTATAATCTAGATCTTTCCCTTTAAGTTCCAGCACTACAAATGTAATAGTGAATAGCACTTAGGAAATTTTGATAGGGATGTTCGTAATCAGCCCCATTGGTTGTACACATGACTAGTCCGCCATTTGGACAAAAAATGGGGCTTGCTCAATAGTGTTTCAACCCATTTGTGTGCATGTATTGTGGAGGTGATGTTAATACTTGATCTGCCATCGATCAGGACCTTTGGGAGTGCTTTGTTCTTATATTTGACCATAATTGTGGCAATTGCGTAGTCCACTATTCTATCTCAAATGTCTTTTACCATCAAAACCAAGGGTTTTGGGCTCAAAGATGGCAAATATATTTCCTATAAGTGCTTTAATAATTGCTTTCGAAAGGCCAAAACGAGTTCCAAAAAGCTCCTAGTGATAACTTAATATGTGAATCTTGCAATAACTCACAAGAAGTACCGTCTATCAATACCTAGAGATCAAGATTGCCTTGGTTTTGTCCTAATCTAGATCATTGGTTCAGAACTTTGATGGCAATCTCTTGATCATTAGCCAATGACGGCTGAACTTCCAAAATAGTTGTAGTTGGAGGTCCAAAATTATCTTCCTTACCTATTTCATTTATATATGGAGTGGGTTTAACAGTTTTCTTACCGCAGTTACGTTTTCGTTCTTTACTATAGGATTCTACTGGGACGAACTTGGGGTTTACATAATGTGGTGGGTACTCTTGTGCCGACTGTATTCTTTTTTAGAACTTTTCTTTTGCTCCATTGGTACTAGATAATCTAATTTTTTTCCATTCTGATATTCTTGTTATGACCTAGTGACCACCAATGCTGAGGGTTCGAAGTATTCTAAGGTCACCAAATTAGCCATAGGTGCCTTAAGTGTTGGGAGTGATGGTTGGATGCACTCAAGAACTGAGTTGATGCTGCAAAACCTGCTTCACACCTGCCCTCCTTTGCTTCCAGATATGCTTAGAAGACTCCTTGAGCTTTCAAATGACACAAAGAAACCATATATGTACTTTGGAAATGGTTTGGGTAATGATCAGACCAAAACAGATAACTTGGCACTTCAAAATCAAGAAAAAACTTTCTATTTCTGTAGTGACACCTGCTCAGACTTTCACTCAGTGTGACCAGCACACTTAAAATTGAAACAATTCCTTTTGGGAGTATTAAAGTACCTTAGTAAGCTACCAATCACAAGTGGAATCACTCCAATTGATAAACTATGCATTGAGAAATAAGTTTAGCAAAATTCTAATTACCCCCGACTTTTTAGGAACTTTGCAGACACAGACCAATGTGCACTTCGAAGCGGATTTCTCTCAAATGGCTGAATGAAAACTTCTGAGATTTTGTATGCTTGTAGAAGACCTTGAGCTGGTTCCAATGAGCTATAGATCTCTTGATTTAATTCAGTAGATCCAGAGATATGCTCCTTTGAAGTTGACAGACTTGAAGAAGATAGCACAGAGAACCAGAAATGATGAATGTGTATATATCTATTGATTGATAAGATTGTACAAGCTCAATAGCATGACAAGCATAGCTAATTGAGGTGTGGTGGTGTAGGCTATGGTGTAGCACTAACACACACTCAGTTACAAAGACAATATGCCTCGGGGAGTGAGCTGAAGTGACTGAACTAGCCGCGAGTTTTTTCTTCTTCACTTTATATGAATTGAGTGAACATTTGAATTTCAAATTCAAATTAAGGCTCCCTAGAATCTCTCCTCTAAAAGTAGGAAGATATTCTCTCCATTACAACATTCAAATTTCCACGACTTTCTCAAGTAGGTGTGATTACACAAAATATTCCAAGTCACAATGACTTTTACAAATGAGTAAAATGGTAATAACTATAGGACTAGGTTCCTATGGTTCTTTCTTCATGTAGAGACTTTCTTCAAGGGTTCCAAGCCCATTTTCCAAAGTTCCAAAGTTCCAAGCCAATGTGTGAAGGCTTGATATGCACCAACAGCTCCCCCTCAAGCCAAACACTTTGGCTCAAGTCTTCATCTTCTTCATCTTTAGTCTTCAATCACATCCTGCAATCCAATCATGGATTTGAATCTGCATAACTTGTTTCCATCCAATGCCTTTGTAAGTAAATCTGCACATTGCATATTAGTAGACACATAAGTCAATTGTATATCTTTACTTAGCAACTTCTCTCTCACATAGTGGTAATGAACCTCTATGTGTTTAGTTCTGGCATGATAAATTGGATTAGCTGCAAGGTGAAGAGAGCTAGTGTTGTCTCCAAAAATAATTGGTGGCCTTGTATATAGACCTAACTCTGTATATAGAAGCTTCAACCAGATAGATTCTTGAGTAGCATTGGCAAGCCCTCTATACTCTGCCTCAGTGGATGACAATGCCACTGTAGGTTGCTTCTTGGCTGACCAAGAAATGGGCTTATCTCCTGCAAAACAAATGTATCCTGAGGTGCTTCTTCTATCATCCTTGCATCCTGCCCAATCTGCATCTGAGTAGACTTTAATGTCAATATCTGATGTATAAGGAAAATACAAACCATGACTTTGAGTTCCTTTGAGGTACTTCAAGATTTTCTTTGCTGCCTCTAGGTGAGGTACCCTTGGTTTGTGCATGAATTGACTAAGCACACTTACTCCATATGCTATGTCAATTCTTGTCAAGGTAGCATAGTTCAAACTACCTACCATACTTTGGTATCCTGTAATGTCTTTGATTTCTTCTCCTTCATGAGCACTTAGCTTTAGGTTAACCTCCATTGGAGTAGTAGATACCTTAGCATCCTGCAAACCAAACTTCTTGACCATATCCTGTACATACTTCTTTTGAGTGATGTAGATACCTGAATTTGTGTAAACCAATTCAAGACCTAAGAAATACTTTAATAATCCAAGATCACTGATCTTGAATTCTTTCATCATCTGTCCTTTGATATGTCTAATTCCCTGAACATCATTTCCTGTAATAATGATGTCATCAACATAGACACATAGATATATTACCTCTGTACTACTTCTCTTTATGAATAGAGAAGTGTCTGCCTTACTCATTACAAATCCTTGGTCTTGGAGGTAGGTTGTCAACCTGTAATTCCATGCTCTAGGTGCCTGCTTCAAACCATACAGAGCCTTCTTCAATTTACAAACATAATGTACCTTTTTTTTATCTTCATAGCCAGGTGGTTGTGACATGTAGACTTCTTCAGATATCCATCCATTCAAGAAGGCATTCTTCACATCCAATTGGTACATATTCCAATTCTTGGATGCAGCTACACTCACCAAAACTCTGATAGTTGGCATCTTGGCCACAGGAGAAAATGTCTCCTCATAATCAATGCCTTGGGTTTGTGCAAAACCCTTGGCTACCAACCTAGCTTTATACCTGTTTAGTGTTCCATCTGAATTCTTCTTTAGTTTGTAGATCCATCTGGATCCTATCACCTTCATAGAGTCCTTCTTGGGTACCAAGTCCCAAGTATCACTTTCCTTGAGAGCTTCTATCTCTTCATCCATGGCTTCTCTCCATTCTGGTTTGGTAATTGCTTCTTCATAGGTACCTGGTTCTTCATTCAACAAGTCCTTTGCAAGATATATAGAATGTTTAGTTACAAGTGATGTGTCATACCCAAATCTGATAGGCTTCTTCTTTTCTCTCTGAGATCTCCTCATTGCTTGAGTTGAAGTTTCTGGTTTATCTTCTAATTGCTTCATCTTCATCTTTCCTTTGGACTTCCAAGCTTTAAACTCTTCAAGGTTTATTGTATCATCATCATCTGAGCTTGAATCTTCTTGCTGAATTGGTTCTTCCTTGGTGAGCTTTGGAAAATCTTCCATGTCATAGGGTAGGCTCACTTTCCTGCATTCATTCTCATACCAAGAGTCATTCTCATCAAAAATGACATCTCTGCTTACCTTGAACCCTTTGTTTGTTGGGTTGTAGAATCTGTATCCCTTTTGGTTCAGATCATAACCAATGAAGATGCATTTTTCAGCTTTAGGGTCTAGTTTTCCCCTTACCTGTGAGGGAATATGCACATATGCCACACAACCAAAGATTTTGCAATGATCCAGAGAGGGTCTCTTACCATGCCAAGCTTCATATGGTGTCATACCATCAAGTGATTTGGATGGCAACCTATTGATGAGATAGGTGGCAGTGGATACACTCTCTGCCCAAAGATAATTTGGTAATTTTTTCTCATTAAGCATAGACCTAGCTGTTTCTACTATAAGTCTATTCCTTCTTTCTGCTACCCCATTTTGTTCAGGTGAGTACCTTGTAGTGATCTCCCTTTTGATGCCTCTTTCCTGCAAGAAATCTTCAAACTCATTGGAGAAGTACTCTCCTCCACCATCTGACCTTAGCCTCTTCAAGCTTCTTCCTATTTGATTTTCAACAAGTGCAAGATACCTCTTGAAACAATTAAACACTTCATCTTTATGCTTCATAAAATATAAAATGGTCCACCTGCTATAGTCATCAATGAAGGACACATAATACCTTGAACCAGAAATGGAAGGGTCCTTGCTAGGTCCCCAAACATCTGTGTGTACCAAATCTAGGTAGTCTTCATGCATGAAACCTTTCTTGGTATAGGGCAATCTGTGAGACTTACCAAATTGACATGATCCACACTTGTAAATCATGTGTTGCTTGGATACATTAGGTATCCCAAGCACACATTGATCCCTGCACATTTGCTTTAGAGTCCTTTCACCTATGTGCCCTAGTCTCTTGTGCCATATTTCTAACTCTGAAAGTGTCTGATCCTTATAATTATACAAAGCAATATTCTTGGTGTCTTCTCCCCTTTGGCTATCCTTCTGAATCCATGTTTTGGGTCCTCCACATATGCTCCATGTTGTGTGAATCTGACCTGCAAACCTTTCTCCACAATCTGACCAACACTCATTAGATTCTTAGTGATGGTTGGTACATAGAGTACCCTGCTCAATAGGTTCTGGTTACCATCACATGTTTTGACATTGCCTACTTTAACAACTGAATGTTTAGTGTCATCACCTATCTGTACTTGATGCTTGCCCTTGGGCTCTTCCAAATCAGAAAGTAGTGCCACATTGCCAGCTACATGGTTAGAACATCCTGAATCAATATAAAATAAATGATCATCATTTGTACCTATCTTGGAGGTCATATTCATGATCAATAGGGAGTCATCTTGCTCCTCTGTGTAGTTGTTATAGTCTCTTCTATTTCTGAATCCACCTTGATAATTACCATTGTGGTTGTTGTTGTAGTTTTTGTTGTATGAATTGTTGTATCCATTGTAGCTTTGGTGTTGATTGAATCTGCCTCTCCCTTGAGAGTAACCACCTCTTGAGTAGCCTCTTCCTCTCTGATTTTTGTAGTTCTTGTAGCATTCATCTGTGGTATGATTGGACAATCCACAAATGTTGCATGGTGATGAGTTGTAAGGTCTCCCCCTACCTGACTTACCTCCTCTGCCTCTTCCTCTAGATGACCTACCTCTCCCTGCATAATTAGCTTGAGAGGTAGAACCTTCTTCATCCTGTTTCTTCCCTTTACCTTTATCTTTAACTTTCTTATCAGTATAGAGAGCAGAGGGATTGTTACCTTTTGATTGATCTCCAGCCTTTGTAAACTTTGCTTCATGTGTAAATAGTTGGCCCATGAGTGTTGTGAGATCAGGGGTATGCATGTCCATATAGAGATCCATTGCAGTAGTGAAACTTTCCCACTTATCATCTGCCTTGAGTCCATTTGTCACTTGCCTGACTATTTGCTCCTCTTCAATCTCCTCTCCAATGCTTGCTAATTGGTCTGCCACATCTTTGATCTTTGTCACATACTCTGAGACTGATTGCTTGGGCTGCTTCCTAAGGGTTGTGAACTCTATCCATAATTGATTCTTCCTAGCCCTTGTGTTGGAAGAAAAATAGTTTCACAAGGTTTCCCAAGTCTCTTGGGAAGTCTTACAGTTCCTTACATGGGGTAAAAGAAAGTCAGATATAGAGTTTAAGAGATAAGACCTTGCCAAAGCATCCTTTGCACACCATTGGTTGAGCCTCTCATGTTCATCCTTTGTAGGTAGTCCTCTAGTCTTGAATGAGGGCAACTCATCATCTCCTGATATGTATCCAAATAAGCTTCTCCCTTGTAGATAGGTCTTCATTCTCAATGACCAAGCTTGATAATTGTTTTTGTCCAATTTGTCAATGAAGGAAGGGAAACCATCACCCATGTTTACCTTCTTTGCTCTGATACCACTGTTGGGAGTGATGGTTGGATGCACTCAAGAAATGAGTTGATGCTGCAAAACCTGCTTCACACCTGCCCTCCTTTGGTTCCAGATATGCTTAGTAGACTCCTTGAGCTTTCAAATGACACAAAGAAACCATATATGTACTTTGGAAATGGTTTGGGTAATGATCAAACCAAAACAGATAACTTGGCACTTCAAAATCAAGAAAAAACTTTCTATTTCTGTAGTGACATCTGCTCAGACTTTCACTCAGTGTGACCAGCACACTTAAAATTGAAACAATTCCTTTTGGGAGTATTAAAGTACCTTAGTAAGCTACCAATCACAAGTGGAATCACTCCAATTGATAAACTATGCACTGAGAAATAAGTTTAGCAAAATTCTAATTACCCTCGACTTTTTAGGAACTTTGCAAACACAGACCAGTGTGCACTTCGAAGCGGATTTCTCTCAAATGGCTAAATGAAAACTTCTGAGATTTTGTATGCTTGTAGAAGACCTTGAGCTGGCTCCAATGAGCTATAGATCTCTTGATTTAATTCAGTAGATCCAGAGATATGCTCCTTTGAAGTTGACAGACTTGAAGAAGATAGCACAGAGAACCAGAAATCATGAATGTGTATATATCTATTGATTGATAAGATTGTACAAGCTCAATAGCATGACAAGTATAGCTAATTGAGGTGTGGTGGTGTAGGCTATGGTGTAGCACTAACACACACTCAGTTACAAAGACAATATGCCTCGGGGAGTGAGCTGAAGTGACTGAACTAGCCGCGAGTTTTTTCTTCTTCACTTTATATGAATTGAGTGAACATTTGAATTTCAAATTCAAATTAAGGCTCCCTAGAATCTCTCCTCTAAAAGTAGGGAGATATTCTCTCCATTACAACATTCAAATTTCCACGACTTTCTCAAGTAGGTGTGATTACACAAAATATTCCAAGTCACAATGACTTTTACAAATGAGTAAAATGGTAATAACTATAGGACTAGGTTCTTATGGTTCTTTCTTCATGTAGAGACTTTCTTCAAGGGTTCCAAGCCCATTTTCCAAAGTTCCAAAGTTCCAAGCCAATGTGTGAAGGCTTGATATGCACCAACATTAAGCTTAGCCTCTTGTTTCCCCTGATCATATTCTTTGGCTTCTTCACATTCCCATCTTGTATGTCCATTTCCAAGCAAAATTGGCACTGTATCGGTCGATTCCTTGAATTACTTGGGCCAGGTTGTCAGAACCTTTGACCTTTGCCAAATTCTTGAAAATTTTGCTAGAACCCTCGCCTTCGCTCCAGAGCTTGTTGTGGACCTAATTACTATGGTGGTCCTGATACTCTAACATCTTGGTTGTCTTGCCATTGTCCGGAGTTTGCTCATTACTCTGAGAATTCATTAAACATTTATAAATGTGACACAAAGTAGAGGGAGTATCACAGGTATCATAGAGGCTTTGGAGTGATATTTTTCAGCCACAGTGGGTTGAGGGAGAAGAGGAGTGTGTGAGGAGCACTGTGCACTAAACATTTTGAAATTTAGACCTTGCTAGGCTGAAGTATCACGGTCGGTTGAGTTCAAGTATCATGATATCTTAATTCCCTTGTATAATGATACTCGCCATGTATCTTGTATCACCTCCCTGAGTATCATGATACTAACCAAATATCGTGTATCACCGGGTTGAACTATCGTGTATTGCCAATAGGCAAGTATCGTATCATGTAAAGTTGATATTGCATATTGTCTCACTTCAAGTATCATGTATCACGATCATCGAGTATCGTGTATTGTGCATCATACCCCAAAGTATCATGTATCATCTAAGACGAGGATCGTGTATCAGCTCGAGTGTGTATCATGTATCGTGAGCCTATCAATATTGTATCGTGGAAAATTGGTATCATGTATCACCTGACATAAGGTATTGTGTATCATTTGACCTGAAGTATCATGTGTTTTCTGACCTGAAGTATTGTGTATTGTGTAAGGGAAGTACCATGTATCATTCCAAAGAGGTATCGTGTATCGTGGGAGATTAAAGAGTCTGAAACAAAGAAGTGAGAGAAAACTGTAAACTAGAGTGAGCCAGAATAGTCATTAGGGCTTAAAAAAACCTAGGAACTAGGTGGTGAATGAATCTAAGATCCGAGCAAGTATTAAGAAGTCAAGGAGTGTCATATCTTCTGTCGAAAGTGCAAACCAACCAAGCAACCGCTCTATCTACTTAGACACATCTAGTGACTTTGAGGAGGAAAGATTCATGGCCGTTGAGGGACATGCATAGTTCAGTGCCTAGGGAAGGTTTTATGTTTGTAGTGGAAAGAGAATATCAAACCTCCCTATAGTATGTGCCCACTAACTTGCAAGGAAAACCCATCTACCTTGACGGCCTTAATAGGTCGGTAGCAAGAATGATAAACATGACAAATCTGAGATAGTTCCAAGACCAACTATCAAGTACGAAGGCAATGTCTATATGGACAAAATAGGAAAAATCTATGTAGTAATGAAAAACCCTGACCAGATAAATGAGAGAGAAGAGTTAGAGGAACAAGGAGCCTTAAGGAGAACCAACAATGGAGACAGGGTGGCTACCCCAAGGAAAACTCACTGGTCACTCAGGTGTTATGACGAGACCTGATACCCCAAGATGAGTATCTGATGGATGTGTATTTGGTGCATGGATTAGACCTACTATTACAAATTGATTCACCTACACAAGGAGAAGGCATCAACTGAGCAATTATATATGAATTGAGGGATCTTGAATATTCGTCAAGAGTTACATACCTAGACTAGAATCAAAGAAGATATTGGTCGATGGACGACATGGATAGATCTAGGCTAAAGTACATGAGGTTGCCTATATTCCCTCCTCGAGAACAGGCAACTACCTCACAAAAGTCATTCAGAACCCACCAACGTACAAAAAACTTGGCATCGGGACAAACCAATCAGCAAAGTGTTCCCATCAGACCCCACGTGCAATTCGCTATGCCGGTAATTAATCCCAACAACCAAACTAAACAAGGAATGGGAAATATGAATAGGACGACCTTTATGGCAAGACCACATCAAGGCATAGGACTGGGAGTGCGAGTACGACCAGTAGTTCCCATCATTATCCGACACCCAAAGCTAGGTAGAAGATTAAGGCCAATCCAAGTGGCTAAGTGTATGCGGAATCATTATGATAGCTTAGGAGAGCCTTATGACCACATTGTTGAGTTCAAACAAGTATTACGGGCAGAGAAAATGGATGATTTTTTTGTGCAATATGAATCCTTTGGGTTAACCCTCATAGGAACAACCTTGAGTTGATTCCAACCATTGGACCCCAATCATTTTGGCAACATTGAACAATTCTTCTACGAATTCATTGGAGAATTCACCAAAAGGAGGATCACACACAATTCATCATCATTAATCCATAGTTTTAAACAGACCCTGTTAGCAACCGGCGTGGACGACCACATTATATGTAAAATGTATTTTCTATGTAACGGGAATTGGGATTTTTATGGAGATCATAAGAGTTTCAAGAGTTGATAAGTTCTAAGTGTTGAATCTATATTTCAAAGTAGAGAACGGTGCTAAGATCATGAAGAATCATGGAGTGCAAAAACATAACTGCTATATCAATGACTGTGTCTATCAACTTTGTTCTTTAGCCTCTAAAAACCTGCATAAACTTGTGGTCGCTGCTAGCACCACAACTGAAACCTTTCAAGAAACCTATAGATTTACTAGTGTGGCTAAAAACACAGCTTCAAAGCTGAATATTTGTTGTCAAACAAGTATAAAGAACACTCTTCTTCATGCCCTTGAACCTGTGTAAAGAGAATTATGCGTGAAATTACTCCAAAATGGCTCAAAAAATACCCCAAAAATACTTCAAAATAGGCTTTGAAAGAAAAAAGTGAAGCTTTGCAGGCCTAAAACATGTTGAAGATAATGTGAACCTTAGTCTCTCCCCTTCCTCAAACACCACAAGATTGTAGCTTGGTGGCAAGATATTTTTGGTTAAGCAAGTTCTGGGGAGAACAGTATTGGGATGGGTGACCTCCCGAGAAGTACCGAGAACCTTTGTCTTCCTTGATCGTTGAGGTCCTCCCTATGAATTGTTTGAATCGCTAGTTTCCTAACTTATACTAGGTGGTGGCTACCTAATTGCTTCAACCATGATTTATTAGTGTGATTGGCATGAGCTTTATAATACCTTAAGCTTTGTCAATACACCTTGCCAAGATGTTTGCCCAATCGCAAGTTCATAAATTTTCCACCTCTTTTCCTTTAATGGTAATTTCCACACAAATGGTTTCCTTTCTTACTTAATCACTTGCTCTTTCTTTATTTGATATTATCTGGTTCTTATCTTTGCTAAGCATCATTAAAAAAAAATTGCAGGATTCGAATTTATTGTTTTATCATTTGTGTATCTTTTTTTCCTTAGGTTTTTGTATTTGAAATTTTACTTATCAATCTTGGACTTGATGTTCCTTAAAATTTCTTAAACTTTGTTGTTCCTATCATATCCCTAAGAGCTAACCCTAGAGCTATGTCCATAGCCTAGACTAGAATTGACCAAGGGTGCTTAGTAATATCCGAATTCCATTTTTGTGCTTTGATTTGCTCTCCCAAACTCAAGATGACGTTCCACCTTTTGCTTACATACTTGAGCACTTCTACGTGATCCACGGCAGCCATCTACATGCCCTGGATATGTGTTAGACCTTGAAAAATAACTAAGAATGCATCAATCTTTGCCCAAAAATGACTCTAAAAAATTTTCCCTAATAGTCCCTTTATCACGATAGATTGGTCCGTCATGATAGAGAGTGTCTTTTGTGATAGGGCACTCCATCATGATAGAGTGATGTATAGAGGAATTCTATCAACTTTGATCTGCCACGATAGAGTGGTGTATCATGATAGATGAGGCCTATTGTGAATCTAATCGTGGTCTATTACAATAGATAGGGGTCCATTGGGGTGCTTTTTCATGATAAAGAGATTTCTTGTGAGAGGGCTCTATTGTGAAAGTGGATTTCTCGTGATAGAGCGGATCTGTCACAATAGACAAGGTTTGTCATGATAGACTGTATCTATCATGGGCATTCTCTATTGTGCCAAAGGATGTCTATCACAATTGAATTGTTTTGTCACAATAGAGGGGTATATCACGATAGATGGTCTTTATACTTGGTGTCACTCTATTGCAACAAATAGGAGCTGTTGTGATAGGGTGATCTATTGTGACATACGAGGTCTATCATGGGCTGGCATGTGATGATAGAGTTAAAAACTCTGAATTTTTCTAATGTTTCTAGTGCATTGGGAATTATTTTAGGAGGCCTATGGTCCTATGGTGATGCAAATTCAAAGAAGTGAATTTTCAATCTATTGTGTGATGGGTCAAACATGTCTTTTTGAGCTTTTGTAAGGTCTAACATACCTATATGATTTGTTGGAGCCCATTATGAACCCATATCTACAAAAGAAATAGCAAGGAACATGCAAACAAGCATTTGCACTCTCTCTCTCTCTCTCTCTCTCTTGCACACACACACAAGCAAATGAGGAGTGAATGGGGGAAGGTGTGTATATAGTCTACAAGTGAAATTTCAGCAAACAAGGAGATGGAGTAGCAAGGTTAAGGGGGTGAATGGAGGTAATAAGAGTGGAAATGGAGGTGAATATGAGAAAGATAATGGGAAAATCACAAAAAAACCTATTTACCAATGATTCCAACATCTCTTCTCTACATTCTTACCATCATAAGCTTGTCCTTGGAGTAATGCTCCCTAACAATGATGCCAAATTTGGTGTCCCTTGTAAAAAAAAGGTGACTACCAGGATTTCGCGCGGCGACTCAGTATCCCACTGTTGTCTTTAGTGTTTCTGGTTGCTTCTTGCTTTTGTTTGCTTTTTTGTCTCAGTGGGCAATCTTTGATCCTCCGGCCTTGTTGGCCGCAATGAAAGCACGCATTAGGTAGGTTTTTGTAGTTAATGTTTTGTTCTGACTTCCCCTTGGCCCAAGCCCACTTTGAACTTCGATGGAAGCGACGTGTTAGGGTCAACCTCGACACAGATTTGAGAGTGCCATCGAGTGTTGAACGAATGTCTCACACCTTCATAAATGAGACAACCAACATCCTCCCGTGAAGCCAATGACTTGCCGATAGGAGATACAATGTCCCGCACGAAGTTGTACAAGAAGTAAGGCATGTTAGTGAGCTCCACCCATAGAGGGTAGTGGAGGGATTTCAATTTGTCCGGAATAAAATTGTGAGGCCATCTGAACAGACATACATTCGCCTGCCCCAGTTGCCAAGTTCCGACACTGAGGGCTCGAAACACCATATCTTCGTTCTCAAAGACTAGCAACATATGACTAGCTCGTAAGAACTCACACTTACAAACAATCAAGCCATGAGTGAACCACTCTTTGCGGAGCCACTAACACACAATTTCGAGCGGAGGCCTAGGGCCAAACACTTGTCCAACGAGATAAACTTTCTTAAGCTCTTCTTGCGTTGACAAAACTGCTGATCTACTAAGAGACACCAAGGGAGGTTCACACCCTCAAAGGCCCCATGGACGACACAAGAACCCCCCCAAAATAGGGGCCAAGTTACCGATCTCCCCGGGGTCAGGGCCAAGTTGCTTCTCGAGGAGGGAGAGGGCCACCAAAGCCATGACAAGGACTTCGAATTGCACACCAAAGAGATAATTCCGAGAAGACCACAAACCACATAGAAAAGCACTCCACTTTTAAAGCTTTAGTCAAAGAATGATTCCCTTTAATTTCCAAAAATGCTCTACTTGTTCGGGCTGAGGGTAGTACAAAGAGTAATTGATTGCTTCTCCCACGCACACAAGAAGTAATGGGATTCGTTGGCTTTGTGGTTGGGCCTCTCGCCTCTTGAGGCGGGGGCGAGGGTTCAACCCCTGGCAGCAACATGTAAGGGATATATGAATCTTGGAAAGCTGTTGTATGTGGTTGTTGGCCATCGTTTGTCCATCCCCGTGGTAGTTGTGACCACCGTTTAACCAAGTCTTGTAAACCCCTGTTCTTGTGGGATAAGGGGGGTCCCATGGGTACTATGCCCTTCCTTGTACAATTGCAATTTCAAAGTTAAAGTCCGGGGGAGTAGGCCTCGATCGAACCTCCATTTTAAAAAAATTTAATGGGATTCGCTTGGGCCAGCAAGACGAATTAACCACGTCCCTTTAGATTTAGAGGAGAAGACAAAGGTGAACGCCATAGTTCGAATGGTAGAGTTTGAAGCAACAAATAGTTCGAGACTCTTTGAACTTTTCTCTTGTTTTGAAGGTATGAATGCTCTCTTCCTTTTTTTTAGGAAAAGAAAACCTGGAGTGTGAAGACTACAAATGACCAGACCGTGAAGGAAGCACGTCGAGAGGTAACACCGGAGGACAAACCACGTGGCAAAAAGAAATTACACAGAATGCTTGGAAAGTACGATGGTTAACCCTTGGGAATAGACGCAGAGGCCGCAGCCGTCGCGGTACGTGCCTAGCAATCGCCATGGGACGTGCCGAGCAATCGCGATGGGAGCTGGACCACAGTCGCGATGACACACTAGAAGAGGAGCACAGTCGCGATGACACACCAGAAGACCAGGATGCGATGGCGTGGAGGGCGGATCGCAACAGCCAACCAGGCAATCGTGCGACGACGCAGAAGAGGGCAATCGCGATGGGCGCCCACTAGATGCCCAGCGCGACGGAGAAACTTCATATTGCTCAGTTACGCAAAACAAAAAGCTATGGAATTGATTCACCGCAGTCTGTCAGCTGCAGACCGTCACCGTAGTCCGTCACCACAGTCCGGCTCTTTTTCTGTTTTCCACTGTTTTTTCGAAGCTCATCAACGCATTCCATCGTCTCCCCTATCGTTGGGAAGGAAATGACTTATTGAACATTCAAAGGATGACAGCGCACATGGAGCGTCATCAAGTCCGTCGTCTCCGCTCAAAACACAGCTCACGAAACGACGGACTGAACCCACGATGGACCTTCACGACGGACAGAACTCGCGATCTTCACGATGGCCCTTCACGAGGGACAGAACCCACGATTGATGGTTTTGTTTGCCCAGCGATTGATGGTTTCCGGGAACCGCGATTGAAGGTTTTGCTTGCCCAGTGATCGTTGGTTTTGAGAACCACGATTGATGGTTTTGTTTGCCCAGCGATTAATGGTTTCTGGGAACCGCGATTGACGGTTTGCTTGCCCAGTGATCGTTGGTTTTGAGAACCACGATTGATGGTTTTGTTTGCCCAGCGATTGATGGTTTTCGGGAACCGCGATTGACGGTTTTGCTTGCCCAGTGATCGTTGGTTTTGAGAACCACGATTGATGGTTTTGTTTGCCGTTTTTTCGGTTTCATTTGTCCTCTCTGATGTGGGCCTGTTTGGTTCGTGGTTTCGCAATCTTTTTTAGTAAGCAGCGATCTGGAAGCTTGTGTGTCCGCCTTTTCCTTCTTTCGGATGGTCTTTGCCACTCGTCTCTTTTCATCACACTTAAATGAAACCTGAAAACGTCTGTGGAGGTTTAAAAGTCATTCTTTTATAAAAAGAGAATATATGAATGAAACCTGAAAACGTCTGTGGAGGTTTAAAAGTCATTCTTTTATAAAAAGAGAATATATGCTTTCTTTTGGCTTCCTTATAAGGAGAGTTGAAGATTTGAAGTAAAAGAAGAAAATAGAAAAGAAATGTGGGTCATTCATGGCTTCTCAACACCTTTCAATTAAGCATAATTATCGCCGGCAAAACCTGAAGCGCTACATAAGTCTTTTTTCGCTCGCATTCACATCTCAAAGTGCTGTTGGGGGGGGGGGGGGGATTTTGTTCATTAAGATGCCGACCCTTATTCCCTCGTTTGTCATGAACAATGTGGCTCCCCCTTAGTCCGTGTCCCCCCTTGAGATGGAGTCCATCCCAGTGGACGTCGCGCCCCTAGAGGTCTCTTTATGCAAGGAGTCTGTGGCGGCAAAGCAAGAAGAACTGATGAAAACTTGCCTGATCGGTCAAATGTTTGGCCCTAGGTCCCCTCTTGAAAGTGTGAGAACTTGGCTTCGCAAGGAGTGGTTCCCGCACGGCCTAATTGTGTCCAAATGTCAATTCCTGCCGGCGAATCACCTGCTTCTAGTATTTGAGAACGAAGAGATGGCTTTCCAAGCCCTACAAGTCGGCTCCTGGCAAGTGGGCCGGTCCACCCTTTGCCTTTTTAAGTGGACCCCAGACTTTGTCCCGAATAGATCAAAGCCTCTTCGTTACCCGCTTTGGGTGGAGCTTCCCAATCTGCCTTTCTTCCTGTATGGATTTCTTCGTGAAATCGTCTCACCGACCGGTCGCCCGATGGCCTCAAGACAGGATGTTGGGGGGTTAATCTACGATGGTGCGCAACATTCTTTCAATGCAAGATGGCATCCATAGATCTGCGTTGAAACAGACCTGAACCAGGTCCTTCCCTCGAAAATCTCCATAAACTGTGGAGATGGTAAGACCTGGACACAAGAGGTTACTTACAAGAATTTGCTAAACGCGTGCTTCCGGTGCGGGCATCAAGGCCATAGGATCAAAGACTGCCCCCTGAAGAAAAGTACCAATAAAAACAAGCTTAAACCAGATGGGACCCTAGACCCTCTCCCCCAAGATGACACTCGGGGTCATCCCCCTCCAATGGAGGAAGAAGAGGGAACTCGCGTTGCTGAGACGGATTCAGAAGGATTCACTGAAGTGAGATGCAAGAGGAAAGTTAGCCCTCGAAGATCAACAGCAAGGAATACTACGACAATTGCCCCCTCGAATAACATATACTTTAACCTAGAAAAAGAGATTAATGAGGTCGACTTCCCAGGGGACAACCACTTTGAAGAAGACCCCACTGATAATACCCTTGGGTGCTCTACCAGCAAAGAAGACAACCAAGAAGGTTATACCACGAGTAAAGAGGAAGGCTTCACTACCAGTAATGAAGACAACCCAGACAGCGAAAGCTCCTCTCTTGGTCCTACCCTCCCGGTATGCTTTCCAAGATTACCGCAACAAAAGTCAAAGCTTAAAGGAAAACAACCTTCCGGCATGCCTTGGAAGAGCCCCCTCAAGAGTAGGATCCTAAGTCAAGAAGTAGGGAGGAAAAAAGAAGACCACCATTAGGGGAGAAAATGAACCCTGCATGGGCCTTTTAGATTAAGGAGTGATTAGAGATGGACCAATGAGAAGAGGGTGGTGGACACAGTCTAGTCCCTTAATCACATAGGCTAGGCATAGGCTTCCCTTGTTTTCTTGTGGTCAAAGAGGAAAAAACCACCTAGAACTAGTGGTTTTGGCCATTTGAATGGTTTTGAGAAGCTTTCAAATGAACTAGAGCCCTTGAATTGATTAAAAGATCCAAAGGTTGAGTTTCAATTGCAAAAGTCAAGGCAATATTGCATTTGAACCCTTGGATTCCTTTGAAATGCATGGCTAAGATTTGATGGGCTGCCAAAAGGAGCCTTTAATTGTGAGCCATCAGATGTTTGAGTGAATCGGACGGCCAGAATGAGCCTTCTATTCAAAAATGCGCCTTCAATTGCTATCCATCGGATCTGAAGTTGATCCTACGACTGAGATCTCAATCTGCCTTCGGATCCAAGATGCAAAGGCGCCTTTGCTCCTCCACCATCCGATTTCCTCTAGATCTAACGGTGCGCGTCTCTTCCCACATATGGATCAGCCCCAAACGCGGAATGCCATGGGATTTCGCCTTGATCCAACGGTTCACATTTGTGCAGAGCATGTGCAATTGGCCCTGCTTGAATACTTCCAAACAACCCACGAATTTCTGACATTATCTCTCTACATATCCGTGCGTCTTAATCTCAACCATTCAATCGTAGCATCCAAAGGCTTAGAAATTGTACATTTTGATCATTCAAATACAAAAAATATCAAACAGTTTTTTATTTGTGAATACCACTACCGGTTTTGTCTGGCCCCTTAATCCATAAGATTAATCATTTTAATCCCTAAAAATTAGGAATCCTTACAAGGCCCATGCAAGGCTCATTTTTTCCTCTAATGCAAGAAGAAAAAAGATCGGGTCCCTCCCCTCAAAGAGGGCAACCATCATTAATGAAATTCACATCTCTAAACGTCAGGGGTCTGTCTGACCTGTCAAGAGCTTCGATTCTTGGCCAGTGGTTCAAAGTCAAGTGCTTCGCCCCTGACTTTATTTGCTTACAAGAGATTAAAATCGACGGAGAGGATCTCCAGAAACGGCTTAAATGCATTTCTCCGAACCACCTTTGGTTCTCCACTTCTCACCTTAGAGGGACGGGGGGTGCTTCTATCGGCATTATTCACTCCTTGTCTGGCAATGTGACCTCAACTTTTGAAGGTCGGAATCATCGTTGGATTGCTGCCTCTTTCGAGTTCCCTTTCCAGTTCATTGTGGTCTCAATTTATGCCCCTAATGGTGAAGCAGATAGAATGGATACTTGGGCTTCCCTCGACTCCCTTTCACATAATGTTCTGATTTGTGGGGACTTCAACATGGTTGAGTTTCCTGAAGACCGATGGAATAACAAAGGAAAAATTATTGACGGTCAGGAGAAAGAGATATGGGATAAAATCAAGCTCCATCTCGACTTGATCGAGGTGAAAGACATGAAGGGATTCTCCTCGTCAAATCTCCAATCGGGGGACTCTTTGAGGAAAGCAAGACTTGATAGATGCTACATCGATCAAAACACCATCCTTCAGTGGGGTATTCCTTCGATTTCCCAACACATGGACCTGACTATCTCAGACCACTATCCGATTACTCTGTCTTTCAAACCGATTCCCATGTTCTAGAAAGCTCCTAGGTTTCATGCTTGTCAGACATCGTTTTCCCTCCCCTCTGTCCACCAAGAAATTTTTGAGGTGTGGACGGAAGCCTTTGCTTACTGTAATGAACCGGCTAAGTGTTGGAGAAGCGCGGTAGAAAGGACTCGAAAAACTCTAATCAGGACTCAAAATTCTATAAGAGAAATCCGAAAAAAAAGAAGAGAAACGGTGTATCGGAGGCTCTCACGGCTTGAAGAAGAGGTGAACAAAGGTAAGTTACATTGCCAACAAGGTCTTTTGAAAATCAGGGGAAGACTAAGATTAGAGGAGGAGGTTCAAAGGAAAAATCTTCAAATTTTCTTCAAAGATTGGTGGGCAGGGAAGGTCGACAAACCAACGAAAGAGATGTGTAACATCCTTAAAAGGAAACAAGCTAGGGAATCCATCCCCCTATTGGTCGATAACAATGGAACTGAATGTTGCACGGAAGTGGAGAATAGATCTATCATCGTCGAGCACTTTACCAATCTTCTCGGGGTCTCGACTCCTCTTTCCCCCCACAGGTGTGACTCCATGGCAACCATCTCAAGGGTTGCTCAAACTAGAATCCCACAGAACTTGATTGCTCTACTGGATGCTAACATCTCCGAGAATGAAATTATCGAGGTTATTGATGCCCTTCCCAATGGGAAAAGTCCGGGTCTGGATGGCCTTACCAATGAGTTTTTCAAGTCCTTCAAACATTAGGTGGCCACCCCACTGCGCCTCGTGTGGCAAGAGGCTCTCTCATTCGGTGCCCTCCCTGAGTGCCTGAATAATGGCGTCATCAAGTTAATCCACAAACGGGGAGATAAGAACAAAATTGAAAACTGGCGTCCGATTACCATGCTCCAAACAGGATACAAGATAATTGCAAAAGTTATCGCCAACAGAATCTCTTGTCATTTAAAGTCATGCTGTGCGAGGACCAAAAAGGTTTTATCAAAGGTAGATCTATACTTGAAGAAATTATCGATATTTGGGAAGGCCTTACTTTTGCTGAGGAGTCTGCTCAAGATCTGGTATTCGTTAAGATCGACTTCGACAAAGCGTATGACAGATTGGAATGGGAATTTATTCTTCAATCATTGAAACACCTTGGATGCAGCCAAAAGTTCACGAAGATGGTTTCCAATCTTCTTGGAAATGCTTCAACTAGAATAAACATCAATGGTAAGCTCTCTGAGCCCATTCATTTAAAAAGATCAATTAGGCAAGGCTGCCCTCTGGCTCCATTACTATTCGCTATCGCCTCGAATGGACTCAGCTGCCTATTAAAGCATCACATGGACGCTGGCAATCTCAAGGGTCTTTCCTTACCTTAAATCATGGCCAAATGATTGTGAGACTTTTTGCTGATGACATGAATGCCTTTGTGCATAACGATATAAACAGCATTGAGGTGTTTTGGTGGTGCCTCCACACCTTTTGTGTGGCATCAGGTTCAAAAATCAACCATGCTAAAACTGCTTTTAGAGCAATCAGCGGACATACTCCCCAATTGTTGGTGGATCAGGGGTGTCAAGTTATCCCTAGCGGTCAAGTCTTCCGTCTCCTTGGCATTCCGATGGGATTCAACTTCTCAATGGACCAACGCTGGAACTGGATGCTATCCAAGCTGGATAGGAAGTTGAATCATTGGAAAGGTATGCAAGTCAACCTGGAAGGGCGTGCTATGGTTGTTAACACATTTATGTTGTCTACAATCATTTACTTTATCTCGTGTTGGAGACCTAAGGAGAAAGACTTGGCCAAAGTGGAAAGGATCTGCAGAAACTTCCTTTGGACTGGGGACCCCAACAAGAGGGGGATTCCCAAAATCAAATGGGAAACTTGCATTAGCCCTAAAGACTCAGGGGGCTTGGGAATTTTGGATATTGTTGGGTTGCCTAACAAGTTGGCAGCAAAGTGGCTTATCAAGGCTTGGAGCAATAGGGAGTCCTCTTGGGCTAAATTGATCTTCAGAAACACGGAAGACCTTACCTTAGTTGGCCACCCTGGCTGGAAGGACATAGGGATTCTCACGCTTTTGTTCTCCTCCCACCCGGTCTTCCCTAAAGGCTCTAGCCTCGTGTGTTCCTTATGGAAGAATTGGAACAAGGCCAAACAGTTCATCAGAATCAGTGATGAGTGGAAGTGGGCGGCTGGCATAAGACAAAATGACTCTATTTGGTTCCCGATCAGCGGCATTCGGGGGGTGGAGTCTTGGAACCTCCAAACTGCAATGCGGTTATGGAACAAGGGGTTCAAACAGTGGAAACAACTCTGGAAACAAGAGACCAGCCGGTGGATTAGGTTCGAAGAATTGGATCCGAGACTTAGAGTTACCTTTGAGGAATGGACTCTTCTTCAAAGCAGGTGTTTAGCATGGGACCGCTCAACTACCCGCCTTCTCTGCGGTCAAGATCTTCCTTGCTTGGAGGGCCTCAAATGGAGCAATGGTAAGAAGCTATCCAGAATCCCCAACTTCAAAGAGGATTTAGATGTTCACCACACCCTTAACAAGAGATGGTGCCTTTCTTGGACCAAACTTCGGTGGGAGCTAAAATTCATGTCTATTTGGCACCCCCTAATTGAGATCAAAAAGTCCGTTCTCATGTGGCAGATCTTGCATAAAGGTATCTGGACCAATGCAAGGGCTAACAAAATTTGTGGTTTGCCGCCATGGTGCAAGCGTTGCCATCGGTGCATCGAAGATTTAGCTCACCTGTTCTTCGACTGCCCCAAGTCTCGTGTTATCTGGCATCACGTGACCCGAGTATTGAGACTCACGAACCAAATCAACTGGCAACAAGTGATGTTGGGTGAGGCGATCGGCTGCTCATCGAGGCTGTGGAATGCCATCAGAGGTGAGACTCTCTGGAAGATTTGGAGGGAGCGATGTGCTGTCAATTTTGGCCAAACTCCTAAGGAATGGTCGATCGAGAAATCCTTGTTTCTCCTAAGTAAAAGAATCTCCCGAGTCAAGAGATCGCCACCGTTTAGACATCACTGTATTTATCTCCTCGAAAACAACAAGTTGAAACCCAAATGGGTCCCATATGAGGGTGATGATAATTTTATCCGCCTCATCTGTAATGCACTGTAGCTTGCCGTACTCCTCCCCTGCATTGTGGGATTTGGGGGGTCCCATGGGCACTAGTCCCATTCACTTGTAACTTTTTTTCTTTATTATAATTAAAGTCCGGGAGATTAGGCTAAGGCCGAACTTCCTTTATTTAAAAAAAAAAAGTTAATTCATTGAGTTCCAAACACGCCAGTTTAAAAATGTCCACAACAGCAAGTTGTATTCATTCACGGCAACAGCAACAACGTCCCAGCGGCTTCAGCAATGTCTTCAGCAACACGGTAATGTTATGTTTTCCAATGTGTATGTGTTTGTGTTCTCTATCCTGAGTTCGTAAGTTTGGATAACTTTGAACTTATGAAGGTATATAGCACCCGCGGAACCCCCCGTATCCCACAAAGCAGGGGTTAGACAAGATCACAACTGAAAGAGACATGGTTACACCTGGGTTTAACTGGCCTAAGCCATAACATGTCCAGCTCGAGACTTGAACCCTGAACCTCCACCTGAAGAGGCCAAAGCTCAACCAACTGTCCTACGGGACATGGACAAAAAATACAGGATTGAGGATTGACACACGCAAGGGGATGAACATTTAAGGTTGTTGATATTTAGAGAGAGAATTTGTTAGCGGCAGGTGGAAGGCAAAAAACTGTGGCAATCTATGCAGAGTGCAAGGTAGGGAAAGTCATGATCATTTGAGTTCATATTTCCATGTTCTTGTGAAGTGTACTACTCACTGCCATATCTCTCAGTTTTCTCAGTCAGATTGCAGAGATGGTTTCTCTGAGCTTGGTGGATCATTTTCAGTGATTTAACTTGTTAAAGTTATCTCTATAAGTCTAATATATTCTCACCAATTTTCATTTCATTTGGGTGTTTCAATCTTCACTTATATTCAGTTGAAGTCAACCCTGTCTGTTCATTTTCACTTCTCTGTCAGGTACCCGACTTTTTTACTCATCTTGTCAGAGATGTTTCTCAATGTTTGCTTATCCAAATTCAATGATATAAAGCTTTTTGGATTCAACATATTTTCTAGTATAAGCATACAAAATTTCATAATCATTGGATTCTTAAATCTTGAGTTATGTTCATTTTTCTGCTCACTGGTCTCATTACTGTAGCAGCCCGTGAAAATCGGGATGATGTCATCACTTGTTAAACATAATTCTCAGTGTGTGGTTCATTATTTTTTATGAGATTACTCTTGAAAGTTAGCTCTTTAAGTTAAATAGACTTCCCCAAGAGGAATTAATCTAATTGCTGCTGTGCTCAGAGAATTATGCAAAACATTGGACAGGTGTATGAACCAAAATAGCAAGTTCTTCACCTCTGAGCTAACTCCAACTTATCTGTTTTGATCTATCTTTTTGAGAGTGATCTTCCAAGGTACATAGGGTGTCTAATACATCCATTGGAAATCTAAAAGGGCCCACCACATACTTCTAGAGTTCATTTGGCTGGTGTAGATCAAGGATTTTGCAACACCTCTTCATCTTCAAGCACATACCTATCCATCTTTTCACAGTGGTATCAGAGCAAGGTTGGACAACATGGCAGATGGATTTCCTTCATCAATTGACAAATTGGACAGAGGTAACTACTCAGCTTGGTCATTAAGAATGGAAGCTTATCTCCAAGGTAGAAGTTTATATGGTTATGTGGCTGGAGATGAAGTTATGCCAAGTTTCAGGAACAAAAGTCAACCAACACAAGAAAAGCAAGAAAGATTGAGCACATGGTGTTCCAAGATTGAGCACTTGCAAGGTCTTATCTCCTCAACTCTATCTCAGATTTTTTGTTGCCTCACATTAGAAGTTGTAAGACATCTCAGGAAGTGTGGGATGCACTTGACGCCTTCTTCTCTTTAAGTACCAAATCTAGGAAGCATCAACTATGGCTAGATTTCACAACTCTCAAGAAGGCTCACAAACAAAATGTGACTGATTTTGTCACAAAGCTCAAGGACATAGCAGATCAGTTGGGAAGCATTGGAGAGGTAATAGATGAAGAGCAAATTGTAAGGCAGGTCATCAATGGCTTGAAGGGAGATGACAAGTGGGAAGCATTCACCACAGCTATGGATTTGTACATGGACATGCATGTACCTGATTTCAATACACTCATTGGACAACTACTTACTCAAGAGGCAAAGCTTATAAAAAATGGAGAAAGCTCTAAAGGTAATCAATCTTCAGCTTTATACACTGATAAAAGCAAGTCCAAAGATAACAAAGGAAAGGCAAAGAAAGTGGATGATGAAGTAGGTACATATCAAGCTAACTATGTAGGTAGAGAAAGACATGGCAGAGGTAGAGGAAGAGGAGGTAGACAAGGCAGGGGGAGATCCCAAGACTCCAACTCATGTTCTATTTGTGGATTAACTAATCATACAACTGAAAATTGCTTTAGGAATTCCAGGAATCAAAGAGGTAGAGGATACAATAGAGGAACTTATGGCTACTCAAGAGGAAGGTTCAACAATTATCATGGCAACTACAACAACTACAATAATTCAAACTATCAAGGAGGCTACAAAGGAAGGAGAGACTTCAATAACTACACAGAAGACTCAAACAAAGAGGATTCATTATTGATCATGAACATGGCTATGCCACAAGGTAAATCTGATGAGCATGTTTTCTACATAGATTCAGGTTGTTCAAATCATGTGGCAAGAAATGTGGCACTCCTATCAGATTTAGAAGATCCAAGGAATAAGCATGAGGTACAAACAGGAGATGATACAAGACATCTTGTGGAGAAAATAGGCAATGTCAAAGCACCTCATGGAAACATCAACCTACTCAGTAAGGTACTCTATGTCCCTACCATTACAAAGAATTTGATAAGTGTTGGGTAGATAGTAGAGAAAGGGTTGCAAGTCAGATTCACAAAAACAGGAGCATTTGTTGAAGATCCAAGTCAAGGATTCAGAAGAATTGCAAAAGGTGAAAAGACAGGTAGATTGTTCACATTTGAATTACAAGAATCTAGAAACATTGCTCTCTTTAATTATGGTAGTCAGACACTCACAGAATTGGAAGTATGGCACAAAAGGTTAGCACATATTGGTGAAAGGTCATTAAAGCAAATTTGCAGGGACCAAAGTGTACTTGGACTCCCTAATTTGTCAAAACAACATATGATTTATAAGTGTAGTGCATGTCAATTTGGAAAGTCTCACAGGTTACCATTCATGAAGAAAGGTTATATGCATGGAGATCTCTTGGATTTGGTTCATACAGATGTATGGGGACCTAGCAAGGAAGCTTCAATATCTCGATCAAGGTATTATGTCTCCTTTATTGATGATTGCAGCAGATGGACTATCCTATTCTTTATGAAACACAAAGATGAAGTTTTTTCATGTTTCAAAAGATATTTGGCTCTTGTGGAGAATCAAACAGGTAAATCACTAAAAAGGCTAAGATCATATGGAGGGGGAGAATACTTCTCCCATGAGTTTGATTCTTTTCTTCAAGAAAGAGGAATCAAAAGAGAGGTAACTACAAGGTACACTCCTGAGCAAAATGGAGTGGCAGAAAGGAGGAATAGGACAATTGTTGAAGCTGCAAGGTCGTTAAATGAAAAGCATTTGCCTAATTATCTATGGACTGAGGCTGTATCTATAGCCACTTACTTGATTAACAGGTTGCCTTCAAAATCCCTTGATGGGATGACTCCATATGAGGCTTGGAATGGAAGAAGACCAAGTTAAGATCATTGTAAGATTTTTGGATGTATTGATTTTGCTCATGTTCCTTCACAGGTTAGAGGCAAGATGGATCCAAAGGCAGAAAGGTGTGTATTTATTGGATATGACAACAATCAAAAGGGTTACAGGTTATACAACCCTACCAACAAAGGATTCTTGGTAAGCAGAGAAGTAGTTTTTGATGAAAACAATTCATGGTATGAAGACTCATGCAAGAAGGTCAATTTACCATATGATCTTGAAGAAGATTTTCCAAAGCTTGGTAGAGAACAACCGAAGATTGAAGAATAAGACACCTTAGAGGATGATGAAGTATCTCAGATGGAAAAGATCAAAGCATGGAAGTCTAAAGGTAAAGCAATGCAGGAACTTGGACATGAGGCATAATCATCACATCATGGCCTAAGAAGATCCATGAGGGAAAAGAAAAAACCAGAAAAGTATGGGTTTGACACCTCATTAGTAACTAAACATTCTATCTACATAGCACAGGACATAAACCAAGAGGAGCCATCATCATTTGAAGAGGCCAAAGCAAAAACAGAATGGAAGCATGCAATGAAGGAAGAAATTGAAGCACTTGAGGAAAACAACACTTGGGATTTGGTGCCCAAGACTTCATCCATGAAGGTAATAGGCTCAAGATGGGTCTATAAACTCAAGAAGAATTTTGATGGTTCCATTAACATGTATAAGGCAAGGCTTGTAGCAAAAGGCTTTGCACAAACTCATGGAATTGATTATGAGGAGACCTTCTCTCCTGTGGCAAAGATGCCTACTATCAGGGTTTTGCTTAGTATTGCCTCTTCCAAGAATTGGAAGATACTTCAACTAGATGTAAAGAATGCATTCTTGAATGGTTGGATAACAGAAGAGGTATGTATGGCACAACCACTGGTTTTGAGAAGCAAGTTTATCCTGATTATGTGTGTAAACTTAACAAAGCATTGTATGGTCTCAAGCAAGCCCCGAGAGCTTGAAATTTCAGACTTGTTTCATTCTTACAGAACAAAGGCTTTCAACCAAGCAAGGCAGATCCTTCACTCTTTATTAAAAAGATTAATTTTGAGATCATCTACCTATGTGTATATTTAGATGATATTATATTGACAGGAAATGATGTAGATGGTATGAAGAAGATCAAAGATCAGATGAGAGAAGAATTCAAGATAAGTGATTTGGGTTCACTTACCTACTTCCTAGGTTTGGAAGTTGTCTACAAAGATCATGGTTTGTTTCTCACTCAAAGAAAGTACATTAAGGACATGTTGGTAAAATTCAAGATGCAAGATTGTAAGATTGCAGGTACTCCAATGGAGGTCAATCACAAATTGAGCTCACATGAAGGTGAACTCATAGAGGACATCACATCATATCAAAGTCTAGTGGGTAGTCTCAACTATATCACATTGACAAGAGTAGATATATGTTATAGTGTGAGTGTGCTAAGTCAATTTATACACACACCAAGGAAACCACATATGGATGCTGCCAAAAGGATTCTCAAGTATCTCAAAGGAACCATAAATGAAGGACTCTATTATCCTTATGTATCTGATTTAGGTTTAAAGCTATTTTTTGATGCAGATTGGGCTAGCTCTAAGGAAGATAGAAGGAGCACTTCAGGTTATCTTACCTTTGCAGGTTCAAAGCATATTTCATGGTCATCCAAGAAGCAACCCACAGTTGCTCTCTCTTCTACTGAAGCTGAATACAGAGGTCTTGCCATAGCTACACAAGAAGCTATGTGGATGAAGACATTATTCAAAGATCTTGGATTGGAGTGGAACTCCAACTATTTATGGTGACAATATGAGTTCTATTCATTTGGCTGCTAATCCTATTTTTCATGCAAGGACTAAACATATTGAAGTTCATTATCACTATGTAAAAAAGAAGGTTCTAAACAAAGAGATTCAAATATCATATGTGTCCACTCATCAACAATGTGCAGATATTCTAACCAAAGCATTGGATGGTACAAAGCTTTGCAAATTCAAGGCTATGATTGGTTTACAAGTAATCTTGGAAGATTGAAGACCTCAAGCATACTTGGCTTGAGGGGGAGCTGTTGGAGCAAGTCTATGACAAGCCTAAGTATTGGCTTGAGTCCCACAAAGTCATAGAAAAAGCCTTAAAATGAAGACAATGTAAAGTTCACTTGTGAACTACCTCTTGTAACTTTTGAAGACTTTACTTAATGTAAAAGTGAAAGAATCTTAAGTGGTTGAGTCCACTTGATCAAAAAGGGAAAGAGGAGCCACGAATTCGTGATTTGTGGTAGATAGAGAATCAAATCAATCACTAATTGATTGGAGAGTGATTGAGGGAAGTTAGCCTCCCAAGATCAACTATAAATACATGGTAGTCTTAATCGTGGTTATGTGAAGACCTCCAAGATTTGAGCTTTATGCCATATCAAGGTGTGATTCCAAGGCACACATATGTATCACTAAGTCCATTGTATTGTACAATCAATATACTTTCATTTTCATGATCATTTGAGTTCATATTTCCATGTTCTTGTGAAGTGTATTACTCACTACGATATCTCTCATTTTTCTCAATCAGATTGCAGAGATGGTTTCTCTAAGCTTGGTGGATCATTTTCAGTTATTTAACTTGGTAAAGCTAGCTCTACAAGGCTAATATATTCTCACCAATTTTCCTTTCATTTGGGTGTTTCAATCTTTAGTTATATTCAGTTGAAGTCAACCCTATCTGTTCATTTTCACTTCTCTGTCAGGTACCCGACTTTTTTACTCATCTTGTCATAGCTATTTCTCAGTGTGTACTTATCCAAATTCAATGATTTGAAGCTTGTTGGATTCAACATACTGTCTAGTATAAGATAAAAATTTTCATAATCATTGGATTCTTAAATCTTGAGTTATGTTCATTTTTCTGCTCACTTACTATAGCAGCCCGTGAAAATCGGGATGATGTCATCACTTGTTAAACACCATTCTCAGTGTGTGGTTCATTATCTTTGATGAGATTACTCTTGAAAGTTAGCTCTTTAAGTTAACTAGAGTTCCCCAAGAGGAATTAAGCTAATTGCTGCTGTGATCAGAGAATTATGCAAAACATTGGACAGGTGTATGAACCAAAATAGCAAGTTCTTCACCTCTGAGCTAACTCCAACTTATCTGTTTTGATCTATCTTTTTGAGAGTGATCTTCCAAGGTACATAGGGTGTCTAATACATCCATTGGAAAGCTAAAAGGGCCCACGCTTCATCTTCAAGCACATACCTATCCATATTTTCACAACTAACTCATCCCGTTATAAGTAACAAGGTGGTGTCAGGAGTAGGTGGGTATCATAGTATGTGTGTGTGTGTGTAGAATTGGCTGAAAAATATGTTGCAGATCCCTCTTGTATAGTGGGTAATATAAGTTGATCCCCTAGGTCAAAAGCCTCACATTGATCGCTGCCCCTCCCAACATTGAAGTCTCCCACGAGAAAGACTTTCCCTAATGTAGAGTACTCCATGATCTCCATTGATAAACAAATATAAGGTGAGTCTTCTTTTTTATCAATGACAATGAATCTCGAGCCAAAGGGGCAAGATAACATAATGCAATGTAGATGGCCCTCTCCTATGACAACTGTAATCCAAAGGTATGTGGTCTATGAGTCATGTGCAACAATTTGTATCCTGCTTTCAAGTCTATTATTTGAAGATTATCACTACTCCCTTTGATCCTCTCATAGTGTGGTGGTATGTACAATATCTGTGTGTAGAATCCCATTGGAAACCATTCACATGAGGTAGGCTCTTAACGAGGCTCTCTGGTGTCTCTATCAACAGAATAATATCTCTCTCTCTCCTCACCTCCTCAAGCCTCTCTGGATGTGTCCGTAAATCACCATTGTAGTTCAATATTGCAAGTTCTATCTCCTCAATTGTCTCATAGGTTTTGAATCCCTACAAGATGGCTTTTCCATCAATGATGACCTGATCGTCTCTGTATGAAGCCTTCTTTGCTTCTTTATGAGTTGCATGTACTCTTGGCATGCATGTACTCTTGGCATGCATGCGTGGCAATGTGCTATTTGCATGGATGTGAGTCATCATCTAGGTAAATGGGGGGATCTTCAAGCCCTCCCAAAACCACTCTTTTGCAAATGAAGGTGGATCTTACCACTTTGAAGGGGAAGTACAAAATGAGAGGTCTCTTCTTTGAAGGGTCTTTCCTTGCTATGGGAGGGCTTCCTCTTCCTTGTAACTGAGCTTCTCACATAGTGACTTCCCATCCATTTTGGGGATGGAGCAATCTTTTTCTAATATGCTCGTGACTTGTACATTAAGACATCGGACTCGTCGCATCCTCTCCTCCTCAATGGTAGTGTGTGTTGTATATTATTGAACAAGGCATTGTTAAAATGTTAAATTATTAATGTATTAATATGTTTTTGATGTTTTTGATATAGCAGCTGAAGGTTTGTGAGGAGCGTGCAAGGCGTGAAAGGGCGGACATCAATAATCCGAAATAATTATTATTTATCTTGTAAATAAACCTGCGTAGAAGGTTCTATTGTTAGAAAAGCAAGGGTTAGAATAAGGGTCGTTGTAGACCGCAGTTTCTGTTATTCAAAGTAATGGCTTTCTGTAAAAGTTACCAACTTTTAGTTTCACGCCTGCTTTTCGAAGCCGCCCTCATGTAACCACTATTTTCGACGTAATCAAAAGTCCTATAAATACATGCACTCTGTGGACTGTGGAAGCAGAGTGCATGGGGGGAGATTGCACCCAATCTTGCGTTCGGTCTCGTCTCTTGTCGTCTCTATTTTCTGTGTGTTTTTCTGCGTCCGTAATCTCTGTATGCGCGTGAGCAAGATCCTGACAACAGTGGTATCAGAGCTCTGCACGCATCAATACAGAGGGTTCTGTTCTCTGTTCGCGATTCTGAATTCCGATTCCATCTCCATCTCCATCTCCATCTCCATCTCCATCTCCATCTCCGTCTCCATCTCCGTCTCCGTCTCCGTCTCCGGTTCCGGTTTCGTCTTCGTCTTCGGTTTCTGTTCCTGTTCCAGAACCAGAACCTACGTTTTCACCTATGTTAAAGAACTTAGGCAATAACTTAGGCAATACATTGGCAACATTGGCACCCAAGGCTCCCTTGGCAACCGTTGGCAGCCGTTGGCAACGCGCGAGGCAATTTTAATTTTTGAGTGGTAATAGAGAGGTTTAGAGTCCCTAAGGTAGGAGGACTTGAACCCACAACCTCCTACTTTCAAGGGAAGTACTTTGACCACTCCACCATCTCTTGGAGTTGTACTCAAGTTCTCTCTCTTTCTTACTTGTGGAAGGCGTGCGCATCGATTTCAAGATTGGACCCAAGAAAGAATCAAGTGTATCTCTCAATCTGTAGGTCGGATTGAGGCGTGTAATATACCGTTGGAAAGCTCTCGGAACGAACTTTCCAATGAGCTAGCTTGGAAGTGTCCTTCAAAATCCTTGGGTGGCACTTGATTGAGTGTTCAAGATACCAAGCAAGGTTGAGAATACGAGATCGAGACACCAAGGTTGCAAACAAGAAGGTTCAATACACCAAGGTTGAGAGCAAGGGTCCAAGAGCACCATGGAAGACTTCTGTAATTCACCTTTACCTGGAGTTTCATTCGACCAAGAGTTAGAGATTATGAACCAAGAACTTCAAGCACTTCAACAAGCCATACAAGTATGTTATGCTATGCTTCAATTCGATGGACGAAAAGATGGCCGCTTTGTCTTATCATGGCTATCCCTATTCAACGATTTCTTTTCCGATGAGTTATATTCAGAAAATAAGAAAATCGAGTTTGCCACTAATTACTTGGTAGGAAGAGCGCAACAATGGTGGAATGATCTTTCTCAGACTACAGATTGTCCACGCACATGGAAGGATTTTCAAGAAGAGTTTCCGGATTCATTTCTACCTTTAAATTTTACCCTACATGTTTGATAATTGTGATGCATTTACATATTGAATTTAGTTTATAGGAGCATATTCAAGTTTTGCTTGCCCAAATTCATTAGAAAGACTATGTCAGCATCTTACAGATACTCTTAATAATGTAACAGCTCCATGAACATTTCCATGCATGTATTTTTACATGGCACATGCCTATTTTTATTCAGTGATGAAACATGTGACTGGCCATCTATGTTTATTCTTTTATCACCTGAGGTCAATTGCTTGTTCAACTGCGGGGCATGTTATACCTTATGGAATATGTTGAACAATGCATTGTTGGATTGTAACATGGAATATGTTGGCCAATGCATTGTTGGATTGAAATATAGAATAGCCAATGCATTGTTGGATTGTAACATGAAATATGTTGGCCAATGCATTGTTGGATTGTAACAGTAATATGGAATATGTTGAACACTGCATTATAAATTTTAGAGTGTTGAATTATTTTATCAACTGAGGTCAGTTGCTTGTCAACTGAGAGGCATGTTGTATATTATTGAACAAGGCATTGTTAAAATATTAAATTATTAATGTATTAATATGTTTTTGATGTTTTTGATATAGCAGCTGAAGGTTCGTGAGGAGCGTGCAAGGCGTGAAAGGGCGGACATCAATAATCCGAAATAATTATTATTTAGCTTGTAAATAAACCTGCGTAGAAGGTTCTATTGTTAGAAAAGCAAGGGTTAGAATAAGGGTCGTTGTAGACCGCAGTTTCTGTTATTCAAAGTAATGGCTTTCTGTAAAAGTTACCAACTTTTAGTTTCACGCCTGCTTTTCGAAGCCGCCCTCATGTAACCACTATTTTCGACGTAATCAAAAGTCCTATAAATACATGCACTCTGTGGACTGTCAAAGCAGAGTGCATGGGGGGAGATTGCACCCAATCTTGCGTTCGGTCTCGTCTCTTGTCATCTCTATTTTCTGTGTGTTTTTCTGCATCCCTAATCTCTGTATGCGCGTGAGCAAGATCCTGACAACAGTGTGTACAATGAGGACTTCTTCTTTTTGTGCTTCTTCTTTCACCTCTTTCTTGATCTTTTTCTTCACTACTACAACCCATCCTTCTTTGGTTGCCTCAATGCGGAGCATTGAAGACAAAGAAGCAAAAGAAAGAAGTAAAGAAAAGCAGGCCCCATAATTTTCAAGAAATGTTTAATTTTCTTTCTCAAAAATCCATTGTAAAATCTTGAGAAGCTTTGCAATTGCTCTAGAGAAGTTCTCTAGATCCCTGAAGAATGTAACATTACCCTTGTACAATAATAGGAACTTAGTGATTTATAAGAGAAGGTTCCGGTCTCTCATGTGAAAGGACCAAAATTAGGGCACATGCATATAAGTCACTTGTGACTCTTTTGTAAAGACTTTTTGCCATTTTGAAGAACCAACTTTCTAAAATTTGGAATTTTCTTCTTCTTGCTTGTGTACCTTCTTTTTCATGAGCTTGTGTGTGTGCTTGAGGCATGGAATGTGTGCCTAGAGGTGTTCTGTACCCCTTCTGTTGGAGATAGACGTCTGCAGAAGCACACAAACAACACAAGGAAGGAGAAGAAGCTTGGAGCACAACACACAATATTGAATGTATTACTAGAGAATGTACAAAGATAAGTAGCCCATTAGGGCAATAGGCGTATATACAAGCCAGGGGAAAAAAACCTCCTAAAGAGGGACAAAAGTGCCCTGGCGGTCCTAGTGTGTTCACACACATCACTACCTAAATATATCAAAAAATCCCCCCTGGGAGTGATGCGGTGAACAAGGAGCTGGCACTCATGTATAACAAAGTGCCAAGCTATGTGGAAATCACTCCACAAAAGGAAGTAATCCCAAAGCTTTGCGGAAAGCTTCAAACTTCTCCCTAGGCAAAACCTTCGTGAAAAGGTCTGCAATGTTCTCCTACGTGGGCACATATGCCAAGCTGATCTCCCCAGCAGAGAACCTCTCCCTGACATATTGATAATGCACCTCAATGTGCTTAGTGCGAGCATGGAACACAGGGTTCCTCGCAACTGCCAATGTGCTCTAACTGTCAGTGAAGATGGTGGTGGCAGAAGACTGACCAACACCCAAATCATCCATAAGGCATCTGAGCCACACACACTCAACAATAGCTGTGAAAGCTGCCCTATACTCAGCCTCACAACTAGAAGTGGCCACAGTAGGCTGCTTCTTGCTCAACCAAGATATACATGAGCTACCAAGCATGAAGCAAAAGCCACTAGTGGACACACGAGTGTCATAGCAACCAACCCAATCAGAGTCAGACAAAGCATGCAAATCTGGCGGTGGTGATCCCCCCTTGGGATAAAACAACCCAAGTAGCCGAGTACCACTCAAGTAGTGAAAGATGCGCTTAACCACCTGCCAATGCTTGACTCTTGGGCAATGCATAAACCTGCTCATCTGTGAGACAACAAACTGAATATCTGGCCGAGTAATGCATAAGTAAATCAAGCATCCAACAACCTGCTAATAGAGAACAACATCAAATGCATCTCCAACATCATGAAGACTCAATCGTAAACCTGTCTCCATAGGAGTAGCAATAGGCTTACAGTCTTCAAGGCCAAAATGCTGCAATAATGTATCAATATATTTCGTTTGACACAAAGCCATTCCACCATCAACATGCATAAACTAAATGCCCAAATAGTGACGCAAATGCCCCAAATCAGACATCTCAAATGAGGCATGCAAATCAGCCTTAAAATCAGCAATATGCTTCTCAATAGGACCAGTGAGTAGCATGTCATCAACATAGACAACAATGATCAGAAGCACATCATTAGCACGCTTAACATATAAGGTGCTTTCAGTTGGACTGTTCTCAAAACCATGTGCAATCAGATAGGCATGTATCTTCTCATACCAAGCACGTGGTGCTTGCTTTAAACCATATAATGCCTTCTTTAACCTGCACACCTGGTTTTCATGCCCTTTCTGCACAAAGACACAGGTTTGAAAAACATACACTTCTTCATGCAAGTCACCATTCAGAAATGTTGTTTTAATGTCCAACTGATGTACATTCCAACCATGATGGGCTACAAGTGCACAAATGCTCTGAATAGTAGTCATACGGCATGTAGGTGCAAAGGTCTCATCAAAATCAATGCCTCGTTCCTATGCATAACCCTTTGCAACAAGCCTAGCCTTATACCTATCAACTATACCATCAGGTTTACGCTTCAGCTTGTATACCCACTTAGTGCCAATGGCCTTCTTGCCAGGATGCAAGTCACATAAAGACCAAGTACTATTCTTCATTATTGCATCATATTCAGATTGCATAGCAGCCATCCAATTTTTTGAATTTTGTGCTTCATCAAACGAAACAGGCTCATTCGCATCACAGAGACTAGATGCAGCCATAACATAGCAATCTGATGCAAAAGAGGCACTATGAGAGCCTGAACGAGTACGATATGACAGAGGTGCATCTAATTTGCTATCACGCAAAGTCTGCACCAGCCATTTTGGCATAGTCTTTGCCTGCTCAATATCAGCTATCTCATCAACAAGTGCATCATGTAAATCTGCATCAGAAATGGAATGATCTGCATCATCACATGAAACCTCCAAAGGTTGAGAAGTTGCCTCATTAGGACCAGCACTAGACTGTCCACCTGTAAAAAGAGGCAGCAAAGTATCATACATGTCTTTGGAGCTAACAAATGTCTCCTTAGTACATGAAAGCAATGGCTAAATAGCATCCTCCATAAAAACAACATCACGGCTAACCAGAATGAATTTATTTTGTGGATGATACAGACGATAGCCTTTACTTTCGGAACTGTACCCAACAAAAATACATGTTATTGCTTTATCATCTAATTTTCTGCGATGTTGTTCAGGCACTAATGCATATGCCAAACAACCAAAAACATGCAGATGAGCAACAGATAGCTTGCGGTCATGCAAAGCCTCATATGGAGTGATAGACTGCAGCACTTTAGTGGGACACCTGTTCAATACATATGATGCACACATGATAGCCTCAAGCCAGAAACTATGTGGTAAAGTCTGACTCTTGACCATACACCTCGCCATCTCCATGAGTGAGCTATTCTTTCGTTCAGCAACTCCATTCTGTTGAGGTGTATACGGCATTGTACACTGGTGTTTTATCCCACATTCAGCCAGAAATGCATTAAAATTAGAAGACATATATCCCCCCCCTCGATCAGAACGGAGGGTGCCCATTTTACATGATGACAGATTTTTAGCCAAAACCAAAAACTGTTTGAAGCACATGAACTCTTCAGACTTTCCCTTCAATGGATATACCCATGCATGCCTGGAAAAATCATCGATGAAAGTCATGAAGTAAAAAAGATAATTCCCAAAAGAAGGTGTCTGCATAGGACCCAGACATCACTATGTACAAGCTGCAATTTTTGAGTAGCCCGAACTGAACCATCTTTTGGAAAGGACGAATGCTGCATTTCGCCCAAAATACAGCCTTCACAAACATGTTTTCTAGGTGCCTCGAGTTTGGGCAAAGAGGACACCATTTCATATTTTTGTAGGCGTAGCAAACTAGCAAAATTCAGATGACCAAAGCGTGCATGCCAAAGTTTTGCATTTGACATAGCCTGAGAATCATTTACTGCACATGCCAAATCATTTACAGATCTTTCATAGTCTATGAGCTTATACAGCCCACGACATAAAATGCCAGAAGCAATAATCACATCGCCATTTGAGAGATCATGAACTGTACACCTGTCATCAACAAATTTCACAACCAAGCCAATCTTGGCTAATGCAGAAGCTGATAACAGGTTCTTTTTTATCCTGGCACAAATAAAGCATCTGACAAAGTGAAAGAACTACCATCAGCGGTAGTCAAAATGATCTTACCAACTCCCATAACAGAATAAGAGGAGTTGTTGGCGCATGTAACAGTATTCCCTGTAGGGGTAGGCTCGAGTGAAGAGAAGAAACTGCACTGTGAGGTAATATGTTTGGTCGCCCCACTGTCAAAATATCAAACATCTGAGTCTACTGTAGATATGCACTGCTCATGAGAAGATGGGTCAAAACTGCAGACAGTAGTAAACGCCCATTCTTCTTCTTGCTTAAGATTAGCAGACTTTGTGTTTTGTGTAGAGGCCTCTGCAACAACCATTCCAGCCTCTTTCTTCTTTGCCTCTTTAGCAGCCAGTTTTGGACAGTTCTTTATGATATGATCATTCCCTTTACAGTACTTACAAAACAATTTCTACTTTTTTTATTTCTTCTCATCTTTATCTTCCTTCTTTGAATATGCAGAATTAGCAGATTTCTGCTTACTAGTTGAAGAGCTCCATTTTCCTTTGCCCTTCTGACTAGCCAGGAAAGCTTGATCTGCAACTCGCATAATGGACCTGTTCTGCTTGGACTAATCTTCCTGCAACAGAACAGAGACTAACTCCTCAAATGATAAGGCATCCGGATTGCCTTTCATCATCAACCGAAGAGTAGAAGCAAAACTCTGATATGAATCAGGAAGACCATTCAGAACGGTCTACATAAGTGAGCTATTTGGTATAACCTCATCAGCAAAAATCAACTGTTCCTTCAAGTCTTTGATCTTCGTTAGGAAACTGTCCATAGAATCACCTTCATTCATGTGCTCACTCTCCAACTGTTTTCGGAGGTAAGCAACACGAGCCTCATTCCTAGCTTGGTACAATGTGGTAAGTGTATCCCAAGCATCCTTAGCTATTCTGCAAGAGCGAATGTGAGGAATAATGGCTGCACGTTTGACAGACAAAGCTATCAATGCATGCACTTGGGCATCTCTGCCATCCCAACGAATATGCTGTGCAGTAGGTGCAACAGAAACCGTAGCACGAACAGGAATATGCAGAATATCATCATCTTTGACACCTTCTGTATCAGCTTTAGTACCTGTAGTTGTAACAGTTGCAGGTGTGATAGGACGTTTTTCGACACCCTGCACAGTGTTCCACAGTCCTTTTTCAACCAACAGATGTCGCATCATATAAGCCCATAACGGGTAGTTGGTACCATCCAACTTATCCTCAACAACCAACATACGGAATACATCACTGCTTTCAGCCATGGCCGGTGACTAAAATACCTTGATGTAGAAAATTGACTGTATCTCAAAAAGTTGAACAGAACTGCCTAGACGAATTCTGCTAGACCTGTACCAGACTTCGAAACACTTATAGTGGCGAACAGAAACTGGTATATACCTTTGGCACAAAACGAAAAAATAGCCTGCACAAGCGCTACGATAGTGCATTCGGAGGCCGAAACGAGCTCAGATCGTGATTTCGGCACCACAAAGCGAAGCAGTTTTTATCTCGGAAACACGCTGAGTATGCTCACCAAAATTCGTGCGATTTTGAGACTGCAAACGGAGGAGTGTCGACGGCACCCTAGATGAAGCGACGACCTGCTCTGATACCAATTGTTGGAGATAGACGTCTGCGGAAGCATGCAAACAGCACAAGGAAGGAGAAGAAGCTTGGAGCACAACACACAATATTGAATGTATTACTAGAGAATGTACAAAGATAAGTAGCCCATTAGGGCAATAGGCGTATATACAAGCCGGGGAAAAAAACCTCCTAAAGATGGAAAAAAGTGCCCCGGCAGTCCTAGCTCTGTTCACACACATCACTACCTAAATATATCAACACCTTCACCATCTCTTTTCACTATTAAGGTGTGTGTGTGAAGCATAGGAAGTCTAGAAGTGAGTGTAGGTGTTTTCCACCACTTTGTTTTTTGGCCATAACTTGGAGCACAGAGATTTGATTGATTGTTTTTGGATGTGTCTTGTTGAGAGCTTTGAAATGAACCTGCTACTGACTATATTCGGGTATCGGAGTTGAGACATATTGCTCAATTTGTGTTTGCTTCCACACCAAGTATTGCAATACACACTCTTGTCTAAGAGGTGTTGGGTGAGGTGGATGTTCCATTTTTTCATGCATTACTTGTCCCTTTCATACATTAACTATAATTTAAGCACATGTATTCATACACTTGATTGGATTAGACTCTCAAATTGAATGCATGTATCAATGCCACCACTATATGCATTTGCTTGATGAATATTTCTTTCAATGCAAATCCTTCAAACATTGTGAGCTTAGGTACACACATTTTTGGCACCATTGTCGGGGATTCAAGCTTACATCAAGGTGCCTACGTGATGGTTAAAGCATTGCTATGAAGATAGTGATCCTGAGCAAGTAAATTTCAGTAGCTCAACAAGTACCATTCTCTTGCACTTGTTGCTTCATACACCTAGTGTGTGTGTGTGATAAGTTTTTAGGATTAGGCTAGAATTGGAGGAATTAGAGTGAGGAAGTAGGTAAGAGAGTGAGGAATTAGAATAGGCCCATCATATTTCAAAGAACCAAAACAATTTTTTTTCATTTTTTTGAGGTCACTAGGGGCCTTGTCAGAGACCTAAAACCAGAATTTACCACATTTTTAGTTCACTTGTATGAACAAGTATCGTGCAGCTTTGAACAACTTATATTGTAAATTTGGTATCATATGGAGCTCAGTGTACAACTGGGTTTGAGTGGTAAGATTTGAGGGGATTGCTCTTTGAGGTGAACACTTCACTGAGAACATCTTAAATTTTGAGTGAACACTTACATGGGGTAACCCGACACCTACCGAGTATCATGGGGCTCATGAAGGAGATTTCAAAATTACTTTTTGGCTATAGGCACATAGGGGTGACAAGGAGAGGACAAAGAATTTAGTTGCACAAAAACTTTCTAAATTGGACTTAAAAAGTCTAAGTATCATGATTGATTGAGTTTGGTATCGTGATACCAAATTCTCGTGTATCGCAACACTTGGCAGGTATCGTGTATCACAGATACCTTGCTCCCAAGTTATCATGATATACAAGTATCATGGTATATTATGGTATTTTTGAGCATGTGCCACCTCTTGATCAGCGTGATAGAGCTTGGGTATGTATTGATTCTATAAATTAATATCATTATTTTAATTAAAAAGCATATACGAAATCAAGTTATACTTAATATACAAAAATATTTGCTCGATGATGATGATGATGATTCTTCTACTAATAATGCTAATATACCTTGTACACATAATATACTTGTCATTCATCAATTACAAATAGAGGTTTCTCAAAATCCTCTATCTCCTGGTTTATAGACTAAAATGTCTAAAGTTTATCCATTGCCAACTCCTGATCGTCCTCAAGTACAAACATATGATAGAAGAAGGTATGGAGGATGAAATAGAGAACCACTTCCTTTCGATGGAGAGATTTTTAACTTTTGGGGTAATCTCTATATGATTGTTCCCTCCACTATTATTGGTGCTAGTCGTGGTCTCTTTGTTGTAGAGGACTTGTATGTGCCTCCGAACTCTGAAGTCACTCTTATGTCATTTTGTGGTCCTATATAGGGATGGGAAGATTGGCATCGACTTACACCTTATGTTCAAATCATGAATACTTATGGATTATGCTTGAATGTAGCTTCTATTGCTACTAGAGGGATTACGCATGCCAAAAATAAAAGATTATATATTGATGAAAGACTTTACATGCACGAAAATATAACAAGTTTAATAAACAATAGTTGAGGATATAATAGTTCAATAACTAATTGCACATTTGAGGAGCGTGAAAATAGTCATGAATCACCTTATGTGAGTGGATATGTAGCAAGATATATAGTTGTCAATGCTTATTTCATTACATGCTGGTGTTGAATTATTAGTGAATTATGGATGGCATAGACCTCCAAGCGCACCTTTTAGCTAGAGAGCAATGAAAACTTTCTATCCACCTATCTTGTGTTGCACTGAAAACTCTAATTGATTGAAACTCTTTTTAAATTAACTTACATATTTAAATTTATGTTTAAAGTTTACTTTTCATTCATTTATGGAATACTAATGATTTTTATTCATGTGTATAGATTCCTATGTATGACATTGATGATCTTCCACCACACCATTTAGAGTTGCTAGTAAGACCTCATTTATCAGAAGCTTCCATGAGGAGGGTACACAAACGTGATCCTATCGAATATGCAAGATTGAAAGACTTGTATTCAAAAGAAGATAAAGTACAAGATTTTTGCAGTAATGATGAAGATGATGGCATGACAAAGTTTATTGAGGATTGGTATCAAAATGACAATGAAAGCATTGATATTTTCAAAAATGAGAAATATTTTTGAAAGAATATCTAAAGCATATATGAAGGAAAGTCGCTTGACACGACTAAGTGCAAGCTTACTTATTCTCAATCTTCAAAATCATTTTGGATGGAGTAACGCATCTGTTTTGACACTATTAAGGTATAAGTTTTAATTTTCTATTTATTTATTTATTTTCATTCATATAATTTTTTTTCATGAACTTACAGGTTACTATTTGAAAAATATTTACCAAGCAAGAATATTCTTCCTATATCACATGATGAAATGAAGAAGATAATCAACAATCTCGGTAAAGATTATCAGTGCATACATGCACGTTCCAATGATTGTCTTTTATATAGAGGTGAATATGTAAACTCTTTGACATGTCCAAACTATCAATCTCCTTGATATAGAGACGAAGAGGGTAAAATCCCAAAAAAGGTATTGAGACATTTTTCATTGGCTTCACGAATTAAACATATGTTTCAAAGCCCTAAATTATCAAAGTTTTTGACATGAGGATTTGATCATAAAAGTACTTATGGAGTAATGAGAATTCTAGCAGATAGTGCAACTTTTCAAAATATTGATTCTAGATGGCCTGATTTTGCACAAGAGCCACAAAATCTAAAGTTAGGAGTTGCATTAGATGGGGTTAATCTATTTTCGGTGAAATCTAGTAAATGGTAAACATGGTCTATGGTAGTCATTAACCATAATCTCCTGCCATATCTTAGCATTAAAAAGGAACATTTAATGCTTTCACTTTTAACCCTAGGGAAAAGACAAGTTAAAGACATGAATATATATCTTGCTCCTCTCATTGACGATCTCCAAGAGTTATGGAGAGGTATTAATGTCATTGATGTATCAAAAAGCATTAATCAAAGACACATTATGGTTTGTGGAATTATGGCTTGGGCTATACATGATTTCCCAGTATATGGTTGATTGGTTCTTTACGTAAAATAGAGGATTCTAGCATTGTTGCTTCCTTCAATCAACTATCACGTGCTAGCTCAAAAGATACAAACCTTATAGACAACAAACTTGGATAGGTAGGAACCATTGTTGGTATCAACGAAATATCGTTTCATATGTTCAAACAAGTAAAAAAAAGTTTTTATTGTTTATGATATAGTTTATTATTTTTAAGCACATAATAATGAATTTTTGTTTTTTTATATTTTGGTAGGTTATTTTGAAGATTGATTGGTTTTGAGCTGAGTATAAAGATAGTAATTCCACATTGAGAAGGGAATTATCTGGGTTTTGGGCAATTGATTTTTTGAAAATAATGCGAAAGAACCATATTTTCTTCCTAGGCATATTGAACAAGCATTTTTTTTTTTTTTAACCCTGATGCTCATCCTTGGTGGCAACTCATTCATGTTCAACCTAGAGGTCAGTCATTATTTGAACACTTTATTCTTATAGAGATCGAAGAAATTCATGTTGATGATTCATCGTCAAATATTGATATATCGATATCTCAAAGAGAAATTAGAATCATTGTACATGAAAATGATAATAATCTACTTGATGAAGACAATAATACTCTATGTGCTGATTCTAGTGATGATGAAGAAGAATTACCATAAATTGATATTAATCCATCAATAGATGTTGTCATTTATGATAACATAGATTTAACAATAAAAGAAATAATAGAAATCAGTAAGGATAACGAAGATGTCTTACCAAAATGATGGTAATAATAAAAACACACGAGTAGATTAGATAGTAGATCCTACTGTAGTTATTGATAATTAAATTGAATCATTTGAATGGGTATTAGACAATAGGTTCTCCTTTATTCAACTAGAATATAGGTGAATCCCACCATAGAGATGAAAACATGTTCTTTTAATTCAGAACATGAAGCTCAGAGGTATGCCTAAAATTTTGTATATATCTTTATTTTCGAGGATGCAATTTCTCTCATGTATGTATGCATATGTGTGTGTATGTGTGTGTATGTGTGTGTATTCATGTGTGTTATATGTATAGATATGTGTGTGTATGTGTGTGTATTCATGTGTGTTATATGTATGTTTCATGTGTATATAAATGTTGGCATGTGTGTGATATATGTATGCATATATTAGTATACATACATGTATGTATGCATGTGCATTTTTGTGATATATGCAAGTGTGTTTATAATTGTGTATGCATGTATATGTATGTATGCATGTAGGCATGTATGTGTGATGTGTATGTATCTACATGTGTGTTTTATATATATGTATGTGTATATACATGATGTGTATATATATTTATATGTATTATGGTCCTTGTTGATTCAAATAGCTATATATAGAGGCATAAGGTTGGGAGGAGAGACATCTTTCTAGTATGTGGTGGGAGGACTAGATGCAATGTGTATATATATGCTTCAACCATATGGAAAACACATACGGGTACAAAAGTACAAAAAACGTATGGTTGAAAATACCATACATGCATATATGTATATATATATACATGTATGCAGTGTTGATTCTTGACCCATCAAGAACCCTCTTTCCTGACTTTGCTTACTTGTATTTGACTACCATGTCAGATAAGGTTTCTTGACTGGAAAGCTTTTTTTTTTCAAGGCTCATATCAATTTATTGTCTATATATATGTGTGTGTATGTATGCATATATATATATATATATATATATATATATATATATATATATATATATATATATATATATATATATATATATATATATATATATATATATATATATATATATATTATATATATATATATATATATATATATATATATATATATATATATATATATATATATAAACCATAAAACCTAAATATAACAAATAAAAGCGATGCATATTATGCATTATCATGACGATGTGACATAAGTATCCGCATCTCTTTCACGCACCACCTATGGGACCACCCAGTCCCAAATTCAGTCTCCAATGAACTAAGAATAGACTTTTTGTCTCTCTCATCAAACTCACAGCAAAAAGAAAAAAAATCATATAGATAAAACATTAAATATTTTGTAAAACTTATACTTACTCCCATTTCAAGTGAACAAAATGTAGATCAGAGTCACATAAAGCTCTCATTCTTCTTTTAAACTCCAACCCATGCCTCATGTACACTATACTCCCATCAGGGTCTATATCACACTCCAACCCTAGGCTACATATGCATGTCCTCATAGGCACCTCTGTTGTGCTCTCATGAGCTGGAGGTGGTATAGGTTAAATAGATAAAAATGAATAAAAACATGTGTTATAATATCATTAAAAATATTAATTTATGAAAAGAAACATACCTATGGGCAGATAAGTCTCTTCTTGCATATGGAGCTGTAGCCTTCCTCTGACTGCTGGGTAAGCATCTGTATTATGAAGTCTAGTTCCTCATTGGGCATGTCTGCATACTCATGCATGACATCCCCTAAGGAATCAGACAGAACTTTCCCTCTCATAAGATTCTTTATGAGAGTAAGTTTCACCTTTCTCTCTCTACTACGATCCATAATATATGTACATATAAAACAAAATAGATTATATATATATATATATATATATATATATATATATATATATATATATATATATATATATATATATATATATATATATATATATATGTGTGTGTGTGTGTGTGTGTGTGTGTGTGTGTGTATGTATGTAGGTATGTATGTGGGTGTGTATGTGTGTGTATGCATGCATGTATGTATGTATGCATATACATGTGCATTGTGTATGCATATGTATATGTGTGTATGTGTGTGTGTGTGTGTGTCTCTATGTGTGTGCATGTATATGTGGGTGTATGTATCTATGTGTGTGTAATTGTGTGTACTTTGTGTGTATGTGTGTGTACATATGCATCTCCATGTGTGTGTATGTGTATATGTGTATCTATGTGTGTGTAATGTAGGTGTATGTATATGTGTGTATGTGCAAGTATCTATATGTGTATGTGTATGTGTATGTGTGTGTATGTGTGTGTATGCATATGTATGTATAGTGTGTGTGTGTATGTATACATGTGTATATGTGTATATGTATGTATGTGTGTGTATATGTGTATGTATACATGTGTATGTGTGTGTATGCATATGTATGTGTAGTGAGTGTATGTGTGCTTTTATATATGTATATGTAACATTTGTGTCTATGCATGTGTATGTGTGTGTCTCTATGTGTGTGTGTATGTGTATGTGTATGTGTATGTAGGTAGGTATGTGTATGTGCATGTTTCCATGTGTGCATGTGTATTTGTATGTGTATGTAGGTAGGTATGCATGTGTATGTGCGTGTCTCTATGTGTGTGTATGTGTATGTAGGTGTGTATGTAGGTGTGTATGTAGGTGTGTATGTGAGGGTATGTATGTGTGTATATGTGTATGTGGGTGTGTATATGTGTGTACTCATGTAACGCTCGCAAAGCTTGATCCCGACACAAATGTGTCCGGAAAAAGCTATTTTTTTTCAGTTGCTGCATTGTCACTTATGCAATGCCAGAGCATCGCAGACAATTTTCCCCCATCGCTATAAGCATTGCTAGGCTTCAATGCTCTTAGTGATGCTTGGCATAACCATCACATATGCGACAGTCCTTAATTTTTTTTTGGTTTTTTTCAAGACTTTGCTTATGCGATGCGTTTTAAAGAAGCATCGCATAAGAGATGATGCCTGTTTTTTTTTTTCAATCGAGGGCATCGCTATGCCCCTGTTATTTGTGTAGTGAAACCCTCAAGATGTTAAATCCATTTAACATTCCATTATTCCATAAAATATAACATAATCCACATAGTTCAAATGAATACACATCATTTTCAATATGGTCCTAATCCATCAGTAATGGATATCTTTAAACCATACTGTCACTCTAGCACAATGGCAAGTACCAACGTGAGGAGCTTCACCTCATAAATGTCAATCCGTGGAGACCTGAGGACCGGTATGAAGACCAAGAGCAAGCGAAGTGCACAAGTGCGTGAGTGAAAGCACACAAGCATGCACACACATACACACACATGCGCACAAGGTAAGAGCAAAGAGTGGAACAATGGAAGATCCTCAATTGCAAATGACTCTCTTACAAAGCTGAAATCTACAACAAGCCAACCCCAAAAATGAGCTCTCCAGCCCTTTTTATAGTTTTTGAGTGGTTTTGGCCGTGTCTAGACCTAGTGTCCAGCCTAGTTAAAAATAAGGTTCTAGGGCTTATTTGGGGGCTCAAACGGAATCTAAAAATTATGAAAATTGGTAGTATGATACATCTAATACTCCTCAAGCTTGAGGACTCCTCGGCTTGAACAAAATGGAGTTGTAAAAATGGAAAATGGTATTTACAATGGTTTTTAGTGATAAAAATCACTATTTTTATAGGGATTTCCTCTGAAAATTTGACATGTGCTTCTTCGAGCTCCCTACATGCTCCTTCTTCTTGTGTGTCCACTTCCTTGATGTGCTTCCATGCTTTGTCCTTGACCTTGAGCTTCAACACTCCCCCCCCCCCCTCTAGAGTCTGTCATCCCAGACAGACCCTTGTTGTAGTGGTTGTTCCATGTAGTGTGTGGAGAGTAGTGTTCATCATGTATCCACACGAGTGGTCGATCTTCCAATTGTAGCTTGGGTAGTTGTCTGGTTCGTCATTTTGTCATTGCTACCTTTGTATGGACTTCTTCCTTGTATTACAGCTTGATGGTGTCTTTCTGAGCTTCCAAAAATTGTGAGCTACTCAAAAGAGGTTGTCAACATTGATTGTGAGTAGCTGTCGGTGGTGGATTGCTTCCTTGCTCTTGCTGTTGTCACCGTGATGTCCTCTGGTTCTTCCAAGGATATTGGCTTCCTTACTTTCCATACCAAGTACTCATGTCCCATAATGACTGATGGGTAAGTGCATTAGTGCATGGGTTGGATGAAGAATGTGCCTTGTGCACGGCCTTGTAATGTAGCCCTATGCATGCATACTTGGGAAATGCATTGGAAGAATTATGGTGCAAGAAGTTGGGTCTTGAGCTGGGTGCTCAAGGGTATGCTGACAAAGAGGTTTCCTAATCGATCATGGTTATGTTGTTGTTGAAGCATACAATTCTTACCATGGTAAAAGTTCCGTCGATCTTGAACTCTTCATTGTGTACTTCCTGGATTGCTTTGCTGATGGTTCGCTAATGAGCATCTTCAAGCACATAGTTCCCTTCTTTCTTTTTCCCACCCTTTTTTTGTTTTGGAACAATGGAATAAAACAAGAAAAAGGTGTTAGCATCAATGAAATATTTTACATATGTCAGATGTGTCACATGTGCCTGGGATCCTCAGTTGTGTCTATGCACGGCCGTGTAATGTGGCCCTATATTAATGCATACGTTGGAAATGCATGACCTAAATGGTGCAAAAGACAAGGTTATGCCAAAGGCACATGGTTGTTGCACGTCGATGCTTTCAATGCTGTTGGTGGATGTTGATGCAGTCAGGGAGCCAGTGGATCTGGAAATGATGTAATCCTTCTTATAGGGATCCACTTCAGGATAATATTTGGCCCTATAGACTTAAGCTCTGTCCTCTTTATCTTTGGGCGGTTTCTGAATTTTGGTATCCAACGTGGTTGGCTCTTTGGTTCTGTGGAGGCTACTGGTACTTTTGGCTTCCATACCCATATCCTTGATGATTGTCTGCTTATTTGTGCCGAAGGGCTGAGTTTATCTTCTTTTGGTTTTTGGGCTCTGTTCTTACCCTTTTTTCTCCTTGGCTTCTTTGTTGAGACCTTTTGCATGGTGGGGAGCATAGGTAGTTGTGTTTGTAAGAGGTTCTTGGGTACCCACATTTGTGATCGCCCTTGTTGAGCTATAGCTAACTTCTCAGGCACCCAAATTTGCATGTGATGATGGTCGGCCTTCATCAGTTGCTTTGGTACCCAAACCTATCGAAGACCTTGGGATTGAGCTTGTCCTCGTTTCTGGATGCATCTTTTAGCATGTTTAGCTTGCTTTGATGGGAATGGTTGTGGCAAAGCTGGTGGTTGTTCTCCTTTTCGTACCCAAATCTGCTTCATGCTCTAAGCTTCTTTCTTCTTGAATTCTGTCTGTCTAGTTGATATAGCAGATGTTTTTGTTGCTTGCCTCTTTGGTCGAGTTACATTTGCACTAGGCTATGAAGAAGAAGAGAGGTTTGTTGGCCTTTGAGTGCGTGCTTCCATGATTGAGTCCTTTTGCTTCGTAGGGCTATTGACACACACAACATTTTCTTTGCGAAGATTAGTTTCAGAAGAACTAACAGAATGTGTGACCTCTGGATTTGTGAACATGCAATTGTCTAATTCTAATGTCATGCATTGTTCCTGTACCCAAACTTGAAGAAGTTGACTTCTTAGGTTCAAGTTGACAGCATGGTCATAGATCCAGTCTTGACCTAGGACAAGTGGTTCTATAAGGTCCTCATCATGACACACTAGCATTTTGACTTTTATTGGGACATCTTGAAGGTAGATAGGAAGTTCCACCTCACCCAAACAAGGGGTTTCCACACCTCCCAAGCCTATGAGATAGGCTTCTATTGGTTTTATGTTCAATTGCAAGTCTTGGTAGTAGGATAGTCTAAGTGCACTAGTTGTTGCACCTGAGTCAATCAAGGCTCTCACAGTCCTTGCATGCTTTCCTTGTCCTACAGTGATGTTCACAAAGGGACGTCAATCAATTATGCGTGAAGCAATTGCACTTGATGTTTGACACATGGCCATGTGGTATCTTGGGGCCTCATGGTTGATATCTAGGCCGAGGCGTCTTAACTTATTTCTCCTTATGCGTTCTCTCACCTCTGCCTGTGCTTCTTCTCTAACCCTTAGCTCTTCTTCTTTTCGCTTCTTAGCAGTGTTGAGTCGCTTTAGCATATCCTCTGTAAGAGGTTCTTGATATAGCTTGACTCGACAACCACTGATATAGTTTGGCAAGATATCACCTTCTAGTGTGGCCAATTGAACTGCACCACTAATGGAGATTCTATTAATGATCATGGGTCTGTATCCTCTTTTTTCCAATTTACGGGCATGTTGTTTTAGTGTATAAACCAACACTAGGTCTCCCTCTTTCAAGCCTTTATCTTTGATGTGTGCATCGAAGTATGGCTTTTGCCGTTTCTTTGCAGCATAGATGCATGCCGCTGCTCATAGCCTTGTCTCACCTAAGCGTTCTAAATCAAAGATCCTCGAGGATAACTCGTGTCCATTACAGTCATGCGCTTGTGCTACTTTTAAAGTTGGGATTAGGAAGTCCAATGGGAGCACCGCATTCTGTTCGAAGACCATATAAAATGGGGTGGCATTGAGTACCGTTTTGTAGGCAACTCGATAAGCCCAAACAGCATGATGAAGTTGTTTGTCCCAATCAGAGCGTTTGTTATTTACTAGTTTTGTCAGTACATTACATAGGATCTTATTTGTGCTCTGAGCTTGTCCGTTAGCCTGTGGATGATAGGGGGCAGACTTCTTATGTATCACCAAGAATTCGTGAAGAAGATTTTCAATGACTTCATTCAAGAAGTGTGTGCCTCTATCACTCACTAACTCTATTGGTAATCTGTATCGCGTGAACACATTCTCAAATAAGAACTTTGCCATTGTTTGAGCATCATTCTTCATTGTGGCTTTGAATTCTACCCACTTTGTAAGATAGTCCATGGCTACAATAATGTATTTTGCATGGGAGTTTCTAGCTGGGGGGTTAATAGGACCTACAAAGTCTATGCCCCACTTCGAGAATGCACGTCCTCCCATCATTGGCCTCAAAGGCATCTCATCTTTTCTAATTGGGTACTGGGCACGTTGACATGTGTCACATTTCTTCACATAGGTATGTGCATCCATATGAAGAGTGGTCCACCAAAGTCCTGAGAATAGAATAGTCTTAATTACTCGATCAGGACCAAAATGTCCGCCTGCGACACTGCCATGGGCAGTTTCTAAGACTTTCAAGTAGTCTGATTCGTGAATGCACAGTCTTAAGTAAGCATCTGTTAAACGCGCGTTGCCGTCACAGGCGCATTTAAACTCTTTCGAGTTCTTGGGAGTGGTAGGGGTCTGTTAATCAGAGGCCCTATTACTTAATTTTTCCCAATTAACATCTCTACTTCGTAGTACTTTAACACTCAAAACTCTGCATACAAATTACTATCAATCCTCTGGTTCGTTCTCTCACAGACTTACTGTTCGTACTCAGACTATTATTGGTTCTTCCACAACTTTACCAATCATGCTCAGGTTAATACTTTCTTAGTACACAACACCAAAACTATTCATTACCGTAATACAGACTTACGTTCTCTAACTTAAAGGAACTATGCCCAAACACATCTAATGTAATCAAACAGAGGCAAGAAAACAGTAATACTCAGATTTCTCAACACCGCACTACGGCAACTTCACAGAATGCAATTGCCCAGACAGACAGTCTGGCGATTCTCCTGATCATTTTCGAAGCGTCCTTTCATTAGATTATAAATAGTTACAAATCTTCGCAACGACCTTTCGGTTCGTGCGGAATACGAAAAGTAGAGAATTACAAATGCCAATCCGGCGGCTTACACTAGCACGCACGGTGGATTGAACCCGCAGTGATACAAAATTTAGGGCTCTTCTACTATACCCTGAATATACATTGTTCAGGCTAACTTAAATATTCTGGCAATTCTCTGCTTCAGCGAGTCCAACATCTTTTTTAGGGTCTCTGGTTCTACGAGCTGAGCATCAGTTCTAACTGAACTTGCGGCAATTACTTGACTCATCAAAATTTCAGCTTGTGTTTGCAAAAAGGCCTCTTGCAGGTAAAAATCGTTTGCAAGGGCTGAGTCATGGCTCAACTTCATGTCTTGAATTTGTTTATCAATTCTAGATAATCTTTCTGCTTGACCACCAAGCTGCTTTTCTCTTCTCTCGAGTTCATGTGATTGGTACTAGATGGTCTGGTAATAAGCATCTCGCTCTCTTCGAATTCCTGCGACTTCCTTCTGGAGTTGAGCGACCAATGTCATCTGGTTTTTAAGAGCAGAATTGGCTTCAAACAGGTTGGCGTTTGCGAGCTGAAGTTCTTTATTAGTTTGCTTGGCTAAATCAGCCATCTCCTGTCCTTTCTGTACAACTTCATCCAACTGTACTCTAGTTTCTTCCAACAAGTTTCCCAGTGCTACACGAGCATCCTCTCTATCCTGGGCTAACTATTTCAGCTAGATAATCTCTGCATCAGCAGCACTTAATAAATCATCTTTGGTTTGTATTTCAGCTAAGGCAGCATCTCTCTGGCTGATCAACAATTCCTGGTCAGCAAGTCTAGTCTGGAGCTGTTTAATATGTTCGTGTAAAGCGTGGTTTTCTGCTTTTACTGCATCCGCTTCTTCTTGTAATGGAATAATATCTGCTTCCAATACATCCACTTTGTGTTGTAATTCGTGGTGGATATTGTTAGTAACTTCCTTCATCTGTTTTGGTAGTTGCTGTGATAGTTGTATCAACATATGACCCATGGATGCGAGCTCAGTAAATATAGGAATCGAAGGAGACAGAAGAGGAGGAGGTGGTTGAGATGAAGAAGTTGTCAAGAGGTGATGGGAAGAGGGTGGAGAATAGTTAGGTGAAGAGGATGAGGAATCCGGTGCTTCAGGGACAATAGGTGGAATGGGGATAATGGGCTCAATCGAAGGTATGGGTGGCGGAATGGATATATGAGTGGTGGGGACCAATATAATTCCAGTAGGTTGCTGCGTATTCCCGTCCTTCTTGGCAACAACAGAGTCCACGGCCGCAATCACTTCTTCAAAAATTTTTGCAACCATGACTTGCAGATCGTCTTTGGACTGGTGCTGAGACTCCTCTCGAGAAGAAACTGCATCAGATTTGGTGTTAGAAACACTTTGGTCTTGCTGTTTATCCGTAGAAGATTGACCAAAAGACTCAACATGTATTGAAGTAGCTGTGTCATGAAAGGTCTCTTCCTCATGTCCGACGGTGGAGCCTTGTACTTGACTCTCAGATGGGCTTATCCGTCTGCGTTTTTGGTGGAGAAGCTGGAAAAGGTCTTCATCATCCTCTTTGGTATCTTCAAGTATTTGAGCAAATTCTTCAGGATATAAGATTGGAGCGTTTGGAGGCGGTTGCACTGCTTGGAGGGCCGGAAAGAGAAATGTTAGGATGTGAGGAAAACAGGAACACGATAGATCTCCTTTGTTAACATGCTTAATGACCGTAACGCATTCACGGTGAATGCGCCGGAAATAGTAAGAAGCAAAATTGACAGGCTCTCTAGCAGCCATGTCAATCATCGAGTAGAACAGGCGAGAAATCTCGTAAGTGCGTTTCTGTAAGTTCAGTATGGCTACTAAAAATTGAAGGGCGGTCCGTTCAGGATCAGGGCGACAGAGTATGGCATACTCATTCGATGAGTGCCTTGGGAACAATTCAATCATAGTAGCGATCGGAAGGTTAGGACCATTCTCTCGTCCTTCTAGAGAGAGTCGGAAAGCGGCAGCAAATGACTGTAAGGTGATTACAGCACGAGATGGCAAACACGTAATAGGCCAACTCTGCTCTGTAGCAGGTGTGGCGGCAATAGCAGCGATAATTTGAGCATAATATGGATGACACTCCACTGAATGCCAAGGCAATTCAGCGAAGTTGGACAAACCTGTTGGAATTTGGGGCCCCAGGATCGTTCCAATACTAAAACCTCTTGAGCATACACAACTTAATTGACAAGATGATAAGTGAGATAGAGAAAGAAAGAGATCTTGAGACAAGGATAGGGAACGTAAGCTGGATGCTTACTTCACTAAAAATAATAGATGTCCAAATTGCAACATGGGAGTACTACTCAACCATATAAAGTGGTGCACTCACTAATGGAAGAATAAGAAGATGATGATACAAGATTTAGATTATGTCAAAATAATCTAAGTGTGTGTGAAGAGAATGAAGCATCGAAGCTAACAAAATAGTGTAACGAAATTGTAAATCAACCACAAGGTTAACTCACAAAAGATAGTTACCACCACCTCGTAGAAGACTTCCTGCTGCAATGAGAGTAGCCTCTCCTTCACCACAACTTCACCTCCTTCAAGAGTGTGAGAACACTCTGTCTTCAAGAAGATCTCCAAGCTCTAGATCTTTGAGTGAGTTACTCTTGAGTGATGCTTGAACAATGAGCCAAGGGCCTCTTAAATAGTTTTGAAGCCTTCCCAAAAGCAATAGCGATGGTTCTTCAATAAAGCATAAAACATAGCGCATGACTTAATAAAGCAAAAACGTAGTTTCCTCAAAAAATACGTAGCGCAAAATATTTAGCGATCAATAAAGCATGCTTTTGCTTTATACGTAATGATCACTTTTGTTGGCTTTTCATGAGTTTTAAATAAAACTCATCGTTGCTATTTGCTTTTGGTTTTATTATCTTTTAGCTTTCTAAAAGATGGTTTCACACTATGAAGTTTCAGGTTCGCATGGACGAAGAATTATTGGACATTGATTCCAACAATCCCTCCTTCAATGTCACAATGATATAAGCTTCAGTAACCTGCAAATCTTGTCATGACTATCTCTAGTCAATGCTTTGGTAAATATATCTGCAACATTCTCACTAGAAGGAACATAAACCAGCTCAATGTGCTTCTTAGCTATCTGCTCTCGAATATAGTGGTAGTGTACCTCTATATGCTTTGTCCTTGCATGATGCACTGGATTCTTAGCTATAGCTATAGCACTCTGGCTATCTGAAAATATCTGAATGGGTTGATGTACTCTTACATCAAGATAACTGAAAATCTTCTGCAACCATACTGACTCTAGAGTAGCTGTAAATGCTGCACGATATTCAGCTTCACACGATGAAGTGGCAATAGTGGGTTGTCTTTTTGAAAACCATCAGATAAGACAATCTCCAAGATAAAAACAAAATCCACTAGTACTTCTTCTTGTGTCTCTATCACCTACCCAATCAGAATCTGAAAATCCTTTTAGTAACAAATGTGTAGATTTCGAAAATACCATAGCATAATTTGAAGTTCCCTTCAAATAACGAAAGATCCGCTTTACTGATTTCCAATGTAACACTGTCGGATTCTGCATGAACCTTGATACTTGAGAAACTACAAACTGTATATCAGGACGTGTATTACAAAGATAAATCAAGCAACCAACTGCTTGAATATATAGAGTAGCATCAAATGGCTCTGCATCTGCTACCATTTGTAAAGATATGTTCTGATCCATAGGTGTTTGCATAGGTTTAGAATCACCCATCTGAAACCTTTCCAAAAGTTTCTCAATGTACTTCTGTTGTGTCATGTCGATACACTCATCTTGAAACAGAAACTGAATCCCAAGATAATAATGTAGAATGCCTAAATCATTCACATCAAATGTTTGCTTCAATTCTTCTTTGAACATCTGCAAATCTTCATCTCTGGGACCTGTGACTATAATATCATCCACATAAATGATTGCTATAATCATCATACCTGTTTCAGCTTTGACATAAAGAGTTGGAGCTGCATCTGAGTTATGGAAACCAATGGATAAAAGATATGTATGTATCTTTTCATACCATGCTCTAGGTGCCTGTTTTAAACCATACAAAGCTTTTATAAGCTTACACACTAAGTGTTCTTTACCTGTCTCTTCAAAACTTTCTGGCTGCTGAATATACACATCCTTGTGTAAATCACCATTTAGAAAAGCAGTCTTAATGTCAAGTTGATATATATGCCAACCAAAATGTGCTGCTAGAGCAAGTACTGACCTAATAATAGTCATCCTAGACGTAGGAGCAAATGTCTCATCATAATCAATACCTTTTTGTTGTGCATATCCTTTAACAACCAACCTGGCCTTGTATCTATCAATAGTACCATCTGCTTTCCTTTTGATTTTGAAGATCCATTTTACACCTATAGCCTTCTTTCCTTCTGGTAACTCACATAGCTTCCAAATTTGATTCTTATGAATAGAATCAATCTATTCTTGCATAGCTTTTCTCCAAATAGGAATTTTAAGTGCATCTTTAACACACACAGGTTCATCTTCAACAGTCGTAAGTGCCAAAATATCATGAATCTCAAAGTCTTCAGCAAAACTTACATGATCTTTTTGCTGTCTAGTTTGACTTCTTGTTCTTACATGATCTTGTTGTTGTTGTCTAGTCTGACTCCTTGTTCTTCCAGTAAAAGTTTTTATACCACTATCTTTCCAAGTCTGGTATAACCACGTAGGTGTATCCTTGAATAGTGGTGAAACTCTTTCTGAACTTTCAGCTTCCACAGGTTCTAGAACTTGTCCTGTTGAGGTACTAGGACTTTCTGGAACTTTAACTTCTTCCATTTCTGGAACCAAAGTCTCTTGTGGAACTGACTCTGTAGAAGGTTGTGAAATTCCTCTTTCTTCAATTTTTTCTTGAATACTAGGAATTTGAGGTTTAATTCCCTCCTGATATGGCTGAACATCTACATCCATAATCTTTCTAAAAATTCCATAGTCATTTTCACTAATGAACTCCGGAATTTCTGCTTCTTTATCATAAACCTTATCTTCAGCAATATAAGCATTACGTGGAAGAATAACTTCACCTGTCTCTGGAACATAAAACCTGTATCCTTTGCTTTCAACAGGATATCCAATAAAAACAGCTTTCTTTGCCTTTACATCTAGTTTGCCTCGGTCCTTTTTCTCAACATGTACATAAGAAAGTGATCCAAACACTCTGAAGTAACTCACATTAGGTTTTCTACCATAATAAGCTTCATACGGTGTGATTACCTTTAAAGCTTTTGTAGATGACCTATTTAAAATGTGATTAGCTGTATGTACTGCATCAAACCAGAATTTCGGTGAAAGCCTCTTGGACGCCATCATGCTCCGCATCATTTCAACAAGCACTCTATTCTTTCTTTCTGCAACACCATTTTGCTGAGGAGTATAAGCAATGGTAAGGTGTCGAGTAATACCTTTCTCATCGAGAAATGTCTGAAACTCATTTGACAAGTATTCTCCACCTCTATCACTTCTGAGAATCTGGACAGTTTCCTGACTTTCATTTTCAACCATAGCTACAAACTTCTTGAACATAGGAAAGACTTCTGACTTCGACTTAAGACCATAGATCCATGAGTATCTTGTAAAATCATCCACAAATAGGACAAAATACCTGAAACCCTGAATAGAGTCTGCTCTCATAGGTCCATTCACATCTGAATGAATAATCTGCAATTTCCTGGTAGCTGTAATATGACCATGTTTCTTGAAAGGTAGTTTATGCATCTTACCTTCAAGACAACCTTCACATATATCTGAATCATCAGGTAGCTTGAATGAGGGTAAACTCTCAACCATACCTCTATCTTTGATATTCTTGAGAGCTCCAAAACTGATATGTCCAAATCTTTCATGCCATAGCTTCATATCTTCCACCGGTGACGAAGATTTGACTGCATATGCTTGACTGATTTTTGACAAAACAAAGATCCCTCCTTTATGCGTACCTTGCAAAAGACACTTGTCTTCTTTATGTGATAAGATCTTACAAAGATCTTTCTCAAATACAACTTTAAAACCATCACTTAAAAATGCAGATATAGATAGCAGATTTATCTTCATTTCAGGTACATAAAGGACATCTAAAATTTGAAAATTACCACCTTCTCTTGACTTTAGGGTTACTGTACCTATTCCCACAACATCCAAATCATTGCCATCTGCAATAGTAACTCTTCTACCTGAAGAATAGGAAAGAGAAGAAAATACATCTTTGCAACCTGTCATATGCTTTGTAGCACCTGAGTCGAATATCCAAGGACTTGCTGAAAGAACTTGTAAAGCTACTTCCTCAATAGTGATACAGGCATAAGAATCACCTTGAGATTTCCCTTTTTTATCATCTTCTACAACATTACCTGATGCCCTTTTCTTTTCTGTTGCAATCCTTTTATAACATTCTGACTGAATATGTCCACGTTTCTTGCAAAAAGAACATATTTTTACCTTCTTCTTAGAAGAATTCTCTTTAGATGTCGTAGATACAGAATCTGAAGTAGAAGGTGAGAGGGATCTACTTTCCTTCTTGGATTGTTTTTCCTTCTTTTTATCCTTCTTCTTCTTACCCTTTGATGAAGATGAAAGTGCTTCTTCATTCTCTTCCATTCCCTTCAACTGATCTTCATCTTGAAGTAACAAGAACTCTAACTCTTCAAATGTAACCTCTCTATCTCTTGTGGTAAGGGTAAGAGTGGTTATGAAAGATCGATATGAAATAGGAAGTGAATTAATCAGCGTATTTACCATTTCTTCATCTGATATCTCAACTCCTACATTTAGAAGTTGATCTCTCAAGTCAACGAGTCTCATAATGTGGGTTTGAATTGACTCACCAGCTTTCATCCTTGTATTTGCTAGTTGTCTCCTCAAGTGAGCTTTTCTAGCAGGATTTCTGCTGTGAAAAAGATTCTCAAGCTTTAACCAAGCTTGATTAGAACTTTTGCAAGATCTGATCTGTGGTAGAATATGCTTTTTGACACTTATTGTTATGAATGAAAGTGCTAAAGCATCTCTAGCATCCCATCTTGCTTGATCTTCAGTAGGAGGAACTCTAGGTAAAGACCTAGCAGTGACTCTGGATGTTGAAGTGGTTACCTCTTCTTCTGTTGGTTCTGTAATAGCAATTCCAGTACCTGTTGAAGCTGTTGTAGACCCTCCTTCGCCTTCTCGTCTTGGTCTTGTTAAGGATCCATTGACGATACTCCATAAATCCTTTGTCACTAACAAGTTCATCATCATGAAACTCCACATGGGATAATTAGAAGATCCATCCAACTTGTCTTCAATCTCAATTCTAATCTCACTCATCTTATCTTAAGTGTGTATGTCAATTATGTAGCTCTGATACCAAGTGTTGGAATTTGGGGCCCCACGATCGTTCCAATACTAAAACCTCTTGAGCATACACACAACTTAATTGACAAGATGATAAGTGAGATAGAGAAAGAAAGAGATCTTGAGACAAGGATAGGGAACATAAGCTGGATGCTTACTTCACTAAAAATAATAGATGTCCAAATTACAACATGGGAGTACTACTCAACCATATAAAGTGGTGCACTCACTAATGGAAGAATAAGAAGATGATGATACAAGATTTAGATTATGTCGAAATAATCTAAGTGTGTGTGAAGAGAATGAAGCATCGAAGCTAACAAAATAGTGTAACGAAATTGTAAATCAACCACAAGGTTAACTCACAAAAGATAGTTACCACCACCTCGTAGAAGACTTCCTGCTGCAATGAGAGTAGCCTCTCTGTTGGCAGCAGTCAGGGAACCGAAGGAGCCACAAGACGAAGAGAGTCAGAGCGAAGGGACAGCACAAGCAGACATGGCAGTCAAAGAAGATCTGGCAAATAGGCCAGTAATTTTTCTCATAAAGAAACAAGTATGAGCATTCACGCAAATCTAGCACTTAGGCAACCCTTTAACTTTTCAAAAACCCTTACACCAATTAAAAGTGATTCTCATCACTAAACACCATTGTAAATACCATTTCATATTTTTGTAGCTCCATTTTGTGCAAGCCAAGGAGTCCTTGAGCTTGAGGAGCTTTAGAAGTATCTACCTGCCAATTTTCGTAATTTTTGGATCTCGTTTGAGCCCTCAAATAAGCCCTGGAACCTAATTTTAACTAGGCCGGGCACTAGGTCTGAACAGGGCCAAAGCTAGTCAAAAACTATAAAAGGAGCTAGAGAGCTCATTTTTGGGGGTTGGATTGTAATTGAAACAAACTTGTAAGAGCTTTTTGAAAGTAATCGAAGAACTCCATTGATTCTCACTCTTTGTCTTGCCGTGTGTGCGCGTGTGTGTATGTGTGTGCATGATTGTGTGCTTCTCACTCGCGCACTTGTGCCGCCACTTGCTCGAGGTCTTCATACCATCCTCACGTCTTCCCGGATTGACATTAAAGGAGGTGCTACTCATCACTGAGCTACACTAAATTTTGGCGCCGTTGCCGGGGAGAGAGCTTCGAGGACGAGCGTTGTGATGGTAAGATCGTAGATTTGCGACGTTGGAAGGTAAAAAAACTGTCATTTCAGTTCATTTTCTGTTTTTTTCCTCTTCATCTTCATCATCATCATCATCTCCACCTTCTTCCATCTTCTTCTTCATAGAAAATTCTTGTTTTTTAGTGCATTTTCACCATCTTCATACCATTTTTCATGCATTATTGTGTGGGAAGGAGTTAGGAGAAGCAAGGGAGAGCAAGCGCTGTGTTTTTTTCATGATTTTCTGCTCATACGGAGCTCGCCATAGCCGGCGCTCAGAAATTTGAATTTCCCGCCAAAAAACACGATTCTGTGATGAAAATCGCGATTCTGTGAAAATTCAAAATTTTTTGAAAAATCACGATTTTCTGTTTTCCCGCCTAAACGTTGGCTGAAAAAATCACGATTTTGTGGTCATTCTCAGAATCACGATTCTGTGATTGTGCTCAAAATCGTGATTCTCACAAATCACGATTTTCAGCAAAAAACACGATTTTGTGAATCACGATTCTCTGAGTCAAAATCGCGATTTTCAGAATCACGATTTTGTGCTCAACATCGCGATTTTCTTGTCAAAAACACGATTTTGAGAAAATACGATTTTCAGTGGGCTCAAAATCGCGATTCTCACAAATCACGATTTTGTGCTCAACATCGCGATTTTCTTGTTAAAAACACGATTCTGAGAAAACACGATTTTGTGAAAAAAGCAGGATTTTGTAAATCACGATTCTCTGAGTCAAAATCGCGATTTTCAAAAACACGATTTTGTGCTCAACATCGCGATTTTCATGCCAAAAACACGATTTTGTGAAAACACGATTTTGTGAACACGATTCTCAAGGTACAAAATCGCGATTTTTTCAAAAGGTCCTGTTTGCCTGTTTTGACCCCCAGGAGCCTGAATTGGCATAACTTTTTCATCCAAAGTCCATTTTTTGAGCTCTATAGCTCGTTGGAAAGCTCATTTCGAATCCTACATGAGCTCAACTGTTTTTTATAAGAATAATGCGTTGATTTTCAGATAGGATAATTTGAAGTTGGGCATCAAGTGGGACTAGAAAACCAGGGGGCTCCCAAGGATTTTTGAGCAATACCAAGGGGGAGAAAATTGTGTCATGGGAAAGAAAAAAGCAAAAGATAGAAGAAAAGGGGCTAAGATTGAAAAAAAAGGAGGGAGATAAACATGAAATACATGAGATAATATCACATAAAGGTGAAACATCTAGAGAAAAATTGCAAGGAGTCGAGGAAACGGGGGAAATGTCTAAGGGGGTTGGATCCTTATTTGCAACAAGAGAATATGATAATACTTTTGTGGATATCAGAATAGGATATGACCATAGAAGGTTGGGTGTTTATATCAATCCTAATTGTGAGTGGAATTTAATTCATATTGACCTAGTGACCATTATCTTTGAGAACATTTAACCAACAACCCATCCTTCTATCCTCATGGATGGGGAACATTATGAATGCATGGGTAAAGTTGTGTTGCCTGTTATGGTGGATGATGTGCAATTTTTGGAAACATTCTTTGTCATGGATTGTATAGATGAAGACTTGATCGTTGGCACCCAAAGGTTCATTACACAAAATCATCAAGGATTTGAGGTGCCTTCTCCACCTATTATCTGTGCTTCTACATATATGTCTATGGAAAATCCTAATGACTATCCACCTTATGATAATTGGGGGCAAAATCATCTTTTCAAAGAGTGTGCTTTTCATGAAAAGAATTTTCTTTCTACTCATGTTTTTGAATCTAATCCTTCTTTGAGTAAATCACAAGAAACCTTGGAGAATGGAGAAATGGAGGACTCCAAGTGTTTAAAGGATGTGGAAGGACCCTCTCTTCCTGTAAATTTGGATTCCCCTCATGAAACCATAAGCAGGGATGATCTACACTCATATGATCAAGAAGGAGATGATCAAGAAATACCAGGTATCATTGGTGTGGAGAATAATGTCAAATTTATGGTCAATCATGGCAATGCATCACCCATTTGTACATCTAGAGATTCAATGTGTAATACGGACAAATGTATTGATGAATCTCTAGATCAATCTCCAACAACACTACCCGTTGACCCCTTGCATAAGCCTGATGAATGTATAGAAAACCAACCTTTGTTGCATTCCCCATGTAAAGATGAGTTTTCTCAAAAAAATCACATAGAAGGCTCAAAAGACCCTTACATTAAGAAACAAAAATCACATTTTCTTGGTAATGTCAAGCAAATTTGGGTGGCCAAGAAATTACTTAGAGCCCAACCAAATCGCACTATGATATGGGTACCAAAGAAAGCCCTTGCACAAAATCAGTCCCCTCACACTAGACTTCAAAATCTATGGTCTAGGCCTACCATGACTTATCCTCAAGAAAGACCACTTCCAATCCAAGGATCCCAAGCAAGCAAGCCTAAGCTCAGAAAAAATCCAAGGGGGGACTTCAAGGCAACAATCTGCACAACAAAGACACCAAGGCGAGGTAAAGGACTGAATCAAGCTCAGAGCTCCAACAAAGATCAAAGAACCTCTTCTGCAAGGATATGGGTTTGGAAGACGAAAGTACCGGTAGCATCCACCAAAGCAAAGAGCCAACCACGATGGATCAAACCCTCACGAAATCATTCAAACATGAAGCAGCCAAAGGTGATCACTGCCCAATCACAGACCATTCTCAAATGGATCCCTATAAGGAGGAATGATCAGTTGTCATCTCGAGATGCAATGGATACCTCCAACAAAGATGGCATCAACATCTGCACGTGACATCAAGCCTCGACGTGCGACAACCATGTGCTCCTTGCACAACCCTGTCTTTTGCACCATTCAGGTCATGCATTTCCAAAGTATGCATTAATATAGGGCCACATTACACGGCCGTGCATAGACACACTTGAGAAGCCCATGCACAAGAGCACAGTGACATATGTCGAACATTTCTATTGATACTAACTTTTGTGTTCTTGTTTTGTGATATCCTTTTCCTCAAAAAAAAAAAAAAAAAAAAAGGGAGAAAGAAAAGTGGGAGAGAGCTTGTTCCCAGGTTTGGCTTATGAAACATGAATGAGTCATGCTTAGTTGAAGGTGGAACTGTTATCAGCATGGTAATCTCTTAGAAACCGGCACGTGTCCAATATTCCTCTGAGTGTCAATATAGGGAAGTGAACGTGCATGAGCCCAAGCTCAGAAATGCACATTGTTAGTGACAAATGTTGCTTTGAAAAGAGGAGAGGGGATCCACCCCTCAAAAGATCGCATCAGTGGACAATCGACATGGACATTCATCAACAAGGTTCCATCCCAAAGGCCGAGTGTACAACACGAAGAGACAAACATCCATCAACCTTCTCCATGGTAAGTATCTTTACTCTGGACACACCATAACCATGATTGTTTAGGAAACCTCTTCGTCAGCATACCCTTGAGCACTTAGCTCAAGACCCGCAATTTTTGCACCATACTTCTTCCAATGCATTGTCCAAGTAAGCATGCGTAGGGCTACATTACAAGGCCGTGCACAAGGCACATACTTTTTTCAACCCAGGCACGAACACACTTACCCATCATTCATTATGGGTTATGAGTAGTTGGCATGACTGCTCTCAACATCATCTTTGGAAGAGCTAGCGGACATCCTGGGGGCAACATCAATACCTAGGAAGCAATTCGAAGCCAGTAGTTGCTCCACTCAATCTTGATAACCTCTTTTGAGCAACTCACAATCTTTGAAAGCTCACAACGATGCACTCATGCGGAATCCACGAAAGAAGCACATACCAAGGGACTACGACTTGCAAAGGCTTGCAGTGACAAATGAAGAACCGGACAACCAACGCTTCCAAATTTGGAAGATAGAGGGCTCTTGTTCACACAGAATGGATACTACCTCTCAAAGCACTACATGGAACAACCACTACAACAAGGGTCTGTTAGGGACGACAGACTCGAGAGGGAGGGGCATGTTGGAACTCAAGGTCAAGCACAAGCATGAAAGCACATCAGAAAGGTGGACACACACAAGAAGAAGGAGCAAGTAGGGAGCTCCATGAAGTACATGTCAACTCTTCAGAAGAATCCCCTACAAAACTAGTGATTTCCATCACTAAAACCATTGTAAATACCATTTTCTATTTTTGTAGCTCCATTTTGTGCAAGCCGAGGAGTCCTCGAGCTTGAGGAGTATTAGAAGTACCATCGTACCAATTTTCATAATTTTTAGACTTCGTTTGAGCCCTCAAATAAGCCCTGGAACCTAATTTTTAACTAGGCCGGACACTAGGTCTGGACAGGGCCAAAACTAGTCAAAAAACTATAAAAAGAGCTAGAGAGCTCATTTTTGGGGTCAGCTTCTTGTAGATTTCAGTTTTTTAATAGATTTCTTTTTGTAATCAAAATCCTTCCATTGCTCCTCTCTTTGATCTTACCGTGTGCGCGTGTGTGTGTGTATGTGTGTGCATGTTTGTGTGCTTTCACTCACGCACTTATGCCTTCACTTGCTCATGGTCTTCATACCGGTCCTCACGTCTCCGCGGATTGACAAGTAAAGGAGGTGGTGCTTATGCTTGAGCTACACCAAATCGCTCAAATTACTAAACAAAGTGCAAAACCATGATCTACAGGCCTAGAGCTTCCCAAAAATGTGTTTAGTTTTTTGAAATTCCTCAGAATTCTGTCAATCGCGATCGCTCTGTCAATCGCAATCGACAAACCACGACGGACCATACGCGTGACACGTGTCAATCGCGATCGAGTCATCAATCGCGACCGACTCGTCTATCGCGATCGACACAGTCAACGACTGTTTGACCACGACGGACAGACCACGACTGCTCTGTCAATCGCGACCGACACAGTCAACGACCGATTGACCACGACCGACAGACCCTCGCGACCGACCTGTCAATCGCGATCGACCTATCAATCACGACCGACAGAGTCAACGACCCTTTGACCACGACTGATTGACTTTTCGTAACCCTTGTCAATCGCGACTGACCAGTCAATCGCGACTGACAGCCACGACGGACCTGTCAATCGCGATCGACACGTCGATCGCGACTGACCTGTCAATCGCGACCGACAGACTTTGCGAACACGTTAGAAGGGCAATTTAGGTCAAATTTTCAAGGTAAAAATAGTGGTCTAAATTTTGGCCAAGTGTGGGACAAACATTAGGGTGTAGCATTGCATTACGAGGGCACGACCCGAGTAACTCTAGAATTCCTGTTTGCCTGTTAACCTAGCTCAATCTTGTTTTAGCCCCAAAACCCTGAACCGGCATAACTTTCTCATACGAAATCCGGTTGCCTTGATTTTTGTTTTGAAGTTGACCATACCCAGGGGGAACAAAGTTCAGGGATCTCTAGAGTTGTGTCCAAAAAATCATAGTGCCAATCGGTGAAGTGTTACATGAATGAAAGTGATTGGTTCTGTCTTTTGAATTTAAGTCTTGAGCTAACAGTGGGCCATTTACAGGTCCTTTGAGAGCAGCGAAGGGCACGCAAGGCAAGAGTAAGTGCAGGCTTGGGAACACGCGTCCTGGGCACACCAGGGCAAGCATACAAGGAAAGGAACTCAAGGTTGGAAAACCCGCAACACCCTCTGTCAATTCTTAGTTTAGGCTAAGTGCGGGTAGTGTTAGAAGTAATTCCAGGCAACGATAGGCACGAGATAAATCAAAGAACATCTAAGAAAATCAAGTGCAAGTTAAGAAATAACCTGTGTGTGTGTGAACGACAACTTTAAAGGAAAAAAACCTAACGTGAAACGACCAAACTAAAGTGCGAAATTAAACTCAAGTATTCCTGACGACGTGATATCAGACAAGAGTATAAACACGATAATCAACATAAAAAGAACCAAGTGACCGATACAAAAGGACTCAGAAACGTGGTTGTACCTGGGAAAAATTGGGTTAATCAGTTAGGCATATGAACCTTAGATCAGGACGACACCTAGTAAGAGAGAGACAAAGCCTTAGGTCTTCAGAGGCTAGTGTCAATCACACTGCAAAATCTTGGGCCCAGCAGTTGAGTCATCACTCACATTACCCTAGCTCTGATACCAGTGAATCAGAGATGTCTCAAGGCATGGACAGACCTACAGGTAGTTCAGGTGTGCCATACTTGTACAGGGTAGAAGGCCCTTACAAAACGCAGTTGGAATACCTTAGGACCAACCGATTAGGTGCTAGCATCTATGAGGACGACCTAGGAAGATCTGTGGTACAGATTAAGAATCCTGATCAATCCATAGGACTAGAGCACCCAGTAGTCAAGTTTGAAAATGGTGCATACCTGGACAAAGAAGGAACCATATACGTAGTCACCAGTCACCCAGACAGGACAGATGAATTTGGGAATGTAATCTCAGAAGCGGACTTAGGTGACTTGGAACAAGGAAACATGGGAGTAGAACCTAGAACACCCCGAGGCAAATCTGTTCTCACTAGGATTATCACACCTGAATGGGTTCCCCAAGACAACAAGTGCATAGATTTGCTTCTCAATCGAGAAACTGACGAAGCCTTTTGGAGGTATAAACCTGATCAACCAACTGATATAGGAACAATCATGATCTATGAGTTTAAGGATCCTGATAGCCCAGGCAGAGTGACCTACCTAGATCACGCTTCGGAGAGGATCTTTGTGGTGACAGAAAATGATAGGCATGCTTACACTTGGAAGGGTGAATTCGTTTTCCCCCAACCAAGATCGAATGTATCCTATGGTCACCCTGGAGCTGGAACATCCCAAGCTCATGGAATGCAAAGAGACAGAAGTAGAGATAGACCAGAAGTAAGCTTTGCCAACCCAGTGGGCAGAGAAAGAACGAGGACGGAAACGAATAGAGTAGAACCTGAGATACTTAGAGCTCATAGGAATCAAAGAAATGCGGATGAGTTCCCTCTACCACGACCTAGAGAGCACACAAGGACTTTGAGACCGACTCAGCTAGTTAAGTCCATGAAGAACTACTTCGATGTCACCGGAGATCCATACGATCATGTGGCTGAGTTTAGGTAAGTCCTGAGAGCCGAACAAGTGGAGGACCTATTCACGCAATACAATGCCTTTGGTCTGACCCTTAGGAACACTGCCCTGACATGGTTTCAGCCACTAAATGAGAGGCAGTTCAGGAGCATAGACCAACTCCTAGAGGCTTTCATTATTGAATTCTCTAAGAGTGGCATAAGGCATAATACCTCCTCGCTGATTCACAGCTTCAAGCAAACCCCTCAAGAGACCGTGAGACTTGCAGGAAGAAGATTTAGGCAATACTTAGAAAGATGCCCTGTTTCGGAGTTACCCACACCAGCCAAGCAAGTAGCCTTATTCTTGGATGGATTGCTAAGTACCAAATTAAGATCATATGTGTACTTGAAAGACCCTAGGACCATAGAAGAGTGTGTACACATGTGTATTGACATTGAGGATAACCTAGGGGAGGAGTTAGAGCTTGCTAAGATATACAAAGATTCAGATAGTGCCTCTAGCCTCTCTTCCACGCAATCCACATCAATCGAGGAACTTGCAGAGAAAGTAGCTCAGAAATTAGGTGTAACTAGTAAACAAATCCCAAGGTTTGCCCCTGTGAAAAGGTGCTACACTTGTGGTGGTGACCACATGGCGAATGTCTGCCCCATTATGGCTCAGCCCCAAGTAAATCCTAGTAGCCAGTACTGCACCATAGAACGGAGATACACCAATCACACCGCACAAGATTGCCCATACAACAAGCAGGCAGTTAGGCAACCCCACCCTCAGCCATACCCTCAGCAGGGAAGATACCAGAACCCGTACCCTCCACAACCATATGGCAGGCCACAACAAAATTACCAACCACAATATCAAAACCAACAAAGGCCTCAGCCTGTGCTAGCACAACAACCCCCAGCCCCAGCTAATGTGATTCTGGTAAAGTATGTTGTTGCAGAAGAAAACCTGAATAGAGCTATAGTTCCTGTAACACCATTGCTTTCCGAAAGTGACCCCAGTGACCATAGCTTTGATTCTACACATGTCGATAGTCCCCAGGCTTACTACATGCAGTCTCCAGAACATGGTGAGTCCTACTATAGTGAAGAGCCAAATGAACCTAGTTGGGAGTCAGATTACACAAACGTCATGTATGCAAACCCCAACCCTAGGCCTCAAGCTAGGCAGGTAAGACCTCCATTCCCAAGAGGACCGTGCTACAGATGCCAAGGAGATCACCTCATTCGTGATTGTCCCTTACCTCCACCTACACAAACTCAGTCTGTGACGATCCAAGGCTTTTGCCAAGATTGTGGAAAAGAGCATCTCTTACGAGATTGCCCGAAGAACCCCAATAATATGCCAAAAATCACTCCTATCAATGTTATTGGGTTAGTGGTAGATTCCACAGGAAGTGTCACTTCCACTGCTCCCGTCCAGGTAGTCACTAGAGCTCAAGCATTGCAGCAGAATCAAGGGGTAAACCAGGATAAGAGCCCAAAGGCTAGTGAAACCGAGAGCATAACAAAGAAAAGGACTAGAGCGTGGAAAGATAGTCGAGAAAGAATGAAAAGACAATGGGCTAAAAAGATGAGTGAACTTGAGGAAAGCATAAGAGAAACCAAAGCTAGGATAACTGAAATCACCTCTCAAACCCCCTCTCACACTATCCCACCACCACCATTCCCATCGCCATCCGACCCGCCATCTCCCAACCCACCTCATGTGATTCCACAACCCCCTAGAGTAGGATCAGTACTAGCTGATCCCGCTCCTAAAGATATAGACATGATGCTTAAAGCATATCAGGCCAGAATTCAAGAAGGGCCAACTATCACAGATCATGACAAGTGTTACCCTAGAGCTGACCTAGAGATAGAAAGAACCAAGCTTTGCACGAAAATGGTCGCATTGGCTCAGACTATGTTTGAAGCCAGTCGCCTTTTCAATTACTCAGGCTCAGCCAAGACGCAATTACACTTGGATGGACTTCTAGAGAAGTTAGAGGGCATAATTGCAAGATCTGCCAAGGAAGCAAAAAATCAAGGAAGGGAGGAAGCAAGCAAAAATAGGACCCATCTCCCACCAAAAGCTTATGTGCCAAATTCCATTGAACCCGACAATTCCCCCTCCCTAGAAGGAGTAGAGAATCTAATGGCACAATCACAAAAGGAACCAGCCTCTCAACACAAGGGCAAGGCAAGTGAAAGAGCAAGCATTCCTGCTCAAGAAGCCTATGTGCCTAACTCTACGGAGCCAGACGCATCATCTTCTATGAATCGGTTCACACCAGAATTCCTACGAGAGATTCAAGAAGACAAATGGGCTAAAGAGAGTGAAGTCCCTCCTCCTATTGAACTTGTGGATGATGCACATGACCAATTCCCACAAGACATCCCATCCATTTATGGAGAGCAGGAGAGTACCCAATCTCAAGAAAGATTAGACTTCGAGTCTAACTCTCTACAAGAACTACCCCAATTCACAGGCCCATGGGAAGCAAGGTCCACCTGTATGAGAGCACCTACAGTCATGGTAAGAAACGAAGATTCAGTCATACCTAGGAACACAGAGGTCGTGAAGAACACTAACGTGCAGTGCGATCTCAAGTTAGAAGAGCTACTCAAGGTTAGACCTGAATTATGGAAACATGTCGCCAAACAAGTACCAGAAGGAGCCAAACCTCGTTCCCAGGTAGGATCCCATAGGACAGTGCCAGAAATTCCCTTGGATAAGATAGGAGATATGTGTGAAGGTGAAGAAGGGAACACCTATCTTCCCATCACCTACCAGGAGTACACCACCAAGGCAATTTTGGACTCAAGTGCAAGAGTTGCAATTGCCACTACTTCCCTATGGAAGCGTTGGGGCAAGCCGGCACTCAGGCCAACGAGAATGAAATTGCAGATGGCCGATGGTCACATAGAGAGACCCCTAGGATTGCTAGAAGGAATAACTCTCACCACTTGTGGTGTCGAGTTTGAGCATACATTTGCTATTTGTGACTTCAGCAAAAATCATGCCTATGAGATGATTTTGGGAAGACCATTTATGAGACAGTTGCAAGTGGTACAGGACTGGGGAACCAATTCTTTGTACCTGCAACACTTAGGTGTTACGACCAAAGTCAATCTCAAGGATTATTCTCATAGAGATGTCCCTCCTATCCAATGGAATCCCATCCATAGAGCCAAAGATGATACAGAATCGGTGCATTCCATAGGGTCAGGATCCTCATGGATGCATGAAGACACTCACTTATGGATGTGCAAAGTAGCAGTAGAGGAAGAGAAGAGAGAAAAGGCCAGAGAAATAGGTGCAAACGCAGGCAGTTCTAGAAGAATGCGAACCTAGCCCTGATGCATTTGAGGATGCAAGTGACTCCGATCTAGAGTCAATCATTATGGACCCACCATTTGCATCAGATGAAGAATACTTCCATGAAATGGAATGTCAACCCCAGAGACATGGAGAGCTCACAAACGATGTAAGATTAGCAACACATGTGACCCCGAAGGAAGAAGGGAAGAAACGAAAGAAGAGAGAAGTCTCACCAGAAGAAGAAGAATCTTTGTTTGAGGTCCCAGAAAATTTTAAGAAGTATGAGATAGACGACAGGAGAGTCATGATCAGAATGCCGAAACGAGAGGCACAATCAGGAGAGGCCTATGATAACAAAGAAACTACCAAGAAAATAGTAGTGGCCCTAGAAGAAGGAGAGGAGAGATGCACGTACATAGGCCATGACCTAACAGAGGAAGAAGAGCATGCGTTAATTGCCTTGCTAAGAGAATACAGAGATGTATTCGCTTGGAGTTACAAGGATTTGAAAGGTGTTGACCCTGACATATGCTCACACACCATTCCCATGACCTCAGATGCCAAACCCTCTAAGCAAAAGCCCTATACTTATAACGATAATTACGCTGCTAAGATCAAAGAAGAGATAGATAGACTGGTCGAAGCTGGATTTATCTATGAAATTGAGCACACTGAGTGGGTATCCCCCATCGTAGTGGTGCCCAAGAAGAATGGCAAGCTGCATGTGTGCATTAACTTGAAGAAGGTCAATGCAGCCACAATTCGAGATAACTATCCACTTCCCATCACAGAACATCTCTTAGAAAGAGTAGCAGGCAAGGAAGTGTACAGCTTCCTTGATGGATTTTCGGGTTACAATCAAGTGGCCATAGCTCCAGAGGATCAGCATAAGACAGCCTTTGCCACAGAATGGGGCATTTTTGCTTTTAGAGTAATGCCATTTGGGCTTACCAACGCACCAGCTACCTTCCAGAGACTAATGTGCCATGTATTTAAGGAGTTCTTGAGGAAGAATTTAGAGGTCTATGTTGATGATCTTTGTGCTCGTTCCAACATTAGACAAACCCATATCCCTGAACTCAGACAAATCTTTGACAAATGTAGAGAATATCAAGTCTGCCTGAACCCAGAAAAGTGCGTTTTTATGGTCAGGCAAAGCAAGATTCTAGGACACATAGTGTCAAAGAATGGCATATCCACTGATGAAGAGAAAGTGAGAGCCATAGCAGAGCTACCTAGGCCAAAGAATGTCAAGGAAGTACAAGCTTTCATGGGGCATTGTGGTTATTACCGACGATTTATACACATGTATGCTGTCATTGCAAAGCCCATGTACGGACTTCTGACTAACTTTGAGTGGACGGATGAATGTGAGAATTCCTTCCAGGAGCTTAAACGAAGATTGTGTTCAGCACCAATCTTGACCACACCAGATTGGAATAAGCCATTCCATGTTCATGTGGATGCATCCAATTATGCTATTGGATGTGTGCTTGCACAACCTACTGGTGAAGGTAATATGGATCTTCCAATTGCCTATGCCAGTAGACAATTGAATGTGGCTGAACGGAATTACACCACTACAGAGAGAGAAGGCTTAGGCATGGTATATGCAGTTAAGAAATTTAGACACTATTTGCTTGCAAATAAGTTTAAATTTTTTATGGATCATCAAGCATTGCTATACCTCGTAAACAAGCCTTGCAATACAGGAAGATTAGTGAGATGGTTTCTCTTGCTAATGGAATATGATTTTGAGGTTGTGGTAAGAAAAGGGAGGACTCATTTGAGAGCTGATCATCTTTCTAGGCTCACATCGGGAGAAGCCCCACAAGGAGTATCAGATGACCTTCCTGATGCTTACCTGTTTAATTTGGAAGTGGTGTCGCAGTGGGCTAAGCCATTGGTACCAGTATTGACATACGGGCCTAACCATCCAGTAGTAAACACACGGAATAGAGAGGTTGTAAAAGCCCAAAAGTACCACATCATGGCAGGAAGCATGTACAAGCACACAGATCAAGGGATCTTGGCTTGTTGCGTAGAAGAGGATGAGTATGCTAAATGGTTGCAATTAGCACATGTAGGTGCGTTAGAGCAACACTACTCAAAGCAACGAACTTTACAGACCCTAAAGAGACTCGGAGTACATTGGCCAACTATGGAAGCTGATGTCCAAAAGTTGTGCAAGGAATGCCCAATCTGTTGCACTAAACCACCTGTGGAACACGCCACTCTTTATCAAGTGTCCATTGTGCCAGATTGGAGTGAACCTCTAGTATCCTTCCTAAGGACAAACACATTCCCTCCAGACATGACTCTGGCGAGGAAAAGGAGTTTAGAACAAGAAGCCCTGGATTACTCACTCATTGGTGATAATCTATATAAGCGTGGTAAAGATGGTTACCTGAGGCTATGTGTCCATGAAAGTGAATATCTGAAGATCTTGGAAACTGCTCACCAAGGTGTAGCAGGAGGACACTTTGGACCGGATCGGGTGATCAAGGCAATACTATTTGCGGGCTTCTGGTGGCCTACCCTTCACATGGATGCACATACCTATGTGAAACGGTGTGATGTCTGTCAGAGGACTCAGTATCCTATACGCAAAGATGAGATGCCACTGAAACCTATGATGGGTGGACGTGCGTTCTCTAAGTGGGGAATAGACTTCGTAGGTCCTATTAATCCCCCAGCTAAGGGTTCTCATGCGGAATACATCATTGTTGCAACAGACTATCTAACTAAGTGGGTAGAGGTAAAAGCTACGACAAAGAATGACGCTCAGACAACTGCTAAATTCTTGTTTGAGAATGTATTCACAAGATATGGGCTACCTATAGAGCTTGTAAGTGATAGAGGCACTCATTTCTTGAACGAAGTGATTGAAAATCTACTCCAAGAATTCTTGGTAATACACAAGAAGTCTGCCCCCTATCACCCTCAAGCTAATGGACAAGCTGAGAGCACTAATAAGATCTTATGCAATGTACTGACAAAATTAGTGAACACTAAACGCTTTGATTGGGACAAACAGCTGCACCATGCTGTTTGGGCATACCGAGTTCCCTACAAAACGGTACTCCAAGCCACCCCCTTTCAGATGGTATTTGGCCAAAACGCTGTGCTACCCTTGGACTTCTTAATACCTACGTTGAAAGTAGCACAAGAGTACGAATGGACAGGTCATGAGCTCTCCTCTAGGATCTTTGACCTTGAACGATTAGGGGAAACAAGACTGAGAGCCGCTGCAGGAATATATGCAGCCAAGAAGAGACAGAAGGCATACTTCGATGCCCATGTGAAGGATAAAGGCTTGAAAGCAGGAGATCTAGTCTTAGTCTATACACTGAAACAACACGCGAGGAAGCTAGAAAAGAGAGGCTACGGACCTATGATCATCAATAGGATTTCCACGAGTGGAGCAGTACAACTAGCCACGTTAGAGGGTGATGTTCTCCCAAACTATATTAGCGGTTGCAGAGTCAAGTTGTATCAGGAACCCCTCACGGAGGAAATGCTCAGCCGACTCAACACTCCTAAGAAACGCAAAGAGGAAGAAAAGCGAATTCGAGAAGAAGCTCAAGCAGAAGCTTTAGAACGCATCAGAAGGATGAAATTACGAAGGCAAGGTAGAGATCAGCCTAGAACAAATGACTATGCAGATCAAGGATATCATATGGCAATGTGTGAAGTCGCAGGAACAAGCTCACATAGGATAACTGATCGACGTCCTTTCGTAACCTTAGATATAGGACAAGGAAAGAGTGCAAGGACCATAAGAGCCTTGATTGACTCAGGTGCAGCCACTAGTGCTGTTAGAGTGTCTTACTGTCAAGAGTTGCAGTAAACTGTCAATCCTGTGGAAGCATATCTCATAGGATTGGGAGGCGTGGAAACCCCTTGCATGGGCGAGGTGGAACTTCCCCTCTACATTCATGATGAGGCAATGACAGTTAAAGTACTAGTGTGTCAAGACGAGGATCTCACTGAACCCCTTGTCTTGGGTCAAGACTGGATCTATGACCAAGCAGTCAACTTAAACCTAAGAAGTGGACTTCTTCAGGTATGGGTCAATCATAGTCGAATCACAGTAGAGTTAGATAATGGAGCACTCAAAGAACTAGGAAAGGCACACACTCCTGGTCCTTCCAGAGGTACACATGAAGATGACCATGCTGTTCTTGTCCAAAACTATGTGTTGCAGAGGAATGATATTCTCAAAAAAGGATTCAGGGATGAAACGGAACTCCCTTCTTTTCCAAAGGCCAGAAGGAGGCAGCAACCAAAGGTGGATCAAAGGCAGAAGAAGCAGAGTACTACCCATGCCGGAAATCAAAAGTACCTGTGCAGCAAAATATCTCAGCAAGTAAACCAAGTATGGGTGCGGAAAGGCGAACACCCGGTTGCACTCAAGCCAACCACACGGGCAAAGCCTCTTATTAGTAACCGACAACACGACACTAATAAGAAGTCTTTCAAAAATTCTTCTGCTAACGTGAAATCTATTTGGGTGCCCAAGAAGTCGATGAAGGATAGCCCACAATCAAGACAAATTTGGGTGCCTAAGGCTTGCTTGCGGGCGCAAATAGCTACGCCGACGCCACAACCTATACAGCGTAACCCATTCACTCGCGCAGCCAGCATTCATTCGTTTTCAACACTCAAGAACACACCAAGGCCCATGAGCACGAACATAATCGCTTGTAAATGGGTCCCTAAAAGGCCTCATTTTCAAGCTGATACAACTATAAAGCTCTCTAGAGCCTCTACGAAACCAAGAACAAGACCCATCCACTGCATTTGGCAGCCTAAGACCTGTAATAAACCCCCCGACCCCAATTTGTAAATTCATCCCCACTTACTAACTGCATTAGTCTCCTAGGACTACCCAAGCACTAACTACACACACTGTCTTCGTGCACTTACTAACCACTAACTCACCATCTACCTCATGTTAATGTTGTAACGGGGACAACAATGGATTTATTCTCTCCATTACGATGTTAACTCGTGGTTCTATATTCTCACAGAACCAACCAGCAAACAGGGCCATGGCAGAAGCAGGAGGTGCCAGTTCTCAAGCCGGATCCGGTGCACAGATTGTGGACATAGAGACACTCCTCCTCGAGCCACATCTCACCGCAAGGCCGCAAGAACTTCAAGCCGTGCATGTGCTCCCCATTCAGGATCCTCCTCAAGGGCACACTTCTCAAGTAGGTAAACACGCTCACTGGTTCAGTGATGTCGCTGGACCATTGGGCGATGGAACCTATTTCTGGGAAGCAGAATTGGAATTTAATGGCAAATGGGGACGATACCACTTTTTCACGCGTGAGTTTGAAAGCTATCAAAACGCCGAAGTCATGCGATCAGTTTGGACCAAAGCTGGTGTGGACAGTTATTTCAGGGCCCACTTACCAAAGCCGGATTTCTTACGATGTTCATATCTTATCAGTACCATCACCCCAAGCAGGGCCAAGGGAGGCGACAGCACCTTTGTGTTGCCATCACTGCTGCCGGGTCATGAGCTTAAAAGATTCAAGTTGACCCTCAATCTGGTAAGAGAAGCATTGGGTATGTATGGCATGCACATCCCCACGGAAAAGGAAACAATGGTTCCAGGTCGAATGAAACACAAAGATCTTAATAAGCTGAAGGATATGGTAGCGATGACACCTACCATTGCGCTTCACCTGCGGACCATCATGCAACATTTTGCTTTCCCCGCGCCCAGGAATTCCAAAGAAGACTATCAGCAGCAGGTCCCCCATCAAAGAAGATGAGGGAGGGAGTACAACTACCCTGTGCTCAACCAAGGGGAGCCACCACTACACCAGAAATTACCCCTCCCCAGACACGACGCGTTAGGCCATTCACAATCCGGCTACCAAGACCAAGCACAGATGGGCCTAATCTGGTATTCCCACCCGTCCCATCAGATCTGGAATTCCCACAGGGTTTTACTCTAAATGATCTCACGGATGAAGAAGTAGCCCGATTGATCTATGATTCTAATCTCGAGACGGAAACAGAACGTACTCAGGAACCACAACCCCAGACAACCACAGCAGCCCCCACCCGACCAGAAGAGGTAGAAGTCGACGTAGAGGAACAAGAGGCAGAACAAGAGGAAGAAGCCTACGAGGAACAAGAATATGACGAGCTTTCAGAGCTGGCAAGTGCCCCTGCGTATTCGGCACAAATCAAAAGACTATATCGAACCATGCAACTGGTTCAAGAACAGCATAAGATGTCACTAGAATCGGGCAAGAAACTCATGAACCAGTTGCTAGCTGAGGAAGGTGTGGACGAGTTGTTCATTGAGTCCATAAACCTTCATGCCGACGCAGTAGGAGTGGATGAGGCCATCCATGAGGCAATGGCCTACATTCACAGATTCGAGAAGAGGGTTCCCGTTCGTCCCAGGAGGTCCGGGAAACAAATTCATATAAATGTATCAGCACCAGGAGAGACAACGCAGGCAGGCGAATATCAGGAAGCACCACTGTCACCACCATCCCCACCTCGCACTACACAATTCACTCCACCACATGACACTAGCACCACCATGTCCACTACCACCACCATTGTCATGGGAATCCCACTCTCTCCGGGAATCCAATTCGGGGGAGTCACCATGCCCACTTTCACCACTCTGTTCACTGACGTCACATCCACTCCACCCACGATCCCCATCTACACTATCACTCAAACAATTGACACTATGGAAACATCTCCTGCCACAGCACCGCTCCCTCCCCCCATGCCACCTTCATCTCCCATACCCCCTCCACCCACATCTCCACTTGCATCCACATCATTCACAACTCCCATCCCCGCCCCCATTCCCCCTGCATCTTCACCCCTCCCAGCATTATTTAATGTAAATAGCATATTTTTAGCATTAAATCAATGTGTATATCAGCTCCAGAATGAGTACAGAGCTCTGGACGGCCGGTATCAACAACTGACAACACACCATCAGAACTTACAAAGGCAATTTCACATTCTACAAAAGGAAAATGCAGAAGTGAATCAACGCTATACAACGCTTGAGCAGGCTCACCAAACACTATTGGAGGCACCCCAAATATCGACAGAATCAGGTGTCAAACAACTAGAAGCTTTGCTCGAAGTATACCAGGCCGATAACCTACGAGTCAGACGCAACTTGGCGCTACTACGGAAACATATGGCCACAGCACTGGAGGAGAACAAGAGACTGCAAAAACAAAATGAAGAGAATCTGGAAGCGGCAATGGAAGGCTCCCCTCACGAGATAGATCCAGAGCAGTTCAAAGCAGTTCCCACGGAGACGATGAAAACCATTTTGGAAAGCTATGCAGATCTCCTGGAAGCCCATGATGACTTGGAAAGAGAGCGTGACACACTTCAGAGCAGACTTAAGGAACAGGAGGAACAACCGAAGAGTGTCCCATCAACCTCCACCTCAGACGAAGTAAAGGCCTTAACTGAGCAAGTAGCAGAGTTACAGCAGAGGTTACTGACATACGAAAGGCAGCCATCTCCAGTGATCGAACCAGAGCAAGAAGAGTTGGTCCCTATTGAGGTCGATGATTCGTACGAGGAACCATATGTTCCTATGCCAATGCCAGGCGGGCGACAAACCTCAGAGGGACTAGACACATTGGAAGTGGAAGCACCTGAGTGGCTTCAGACACTGGAAAGGACAGCGAACACCCACGAAGAACGGGTGGCCATTCAGATCCAATCACTAGCGAACTTAGAAGAAACTGTCATAAAGTCTGAATACTTCAGAAGCATGTCTCATCATAGATGGATCGGTACCAATAATGACCAATACGTGCCATTCTGTATACTTTTGGCCGATTACAACGTGGAGATTCAACGACAATGTGGCAAGCCTTCCACATTTGCTACACAATTTGGTCCAGATGATATACCGGAAAGTGCTCAGTGTGGGTCCATCCATCAACCCACCTGGAGAATCAGGCTTTTGGAAACGTATCCAGAAATGGTCCGAACCTGGAATAATATGCCGTTGTTTATTAAGTATAACCCTTGTTACATTCCAGTTCTTTGACGACGCACCTGGCCTGAATTCACTATAGCTGTCAGAGACATCAAAGCTTGTGCAAAATGGTTGAATTATGTTTATCTAGCACCTCCACGAGGACCCCCCACAGTCAATTACATGATTTCTACAATCCGTCACTAGAGTACTCAGCTACGCAATAATCCTGATGTGATGGCCCAGATGTGCATGAAAATATTTGAATTAATGCTGATCACTTTCAGGACGTTTAAGAACATTAAGGACCCTCACTTCTCAGGTGCATGCTTTATGAGAGGAAACCAAGATCTAGTGTACGATATGAGTACCACCCCATCCATTGAAGTAATATATGCGTGGCATGCCAGAATCAAGTACCTCCCAGCCTGCTTTAAACAGACGTTTGAGGAGATGTTCATCACAGGATTCTGGGAATATCACTCCGAAATCTTTATACCCAGACCATCACATCTCCTCCAATTATTTGCTGTGGAGAGAACTATTTACTCAGAACAATTGAGGGTGCCTCATCCAGATGTTCCCGGTCCTGTGAATTGGGATGAGCTGCTCACAGATCTAGCACGCGGCTTGCGACTCGAAGAACACCACCTAGCCTCCGATGTCGTCCAATACTATGTTCAAAAATCCTTTAGACAAGGGTCCGTCAGGGGCGACAGACGCGAGAGTGGGGGGGGTGTTGGCAGCAGTCAGGGAACCGAAGGAGCCACAAGACGAAGAGAGTCAGAGCGAAGGGATAGCACAAGCAGACATGGCAGTCAAAGAAGATCTGGCAAATAGGCCAGTAATTTTTCTCATAAAGAAACAAGTATGAGCATTCACGCAAATCTAGCACTTAGGCAACCCTTTAACTTTTCAAAAACCCTTACACCAATTAAAAGTGATTCTCATCACTAAACACCATTGTAAATACCATTTCATATTTTTGTAGCTCCATTTTGTGCAAGCCAAGGAGTCCTTGAGCTTGAGGAGCTTTAGAAGTATCTACCTGCCAATTTTCGTAATTTTTGGATCTCGTTTGAGCCCTCAAATAAGCCCTGGAACCTAATTTTAACTAGGCCGGACACTAGGTCTGAACAGGGCCAAAGCTAGTCAAAAACTATAAAAGGAGCTAGAGAGCTCATTTTTGGGGGTTGGATTGTAATTGAAACAAACTTGTAAGAGCTTTTTGAAAGTAATCGAAGAACTCCATTGATTCTCACTCTTTGTCTTGCCGTGTGTGCGCGTGTGTGTGTATGTGTGTGCATGATTGTGTGCTTCTCACTCGCGCACTTGTGCCGCCACTTGCTCGAGGTCTTCATACCATCCTCACGTCTTCCCGGATTGACATTAAAGGAGGTGCTACTCATCACTGAGCTACACTCTCCTTCATCACAACTTCACCTCCTTCAAGAGTGTGAGAACACTCTGTCTTCAAGAAGATCTCCAAGCTCTAGATCTTTGAGTGAGTTACTCTTGAGTGATGCTTGAACAATGAGCCAAGGGCCTCTTAAATAGTTTTGAAGCCTTCCCAAAAGCAATAGCGATGGTTCTTCAATAAAGCATAAAACATAGCGCATGACTTAATAAAGCAAAAACATAGTTTCCTCAAAAAATACGTAGCGCAAGATATTTAGCGATCAATAAAGCATGCTTTTGCTTTATACGTAATGATCACTTTTGTTGGCTTTTCATGAGTTTTAAATAAAACTCATCGTTGCTATTTGCTTTTGGTTTTATTATCTTTTAGCTTTCTAAAAGATGGTTTCACACTATGAAGTTTCAGGTTCGCATGGACGAAGAATTATTGGACATTGATTCCAACAAAACCTCGGACACGCAAGAATTCACTCACGTCCTGAGGGAGTCCATCATAGAAGGTAGCAAAATTTGCTAAAGCTTCCATGATCCGCACGCAAAGTAGCACGAATACATAGTGATTACAGAAAGCACAAAGCACACAAAACACGCAGACACAATAGTGATTAACAGCGAAAAGAAGAAGATTAAGTAGAAACTTGGCAACAGGAGGCGAGCGAAAATGCTAATCATCGTGTGATGTTGAGATGATAACCTTCATAACTATGGCATGCATGCATGTGCAGAATCGATAATGGAGGGCGCCTGTTGATCATAATTAGATATCAAAACGAGGATATTTACAGGCTTATTCAACTAACATGCAAAAAATAAAAAAAGAAAGTAAATAACACGCGAAAAAATGGAGAACACGTCAGCGAGAATCAGGTGCTTGATGATATGGTCGCAACTTTGAACCATTGATCACTTGAGGAAGAGGAATCCCGGTCAAAGTAGTCAACCGAAAAGTAGCTCGGCCCACTTGTTCACAAATCCGGTAAGGGCCAAACCACCGTAATTTGAATTTTCCAGCAGCATGGTTTGATTTAGCATTATAAAATAACACAAGTTGTCCCACCGTAAAAACTGGAGTTTTAACAAAGTGATTATGGCTACGTGCTTGCCACAACTCAACTTCTTGAAGGGTCAGAAAACTTTCCCAACGATGTTCATCCAAGTCTCTGAGTGTGTCCAACCGAAATGACAAAGAGTCCTCTGGTAACAGTTTCTGAGTGATGGCCACGCGTAAGCTGGGTACTACAAGTTCCATTGGTGCAATTGCTTCCAGCCCATAAGCAAGCTTGAAAGGAGTCAGTCCGGTTGCTACTTTGTATGTAGTTCGGTATGCCCATAATATTGCAGGTAGTAACTGTTCCCATCTTTCTGGTGATTCCACAATCAGTTTACAAAGCATAGTCAACAACATTTTGTTTGTACTCTCAGCTAAGCCATTAGCACGAGGATAATATGGTGAACTGAATTTATGCAGAATCTGAAAAGTGTGTGTGAGCACTCGCATTAAATTATTAGCAAAGTGTGTTCCTTAGTCAGTGACAAGTTCCAAAGGTAATCCATAATGTGGAAATACATCGTTCATCAGGCATTTGGCCACCGAAACAGCTATAGCGGACCGTAGGGCCCAAGCTTCTGCCCATCTGGTAGCATAATCTGTGCATGTCAGAATGTAGCTATTGTTGCTAAGGATTGTTGGAGGTGTGATTGGTCCAATAAAATCAAGATCCCATTTCTGAAAAGATTCCAAAGGCAATACAAGCTGCAGAGGAAAGAAATGGCGTTGTAATGGCTGGCCAAATCGTTGACAATTATCACACTACATCACAAACTCAGCTAGTCTCGGTACATTGTAGGCCACCAAAGCCCTCTTTGCAGAATTTTCCAGTATGTAAGATCTGCGGCAAAATGCCCACCGGAAGGTATTGAATGTGCCATAGCAATAACTGAGTTTACTTCATGTGGAGGAATACAACGAAGCAAGACCCCAGTGTGATCCATATAATACAACTGTCTGGCAATCAACCGGAATCTACGACTGTAAACTTCAATTTTCTGCCTCATCGCAGGAGAAGTTTGCGGGGGAAGACATCCATCAGTAAGAAAGGTTAATAACTGATCATAGTAAGTAGGTGTCACAGGTGGTTCTGCAGATTCATCACTAGTCATTTTAGTAACATAAATTGTTGGTGTGGTGTCATCAATACCCACCGGAGCTTCACCGGAATCTAATCGAGAGAGAAAATCTGCTAATGCATGTGTAGTGTCGGGTCGATGAATCACTTCATAATCGAACTCTTGTAACAATAGAACCCAACGTGCCAGGTGGCCACCTAAATGCTGCTGCCGAACCAGATACACTAGCGTAGCATGATCGACATGAAAGGTGAATTTTCATCCTAACAAATAATGCCGAAATTTCTTTATAGAATACCCTAAACCGAGGCATTCTCTTTCAGTTACTGAATAATTCTTTTCAACAAGAGCAAGTCAACGACTTGCGTAATAGACAGGCTTGAACCACTTACCAGAGAGCTGCATTAAAACACTTCCAATTGCTATATTTGAGGCATCAACGAAGACGTGGAACGGGCGTTCCCAATCTGGGGGTTGCAAAACTGGTGCTTGGGTCAATAATTCCTTTAAACGATCAAAGGCGGTTTGACATTCTGGAGTCCAGTCGAACTGTCGAGGAGTGCTTGTTCTGAGTCGATTAAGTGGTGTGGCGAGATGAGCTAACCACCGTAAATGGCGACCATGCCATCGGATTTGACCTAGGAAGCGCATCACTTCTTTCGGTGTTGTAGGCACAGGTGCTTCCAACACGGCTGCAACTTTATCTGGATCGACCTGTATGCCTTGTGCATATATAATATGGCCAAGTAGTTTACCACAAGAAACCGCAAAGACAGATTTTGTCGGGTTCAGGCAGAGTGGGTATTCACGGCATTTCTCAAAACAACACCGTAAATGATACAGGTGTGCCATAATTTTGCCGAATAAAGAGAAGTCATCTAAGTATACTTGCATAAAAGAAGTGAGGTAGGGTGAAAAGATTTTCTGCATACAACGTTGAAAGGTACTAGGAGCATTCCTTAACCCAAACCACATGACTGTACAAGCAAAAACACCCCAATTCGTAATAAACGCTGTTTTCGATATATCTTGCTCAGCCATTCGAACCTGGTTATAACCACTGTAACCATCGAGAAATGAATACATATCATGCCCAGCCACTCTGTCCAGCATTGTGTCAAGAAATGGAAGAGGAAATGGATCAGGTACCGTGGCTGCATTCAATTTTCGGTAATCTACACATATTCTGAGCTGCTTGTTTTTCTTCAGAACAATTACGATCGGCGAGATCCATTCAGCGTGTTCAATGGGGACAATGAATCCCACTTTTAGTAGCCAATCGAGTTCTGCCTTGACCTGTGCTGCATAGTTAGGATTCATTCGGTAGCTGGATTGTTTAATCGGCTTTGCTTCTGGTTTGAGTACGACCCGATGCTGATAGATGCGATGATCCAGACCTTTCATATCACGATAATCCCAGGCAAAAACATCAGAGAACTCACAAAGAAATTGGATCAAATCTGCTTGAAATGCCTCGAAAAATCCTTCCTTTATCTTGACAGGTCACGGGTTAACTTCATCTCCCAAATTATAGGTGATTAACTGATCTTCGGGAACAGAGAATTACCGCGGTTTTGCCGAATCGTCAGCTGACTGTAAAAGTTGCTGCAAAGTGGCTCCATCCATAGCATCGTTATCATCGGCATCTACATTTCCGGTCACGGGCACCACTGTACAGGCTGCCGGACTCCAGTTGTCTGCTACAGATTGCAAATCGACAGTCCCCAAGGAGATCAAATCTTTGTTATTCTTCAAAAATTCTTCTTCTTTGTCATCGGATAAACCATCCAACATGTGGACCGGCTCTGCTACATAAGGTCTATGTTGCTCTAGCACAATGGTGAGAACCACGTTAAGAAGCTCCACCTCCTTAATGTCAATCCGCGGAAGAGATAGGAGTGATATGAAGATCATGAATGTGAGATGAGGTGAGAGTGAAGGTGAGAAGCATAGAAATGCACACACACATACACACACTACGAAGAGACAAGCAAGACACGATGGAAGGTGAGAAATCAACTCTATTACTCAAGAACACTCTTACAAGCTCAAAATAGCTCTAAGCTCTTCTCTACTCAAACAAGCTAACCTCAAAAATGAGCTCTCTAGCTCTTTTTATAGTTTCTAGACTAGTTTTGACCGGTTTCACATCTAGTGACCGGCATAGTTAAAAATTAGGTCCTAGATGCTATTTGGAAGGGTAAACGGTGTCTAAAAATAACGAAAATTGATACGCTCATTCTACCTAAGCTCCTCAAGCTCGAGGACTCCTCGGCTTGCACAAAATGGAGCTATGGATTACAAAATGGGGTTTTCTATGTTACATATGTTACATATGTTACAATAGTGATAAAAATCACTGTTGGAGGTTTTTGGAAAGTATTTGAAAACATAATTCTTTGAAAAAAGATTCGACTGGCTCCCTGCTCCGTCGTTACATGCTTCCGCATCTTCTATGCCTCTGGTTGCTTCCAACACCCCCCTCCCTCTTGCTTCTGTCGTCCCTGACAGAACCTTGTTGTGAGGTCTGCCAGATATAGTTCTGTAGGAGGTCTTGAGCAAGGGTGTGCTCGGAGATACGAATGCCTCGGGCCAGGTCGGCCTCGAGTTTCTCCCAGTCTATTGGTTGCGGTTCTTCCGGTGGCGGGAGCTGATAGTGTGTGGAATAGACCATCAGGCAAATAAGTGTAATAAATGTGTAGGCCTGCTTATGAATACCTCTTAATGGTATTCCCAGAAGCCGGTTGTGAACATCTCTTCGAACGTCTACTTGTAGCACGCCGGTAGGTACTTTATTCTACAATGCCAGGCATAACACACCCGTAGCGATGGCGTTGTACTCATATCATATACTAGATTGAAATTGCCATGCTCAAAGCCCGAGGTGTTTACATGAGGTGCCTTGATGCGTCGGAAGACTTTAAAAACCATTTGCATCATGTCAAAGATTTTGACAGTCATATGCGCCGCTATATCATCCATATGCTTTAATCTAGGGAGCCAGTGTCGAATTGTAGCCATCATGTAGCCTACAGTTGGTAACTCAATGGGTGGCTTAAAATAGGGGTAATTCAACCAGTCCGAGCACTGCTTATTCTTTTGTACCTTAATAGCAAAGGTTGTCCAGGAGCGGCGTCGTGGTATTGGTCCCCAACATGGGTTGTACTTTAAATGTAAAGGTGCTTTTACCCATGTACTCATCATTTCTGGATACTTCTGTGGTAAATCTTTTCGCCACTCTGGTTGATAGATCTCTCCTTGTTGCGCATCGAGTGGTAGATCGTCCTCCTTGAATTGAGTCGCATGTGATGGTTTCTTACCTGTCTCTTTCTCAATGGCTAACTGGTATTCGGCAATTAACATAAAATACGGTTTATACTGTAGCTCATGCCCAGATATGTATCATCGTGGGGCCAAATGAGCAAAGAATGGAGATTGTAAAATTCTTTCTTCTATCATCGCCATGCCATGTAATTGTGCCTCTACTCTAGCTAAGTGTGTGGTCCCAAGTTCCTCAATTGTCTTCATCCACGCGGGGGTCGGGAGTTCGTAAGTCATCTGGCCTTCGGCCGTGACGCGTCCGCCTGGGATGGGTTGTGGCTCGTACACCTCTTCAAACGTTTCCTCCACAGGGATGGTGACAGTTTCTTCCTCAGCTGGAAGCTCAGGTGGGGAATCTGGCCTGGGTGGTGCTTCATATACTGCAATCCTTGATTCAAGGTTTGATACCTGGGCCCGTAATGCGTTGAGTTCCTCTAAGATGTCAGGAGAGGGGTCCACAAGTGCTGGTATGTCTGGTTGTGCCGGTGCTCGTAACTGGAGTAATTTATGATCTTCTTTGAGTTTCTGTAACTCCTCATTCATGCGATCGTATTCATCTAGCAGTCTTACATGATCTTCTAGCAGCATCCTCATTGAGTCTGAGGGAATGGCTTTGAACCGACTAGGACTCAAAGGTTGGTCTGGGTGGTCAAGAGCTGCTTCTAAGTTTTCTCGGTTCTGATCCTGTAGGCGCTGGTTTTCCTCCTTTGCTGCTGCTAGATGTCTTCTGAGTAAGCCCATGTTTCGTGTTAGCGTTGCATTGCGGACTGTCTGGGCTCTTAATAAGTTATCCAGGTCAGCAGTGGCTTCCTTGGTCTTTTCTTCGCTTTCTAGTTTTAATTTATGATAGGCCTCTCGTAATTCTTGGTAGCGGGTGTTCAGTGAGGCATTCTCAATAGACAATAAATTAAGCTGCGACTGTAAGTGAGTGGTTGTCCTCTGAAGCTGCTGATAATTATTGCCAAGAGATGTGAACTCATCTCTTACTTGCGTCATACACATGAACATCTGTTGAAATGCATTATCTACAGTGGGTGATAGGATTAATGGGGTGCTAAATGAAGATGCAGTGGGTGTAGATGCAAGGGGAACAGGGAATGGGGGTGGGAAGGTGGATGCTGTGGTGATTGTGGAAAATTGTGAGGTGCCTAAATATGTTTGTACCGTGAGTGAAGTGAGTGATGGTGCAGTGGGTGGTGAGATGTCCATGTCATGGGACGTGTCCAGTGCGGTGACCGTGAATATGGGTGTGACCGTGGGTGCTTGTGCTGGTGTAAATACGGGATTTACAAAGGTTGAGGAGTAATCTACAGGGGGACTGGCTGGTGTAGCTGGGTGGAAAGGGGAAAGAGGGGTTACAGTGGGTCGGGGAGGTGAGACAGGGGAGAAGGTTAAGGGCGGTGGGAATGGAAAAAGGGGTCTTGGAGTTGTGGGGAAAGATGGAAAAGATGGATGGAGGAATGGGTTGAATGGAAAGGTGGATGTGTGAGGGGGTTGACTAGGTCTAGTGGGTGCGGAAATTGTGGGGTTAGTGGTCGTAAAGACAATTTCTGCTACACCACCGGCGAATGAAGATGTTGTTCTGGGGGAAGGAGGGTGAAGAGGGGAGGCTGGATGGACGGGCGGAGATGGAGGAGCAGCTGGGGTGGTCGGTACTTCAATGACTACTGAGGTACGTACAGTTGTAGTGCGGGGTGGGGAATCTACAAGGATGGTTTCTACTGCCAACGAACTTTCGGGGACGAGGCGTGCCTCCCTGGCTTGTTCTGAAGACTGTGCTCCTGTTGGTACACGAATGTATTCGCCGGGCTTTGAAAGTAGTCGTACTCGACGGGGGTCAAACTGTGGTAGTGGCTTTCTTTGCAAGTACCTGAGGGCTTCGTTGACTCTGAATCCTTTGATGTATGCATCTTCGAATCCGCCTGTGACAAGTTCCTGTTCTATTATCGCTTGACTCTCTTCCTCAGTCAGCTTTTTGCATGCCCAAACTTTTTCCATAGTTCTATACAGCTTCTTAATAGCCAGTGTGTAAGCTGCTGCTTCACAAGTTTCATCTTCATGGGTACTTGTATCACCATGTGTGTCTGTTTTTTGGCCTTGGCCATCTGTCTATTCATGCTCTTGGGATTCCTGAGTTCCCTGGCTGGCTTCATCATTGCCTTCGTCGTCATCGGTTGTTGTTCTTTCATCATCAGAGCTAGACACAATCTGTCCTTGTGGCTGATCCCGGGGTGTGGTGGGATAGCTGGGCCTTTCAAATTCTTGAGAAAACAATTGTCCTTCAGAAAACCGGAACTCATTGGAGAACGCATCGGGCATTTCAAAATCGAACGTTGTGTTCAGTGGCGCTGCTTGTTCTGCTTCTAAATGGGGTATTGGAAAAGAGAAAGCTTCTGCACCAATGGTGGTGGGAATTTCAGCTGTTGTGGTGATAGGTTCTGTGGTTGTGGCTGCTTGGGGTGCAACAGTACTGGTGGTGCCCTCCGTGACCACTGGTCTTAATAATCTGATACGAATAGGTTGTACTGTGGGAGTGGCTGCTGTCGGTGACTGCTCTGGAGATGGTTGTGGTGAGGGTGATTCCGGGACTTGTAAGCACGGGATAGTGCCTCTCATCCGCTTTTCGGCTCTGCCTTTACTAGACTTTCTAGCCTTCTTAGTGGTCCCTCTGAATGCTTTCAGTTCCTCACTGGTCGTGGCACGCTCAATCGGTAAGTCATACGCCAAGCACATATATATAATCCTTGTAAGTGCACAACACCCATTGATGACCTTCTTTCGTTCCCATCTATGTTGTGCCAAATAGAGCTGATCAATTATCCAGCTAGCTAGATCAACCGTTTGGGGTCCAGTACATGCTAAGTATAAGCCAAACCAGATTCTCTTGTGGGGCATGGTAAAACGATCCTGAGCTGGGAAAGCAAAATGCTGCATGCATATCCGCAATGGCTTGGAGAGCTCAGGGGTTATAGCTGAAATATCCTCCCACTTAGTTACATCACCACGTTTCATCGGCTCTGGGACTAGCCGTTCTCGCTCCGTCGGAGTGTGTGTTGCATGTATTTTGAGAGCTGTGCGAATTAAATCTTTAGACAAATAGAACCTTCTGAATGGAGGGTCATTTACCAAGGATGGTAACATGAATGTGCCGGGTAGATCCTTGTTCTTTGAAGCTGTCAAGGTGGTTACTAGGTAAAAGCATCTGTAAAAATCGGGTTTAGGCAGAGGGTCACTAAAGTATTCTGTAAATCCCGCTCGTGCCCAAACGTGTGTTAAATCTTGTGTATTCTGTAGTCCTTCGAATTCTCTTGAAAAGAACTGGTACTTAGCCCATGTGCAAAGATCAAATGCCAAATTGGCCTAAAATATGAAATCAGCGTCTGCTAAGGGTCCTGCTAGGCCTTGAAACCAGTGAGAGTTACGATGAATCTTCTCAGTATATCCTCTAGGAGGATCGTCTATTGGCATGGGTCCTGGAAAACCTTGAAACTCTGGTGGTTGCATCGTCGGATGAGATTCCGCGAGTAATTCTCCAATATTGGCCATTGGTGTGCTTGGGCCAGCTTTTGATGGTCCTTCTTCGGTTTGCATGATGACTGACGAGCTAATGGAAAAGATCTGCTACAAAAGATTAACACATTAGAATGGAAATTAATTATGATCCCATTAAAGTGAGACCGCAATCCCTTTCCATAACCGATGTGTAACCCGTGTAGCCAAGTGTCATGAAGTGATTGATGCAATGATTTTTTGCAGAGCTAATGCATGTCTCTAGACACCTACATGGTCAGATTATACATACATTTCTTGATGAGCTTTTATCATGCCTGATGTGGGGTTATGGTGTGTGAATTTATACAAGGTTTGGTTGAGGGTGAATTATTACAAGGGTGGAGTTTAAACGGGGTGGGAGAATTGTCAGATAAGGGGGTACAAGAAGACGTCTGGATACGTTTCGGTATCCATTTCCTAAGAGTCTTTGAGTGGGTGGTGTGGTTCTGCTGAGGGACAAAAAGTGGTATCAGGTTTGGTGGTATTGAAGGATTGAAAGATTTCTGAGGGGTATATATTACATGGCTAGAGGTTTGGGCTATAATACATTGTTTGGGTACCCAAATCTGCGTGGGTGTGGGTCGATTGATAAGATACTTCTTGGCGATCCAAATATGTCGAGTATTTGTACTTGTAGAAGAAGATCGAGGGGACTTTGAATATTGACTCTGCTTTTTTGGAAACTTTGTCCTGTTCTTGTCTGCAGTGTTGCCAATAGGCTGTGGTTGCTGTCCTTTTGGCACCCATATTTGTCTCGTGCCACTTGTTCTGTGATGTTGATACTGCGGCTTTCTTTGCCTTTTCTGGTGGTGTCTTCGGTTTGGGTTCCTCTGTTGTGGTTGACTCCTTCGTGGTTGGGTTTGAGAGGTCCATTGGACGCTCTGCTTTGGAAAAGAAGGGAGATCCAACACTTGCGTGACCTGCCCATTAGGAAGTGAATCGTTATTTATCTTTAATCTAGGCTAGTCCGCAGCAAGTTTGGAAGGATGAGCACGGCAGGGTATTGTGCTCATTTGGCCGCTGATGCAACCCACCTGACCGCTGATTGTGTCCATCTGCCCTAGCGGTTGGGTAGCTGCCCCTTCTAGTTTGCAAGAAGCCCCAGGGAAGATCTCCTATCGTCCTTCTGATTGACAACTGTCCACAGCCAAGCCCGAGTGGGTTGGTGTAGACGTAACGTGACTGATCTGACCCAAGATCTTCCGGTCTTCCATCGCATGTATTTCATAGGGTCTAGGGTTACAAACCTCAGTTGGAATGCCATTAGGGAAGTCAAGCGGTATCACTCGCTTCTTCTCTAAGGTTCCAATCTGTAAGGAGCCTTGTCTAAGATTTAGGTCCACTGAGTGATCGTATAGCCAATCTTGGCCAAGGATTAGGGGTTCTATCAGGTCGTCATCATGGCACACTAGTAGCTTCGTTGTCATGGTCACATCCTTAATCAGGATAGGAAGGTCCACCTCACCCATGCAAGGGGTTTCCATGCCTCCTAGCCCTATGAGGTATGCCTCAATTGGCCGCATTTCCATTCCTGAATCCTTATAGTGGGACCATCTAATCGCGCTAGTCGCAGCACCTGAGTCAATTAAAGCCCTGAGCTCTTGGCAAGGGTTGTCGTGCTCTAGCCTAACTGTAATGAATGGTCTCCTGTCCACTATGCGAGGATGAGTGGTTGACTTTACTTGACACATGGCCATGGGATATCTGGGTGTAGTTTCTAGATGGTTATAATGTTCTCTCCCTAGTCCTTGTCTTCTTAACTTCATGCGCTTAATGCATTCTATAGCTTTTGCCTGAGCTTCAGCTCGTATTCTATTTTCTTCCTCCTTACGCTTCTTTGCCAACGTGAGTCGTCTAAGCATATCCTCAGTAAGAGGTTCTTGATATAACCTGACTCTACAGCCACTAATATAATTAGGCATTATGTCTCCTTCTAAGGTGGCTAACTGTACTCCTCCACTTGTTGAGAGTCTGTTAATGATCATAGGTCCATAACCTCGCTTTTCTAACTTCCGTGCGTGTTGTTTTAGCGTATATACTAGAACTAAATCTCCTTCTTTTAGGCCTTTATCTTTCACATGTGCATCAAAATATGCTTTCTATCGCTTCTTAGCTGCATATATTCCTACTGCTGCCTTTAGCCTGGTTTCTCCTAATCGTTCCAAGTCCATTATTCTTGCTGATAATTCATGGCCGATCCACTGATGTTCTTGTGCAACCTTAAGGGTCGGTATCAAGAAGTCCAAAGGAAGCACAGCATTCTGACCAAAAACCATCTGAAAGGGAGTTGCATTGAGTACGGTCTTGTAGGCCACTCGATATGCCCAAACAGCGTGGTGTAACTGTTTGCCCCAATCTGAACGTTTGTTGTTCACGAGTTTCGTCAGTACGTTACAAAGTATCTTATTGGTGCTTTCAGCCTGACCATTGGCCTGAGGATGATATGGTGCGGATTTCTTGTGAATCACCATAAAATCCTGTAACAAATATTCAATGAGTTGGTTTAGAAAGTGAGTTCCGCGATCGCTCACTAACTCTATAGGCAATCCATATCTTGTAAAGACATTCTCAAATAAGAATTTTGCAGTTGTGTGTGCATCATTCTTTTTTGTGGCTTTTGCCTCTACCCATTTGGTAAGATAATCCGTTGCGACAATAATTTATTCTGCATGTGTACCTTTTGCAGGGGGGTTAATGGGTCCTACAAAGTCTATACCCCACTTTGAAAATGCACGTCCGCCCATCATGGGTTTCAATGGCATTTCATCTCTGCGAGTAGGAAACTGAGTTCTTTGGCACACATCACATCTCTTAACATAGGTATGTGCATCCATGTGAAGAGTGGGCCACCATAATCCTGCAAAGAGGATGGCTTTGATTATCCTATCAGGTCCAAAATGACCTCCTGCAACACCTTGGTGTGCAGTCTCTAATATGCTCAGATAATCGCTTTCATGAACACATTGTCTTAGAGATCCATCTCGTCCTCTTTTGTATAGATTATCGCCAATAAGTGAATAATCTTGAGCTTTCTGCTCCAGACTGCGTTGTCGAGCTAAGGTCATTTCTTGAGGGAATGTCTTCGTCCTCAAGTACGTCACTAACGCTTCACTCCAGTCTGGTGTGAGAGACACGTGATACAATGTAGCATGCTCTACTGGTGGTCTTTCACAACAAACATGGCATTCTTTACACAACTTGTAGACATCTGCTTCCATCGAAGGCCAATATACTCCTAATCTATGCAGAGTCTGCAATGTTCGATGTTTCGAATGATGTTGCCTTAGTGCACCTATGTGTGCTAATTGCAACCAATTCGCATGTTCTGATTCATCTACACAACAAGCAAGAATCTTTTGATTATCCTGTTTATATATGCTTCCTGCTATGATTTGGTATCTCTGAGACTTGGTAATCTCTCCTTCTTTGATCTTTATCCTAGGATTCTTAGGTCCGTATGTCAGGATAGGGACTATTGGTTTAGCCCATTCTGGTGCTATCTCAAGGTTAAACAAGTATGCATCTGGTAGATCATCCGCTACTCCTTGAGGAGCTTCTCCTGAGGTTAATCTTGAAAGGTGGTCAGCTCTAAGATGTGTCTTTCCTTTCCTGACTACTACTTCAAAATCATACTCCATGAGTAATAGAAACCAATGTATTAGTCGTCCTGTGTTACATGGTTTGTTGACTAGGTACAACAGGGTTTGATGATCTATAAAGAACTTGAATTGGTTGGCCAACAAGTAGTGCCTAAACTTCTTTACTGCATAGATCATCCCTAATCCTTCTCGTTCCGTAGTGGTGTAATTTCTTTCTGCTGCGTTCAATTGTCTGCTCGCGTAAGCTATGGGGATATCTATGTTACCTTCATTTGTGGGTTGTGCTAACACACATCCTATGGCATAGTTGGATGCATCCACATGTACATGGAATGGCTTACTCCAATCTGGGGTTGTCAATATAGGGGCTGAGCACAAGCGTCATTTAAGTTCGTTGAATGAATTCTCACATTCTTCTGTCCACTCAAAATTGGTTAAAAGAGAGTACAAAGGCTTGGCTATGATTGCATACATGTGTATGAATCTCCTATAATAACCACAATGATCCATAAATGCTTGTACCTCTTTGATGTTCGTCGGCCTAGGTAGATCTGCAATCACCTTCACTTTTTCCTCATCCGTAGAGATTCCATTTTTTGACACAATGTGTCCTAGAATTTTGCCTTGTCTGACCATGAAAACACACTTTTCTGGGTTCAAACAAACCTGATATTCTTGACATTTGTCAAATATTTGTCTTAACTCTGGGATATGTGTTTGTCTTACATTTGAATGTGCACATAAGTCATCGACATAAACTTCCAAGCTCTTGCGTAAGAATTCCTTAAAAACATGACACATGAGTCGCTGGAAAGTGGCGGGTGCATTTGTTAAGCCAAATGGCATCACACGAAATGCAAATATACCCCATTCGGTGGCAAATGCCGTCTTGTGTTGGTCCTCTGGAGCAATGGCTACTTGATTATAGCCTGAAAATCCATCAAGAAAGCTGTAAACTTCCTTGCCCGCAACTCTTTCCAATAGATGTTCTGTGATAGGAAGAGGATAACTGTCTCTAATCGTGGCGGCATTAACTTTTTTAAGGTTAATACACACGCAATTTTCCATTCTTCTTGGGCACAACCACAATGGGGGATGCCCATTCGGTATGCTCAATCTCATAGATGAATCCTGCTTCTATCAGCCGATCTATCTCCTCTTTAATCTTCGCAGCGTAGTTATCATTGTACGTGTAAGGTTTCTATTTCGTAGGTTTTGCATCTGGAGTCATAGGGATTCTATGAGAACATATATCTGGATCTACTCCTTTCAAATCTTTGTAACTCCACGCAAAAACATCTCTATATTCACGCAATAGGGCAACTAGCTCTTCTTCTTCTTCCTTCGTCAAATCATGCCCTATGTATGTACATTTTTCTTCTTCTCCTCCTATGGCTACTATTATTTTCTTGGTTTTCTCTCGGTTATCATATACTTGTCCGTCATTCACCTTTCTATTAGGCATTCGTACCATGATTCTTCTATCTTCGATTTCATATTTCTTGAAGTTCTCGGGTACTTCAAACAAAGATTCTTCTTTTTCTAACATGGTTTCTTTCTTCTTTCTTTTCTTGCCTTCACTTTTGCTAGTCACTTGAGTGGCTATTCTCACATCATTCATAACTTCTTCGTGTTTCTGAGGGTGAGTTTCTACTTCGAAAAAATATTCTTCTTCTGATGCAAAGGGTGGGTCCATAATAATTGATTCTAAATCAAAATCGCTTGCATCCTCGAATGCATCAGTGTTAGGTTCACACTCTTCTAAAATTGCATCGCACATGATTGGCTCTATCGTGAAAACTGAGATATCATAGCCATCCTCGTCACAGTGGGGTGTCCATTGTTCTTCATTGATGGCTACATCCATGGTTGCTAGGATTTCTGCCCAACCATGGGGTTCGAATTCTTCATCTGGGAATACTACTGGTGCGTAAGCTGGATCTTGAAGGGTTCGTGGATGTTGTTTTGCACCTAAGGTCCTGGCTTCTAATCGTTCTTCCTCTTGTTTGGCTACTTTACACATCCATAAATGAGTGTCCTCATGCAACCAAAAAGGATCTGATTCTAATGAGTGCACGGATTCTGTTTCTACTTGTGTCTTATGGATGGTATTCCATTGTATTGGGGGTACATCTCAATGTGAATAGTCTTTAAGGTTGACTTTGGTAGTCACTCCTACATGTTGCAAGTACAAAGAATTAGTTCCCCAATCTTGTACAATTTGCAACTGACGCATGAATGGTCGTCCCAATATCATCTCATAAGCATGATTTTTTGCAAAGTCACAAATGGCAAAGGTATGCTCAAACTCTACACCACAAGTGGTGAGAGATATGCCTTCTAGTAAGCCTAATGGTTTTTCTATGTGTCCGTCAGCCATTTGTAGCTTCATCCTGGTGGGTCTCAATGCTGGCTTACCCCAACGTTTCCATAAAGCGGTGGTAGCGATGGCTACTCCGGCTCTTGAATCTAAGATGGCTTTCGTGGTGTAGCCCTGATGGGTTATTGGAAGATACGTGTTACCTTCCTCTCCTTCGCTTACGTCTCCAATCTTTTCTACGGGTATCTCTGATACCTTATTTTGTGATCCTATCTGAGAGGATGTGGCAGCAAGCTCAGGGAATTGATTTGCTACATGTCTCCACAATTCTGGTTTTACCTTTAACAACTCCTCTAAAGTGAGATTACACTGTACTTTGGTATTCTTGATCACTTCCGTGTTTCTAGGGATTACTGATTCTTCATTCCTCACTATTATTGTGGGTGCTCTCATATTAATAGACTTTGCTTCCCAAGGTCCTATGAACTGAGGTAATTCTTGTAAAGAATTAGATTCAAATCCTGTGTGTTCACTCAGTTGTTCCTCCTCTACACCATCGTAAATCGAGGGAATGTCTTGGGGAAATTGTTCTTGACTATCGTAATGATATGTCTCCACATGTTCTGGTGACTCCGTGTAATATGCGGGTGGACTATCTACATGTGTAGAGTCAAAACTGTTTGAGTTCGGGTCACTCTCTGTGATCAAAGGTGAAGAAGGCACTAAGGCCCTACTTAGATTCTCTTCTGCAGCAGCGTATTTGACGGAGATGACATTCACTGGTGGGGGTGGCTGCTGAGCTAAGACAGGTTGAGGTCTCTGTTGAGCCTGGTATGGGTAGTTCTGATGAGGCCTATAGTAATAAGTTTGAGCATTGTATTGGCCTTGATACCTACCTGGTTGTGCGTATGCTTGCGGGTAGTTCTGTCTCACGGTCTGTTTGTTGTATGGGCAGTCCTGAGCCGTATGATTCGTGTATCTTCTCTCAATTGTACAATATTGGCCACTAGGGTTGGCTTGTGGTTGTGGTGCATTGGGGCACACATTTGCCAAATGATTTCCACCACAAGTGTAACAACGCTTGTTCATTAGCACCCTAGGTTTACTAGAAACTCATAGTTTCTGGGCCACTTTTTCTGCTAGATCTTCTATCGAGTTAGACAATTTCGTGGATGCTAGAGATGAACAGTCTGAGTCCTTATAGACCTTTGAGAGTTCCAACTCGTCTCCTAAGTTGTCCTCAATGTCTATGCATATTCTTACACATTACTCTAGCGTTCTGGGTTCTTTTAGGTACACATAAGAGCGTAGTTTAGCGCTCAACAAGCCATCTAGGAACAATGACACTTGCTTGGCTTGTGAGGGTAACTCTTGTACTGGACATCTTTCAACATATTGTCTAAACCTACGTCCTGCGAGTCTAACTGTTTCCTGAGGGGTCTGTTTAAAGCTATGAATCAATGAAGACGTGTCATGTCTAATCTCACTTTTAGAGAATTCAGTGATGAATGACTCTAAAAAGTGATGGATGTCTCTAAATTGCCTCTGTTGCAACGGTTGGAACCAAGTTAAAGCTGTATTCTTTAACGTTAGTCCAAATGCATTGTATTGTGTGAACATGTCTTCAACTTGTTCTGCTCTTAGTACTTGCTTGAATTCTGCGACATGGTCATAGGGATCTCCTGTCCCATCAAAGTAATTTTTCATGGATTTCACTAATTGAGTGGGTCTCAATATTCTTGTGTGTTCACGTGGTCTAGGTAGAGGAAAATCATCTCTACCACCTGGTATTCCATGATCTCTTTGTCTATCCGCTCTATTAGTGTCCGTGGTTGTTCTATCTCTCCCTATGGGATGAGTGAAGCTTACTTCTGGTCTTTCTTTATTCTTTTCTCTTTGATTTCCATGGGCTGATGATGTTCCTGCCCCTTGTTGACTTGTATTCATGTTCGTTCTAGATGGAGGGAATACCAATTCACCTCTCCATGTGTATGTGTTTTTAGCATGGTCAAGCACCACAAAGACTCTTTCTGAAGTCTCATCCAGGTATACAACCTTTCCAGGTGTATCCGGGTCCTTGAACTCGTATATCGTGACGATACCTACCTCACTAAGTAGTTCTGTCTTGTATCTCCAGAAGGCTTCATCAGTTTCTTTATTTACAAACAACTCTATGCTTCTGTTGTCCTGAGGGATCCATTCTGGGATTAGTACTCGTGTCAGTACATATTTCCCTCTAGGCGTTCTAGGCTCTTCTAATGGTTCTTTTCCTTGAGATTTAGTTTCCGTCTCTAGCTGAATCACGCCAAACTCGTTGGTATTGTTTGGCTGCGTACTTAAGATGTACATTGTTCCTTCCTTGTCTATATACGCGTCTCTCTCGAATTTCACCACTGGACGTTCCAATCCAATGGGTTGATCGGGGTTGTGCATTTGCACCACTTGCCTTCGCAAACCATCCTCATAGATGCGAGCACCTAAGCGGTTGGTTCGGAGAAACTCTAGTTGCGTTCTATAGGGTCCTTCTGGTTTTTCTAAATAGGCTACATTTGACCCTCCTTCTGGTCTTTCGGTGCTAAATGCCATTTCTGAATCACTAGTATCTGAGCTCTCGTAGGGATAACTAGTGTTCAATTGTTGAGCCCACGATCGTGCAGTAGTTCTTACACTTGCCTTTGATGATCTAAGGCTTCGTCGGTCTGACTTACCTATATGTTTGCCCGATCTAAGGTTCATTAATTTTCTTCCTTGCACACTCAGTACACGCTCAGATCGTCAATGATTCTTTGTTATTACTTTCTTGATTCTTTTTAGATTTCTTTAGATTCTTGTCTTAATGTATGCGTCAGGAATTCGACTTTCCGTGGTACTTTGAGTTCTCGTTCCGTCAGACTTATGTTCTTTCCTTTAGGTTTTTGTGTCACACACCTTTATCTTTAGTCTTGGACTTGATAAATTTAATTCTCTTGAACTTGAGGCGTTCCTATCATCTTTACTCCACAATGCTAACGTTTATCCTAAGCTAAGAATTGACTGAAGGGGTTGAGTAATCTTCCAACCTCGAGTCAGCTTTTCTGGTTGCTCTGATGCCCAAGAAGCCGCGCTTCCCAAGCTTTATGCCCTTCACTGTCTTGCTTTGGTTGCCTTTGATTGCCCTTGCTAGACCTGGAAAAATTCAATATTAGACCAATTCACAGTTGGATGATCAAGCACTTGAGTATATACACCTTTTAAGTCCCTTCCCTTTTGGCAAAAATTTTCTTCCCAAGGCCCCCTTTCTTTCCTAGTCCCACAGATGGTCAACCTCAAAATATCTTATCTCAAAAAACGAACTTTGGATGAGGAAGATATGAGCGTTCAGGCCCTGGGGGGTAAAAACTGACAAATAGGTTTTTCTCCAAATATGAGCTAAGGGGTCTCCTATGAGTCTAATCACCCAAAAATTTCCCAAAAATAGCCCCAAAATTGGTCAAAAATTGAAACCCTAAAATTTGCGATGGGGGTGCACAATCGCGATGGCGTGAGACAATCGCGATGGCGTGAGACAATCGCGATGGTCTGGGACCGTCGCGATGGCGTGAAGGTGAACACTCGCGATGGTCTGAAGTGCACGGTCGCGATGGTCCAAAAGTGAGCAATCGCGATGGCTCGATCAGGCGGACAATCGCGATGGCGTCAGTCAACGGTCAACGTGAACAATCGCGATGGTCCAAAGTGAACCGTCGCGATGGTCACAGATGCGATGGCGTGAGCCAATCGCGATGGTCCAAAATTTGAGTTGTCGCGATGGTGTAAGGGTGTCGTCGCGATGGCGTGAAGTGTGAACCGTCGTGATGGTATAGCTTGCCACGTGGAACCGTCGACGCGATGGCGTGAGCCAATCGCGATGGTGTGGGGTCAACCGAACAGTCGCGATGGTCCGCGAACCGTCGCGATGGTCCAAATGAACCATCGCGATGGCGTGAGACCATCGCGATGGTCCGGCCGAGCCGTCACGATGGCTTGAGCCTATCGCGATGGTGTGACACAATCGCGATGGTCTGAGACCGTCGCGATGGTCCACCAAAATGAGAATTTTGCAGATGCGTCTGTGGATTCGTGTGTGCGCTTGTGTCACCTATCCCGTGGTGTGGTCGCTTACCAAAAATTCTGCACTTGGAAAACCATCGCGATGGTCTGACACAAACGGAAATCTCTGACAGAAACTGAAAATTTTACCTTTTCCAAGCTTTCCTGATGCTCTGGAGCACCGTACCTGCAAGAAAACTCAAGAAGACAAAAGCACATGCAAGCACAAAAGCTCTCTCTCACTCTCTCGCATGCACAAATGAGGGGAAATGAGGAGAATGGGTGGATATAATGAATTTTCTGATTTTTTTGGAGATGAAGATGATGATGCGGTGATGAAGATGGAGTGTAGGGGAGGTGAAAAACACTAAAAACTAAGTAAAAACAACAACAAAAACTGAAATTTTTACCTTCCAATGCCACTTCTTGCTATACTCTTACCATCACACATTCGTCCTAGACTCGATCCCCGGCAACGGCGCCAAATTTGGTGTTGCTCTAGCACAATGGTGAGAACCACGTTAAGAAGCTCCACCTCCTTAATGTCAATCCGCGGAAGAGATAGGAGTGATATGAAGATCGTGAATGTGAGATGAAGTGAGAGTGAAGGTGAGAAGCATAGAAATGCACACACACATACACACACACTACGAAGAGACAAGCAAGACACGATGGAAGGTGAGAAATCAACTCTATTACTCAAGAACACTCTTACAAGCTCAAAATAGCTCTAAGCTCTTCTCTACTCAAACAAGCTAACCTCAAAAATGAGCTCTCTAGCTCTTTTTATAGTTTCTAGACTAGTTTTGACCGGTTTCACATCTAGTGACCGGCATAGTTAAAAATTAGGTCTTAGATGCTATTTGGAAGGGTAAACGGTGTCTAAAAATAACGAAAATTGATACGCTCATTCTACCTAAGCTCCTCAAGCTCGAGGACTCCTCGGCTTGCACAAAATGGAGCTATGGATTACAAAATGGGGTTTTCTATGTTACATATGTTACAATAGTGATAAAAATCGTTGTTGGAGGTTTTTGGAAAGTATTTGAAAACATAATTCTTTGAAAAAAGATTCGACTGGCTCCCTGCTCCGTCGTTACATGCTTCCGCGTCTTCTATGCCTCTGGCTTCTTCCAACAGTCTGGCATGTAGTTCACAGGGTTGAATAGCATCCAGTTTGACAATATATTTACGGTGGTTGTCTTTGAAAGTCAGTTCCTGTGCTGACCAATCCTGTATGACTTTAGCCTGTTTCAGCCATGGTCGACCGAAAAGGAGATTATAGTCAAGACTGGACTCCGGTAATTCTAAGACTATGAAAGTCATCTTAAACATGGTACCCTGCAAAGTAATGGGGACATTCCGTATGAGTCCCACCGGATGGACTCGGGATTGGTCGGCCATTCTTACAAAAAATTGGACAGGCTCAATTTGGGTCCATGCTAACTTCTTGCAAAGGGTTGCAGTGGCTATATTTACATCGAAACCACCATCAATCAGTACTTGCGTAATTTTTTGATTCTTGTGCCATACCGTAATTAAGGGGACCACATGATCCACCGTAGCGTCAGCTTCTGGTTGGATTGTGGCAGTTGCCGGAGTACTGGGAGATCCAGGACTAAGCTATTGCTAGAATTGATGCCAAACTCCGGGCACCAAGGCAAGTAGCTGTCCCAAGGGAAGTGTAATTGAGGCCTTAGAGAGAATATCCCATACCTGATCTGTTGGAATTGCACTCTTCACTGGTTCCGATGATGATTCTCCTGTGATTGGAGCACAATCTTGTTCCTGCACTCCTACCTTTGGAAGTGGAACCTGTGTCACCGGAACTGGATCAGGGAACACCGTAGGCTCTTTGGTGTTCCATTAGCTAGCCTTGTTATACATTCTCTGTTGTTCACAGATGCCAGGTTCAAACACCTCCGCTGCTGGTTGCAACTGCTTACCAGATCTTGTTTGAATCACTGCTGCTTGAGTTTCCTCTAGTGAAATATAGACCATATTGGTCATTGGGTTTTGAAGCTCTTTCTTTCTTTGATCGTATTCGGCTACATCCTTACAGAATCTTCGGATGTGACCAAGCTCACCACAAAAGTGACATCGAGGTGGTGGCAAAGAAGTATTCTCCGCTGATGTACTTGCCTACCATCGATTTGCATTGAAGTTGGTATTCCGCTATCCATGGTAATTCCTGTATCCTTGCTGTTGATTGTTTCGCATCTGCGACGGCACGTAGTGAGTAGCTGGCTGCCCTGGTTCTTGTATAATGGCATTTACAATTGCTTGCCCCTGCACTTTGGCGTTATATGCACAATTTTTGGTGGAATGTCCGGTGGTATTACAAATAGCACAATACATCTGATTAAGGGCACAGGTAGCACTGGTATGCCTTTTATTTTTACATTTAGTGCAGTACATCTGTTTAGCCGGATCCTCTGCAACGTTTCTACTAGCTTTCAGCCACTCCAAGTCTTCAGTGAATCCTCCAACCTTATGTTCTAGTTGCAGGGACATCGCTATGACAGCATCCAGTGTCATAGCACCCACACAGCGGATGATTATGACTTGTTTAAGCTGTCTAATGAGACAGTAAAAAATGAAGCACAAAGATTTAAGCAATACATAGCCCGATGCCCTGTGACAGAGAGACCTTCTCAGCAAAAAATGATATCTTTATTTTTAGAAGGTCTAACCAATGGAACATTGAGAATCTTAGTATATGTAAAACGACTACAAACCCTAAGTGACTGTCTTCAGGAGTGCATAGATTTGGAAGAAAACATAGATGAGGATCTCAGAACCACACAAGATCCTACCAAGTCAGAGGATACAAGGAACAATGAAACTTCTAGTCCGAGTTATGTGGAGGAAGTGGCAGAGTTAGTGGTCAAAAAATTAGGGATACAAGGACAAAAGAACTACGAGAACTCTTCCTTGAGAGTGCCAATGTTAGGAAGTTGCACACTTTGCGGTGGGGATCATCCATCTCATGATTACACCAGAGAAGCATTAGGGTTATCACAACCTTACCCTTACGATAGACAACCAACTCAAGCGCCTAACATGTACTCTTATAGTGAGCAGAAGTACATCAACTACAACACCGAAAACTATCCAATGAATAGACATCCACGACCGTTTGTACCACCCCATTATAGACCATACGAGTACCCTCCTACAGAACAAGGCAGAGAAGTTCCTAGGTATAACCCATGTCCAGGATCACGAGGAGCATCTAGACTGTATGAACATGGAGGATATGGCCAACCTCAACCTATACCAGGACAACAATCACCCCACCCACTATCTCCGACACAAGGGCAGAACATCACAATACAAGTTGTTTGTCTTGAGTGTGGAAAAGAACAACTCCTGAGAGATTGTCCCGGACATCCCTCTAGTGCACCAAAGGTTACACCCATTAATGTAGTAGGCTTAGTGGGGGATTCAGGTTCTAGTAGTGATAATGTGGCTCCTATACACACAGTTACTAGGGCACAAGCCTTACAACAAACTAAACCAGCTGAGCAATCAGAGCCAAGTGAATCAGGAGAGCCTAGTAAGAGAAGAACAACAACATGGAAGGATACTAGAGAGAAGGCCAATCATAAGTGGACCAAAAAGTTATCCGAACTAGAAGAACGCCTGAAAGATGCAAAAACAAAAATAGAAGATATTGCCTCTCAAAACCCCTCGCATGTCAAAACTCCATCCACACCACCCAATCCCCACCCACCAACCACGGTAAATGGACCACCACAACCGGGGTCTGTTCTTGCAGATCCAACCCCAAAAGATTTGGACATGATGTTCAAGGCATACCAGGCTCGACTTCAAGAAGGGCCAACACCTGCAAACCTAGACAAGAGCTACCCTAGAGTAGATTTAGAGATTGAACAGACAAAAATGTGCATTAAAATGGTGGAACTAGCTCAAGCTATGTTCGAGGCCAATCAATCATTCAATCAGACGAATGCTATTACACCGGATTTGCACTTCCAGGGCTTACTAGATAGATTAGAGTAGCTGGTAAACAAACCACAAGTTTCTTTACCTCCACACGCTCAACTAACTATTGAAAGAGAAAGCTCATCACCAAAGAAAGTCTATGTTCCTGACTCCATAGATGATGGGGAACCTCTTTCAATTCAACAACACACTCAAAAGTTCTTGCGGGAAATACAAGAAGAGAAATGGGCCAAGGAGAAGAATGTTCCCCTTCCTATTCTTGAGATTGATGACCTTCACGATCAATTTCCACAAGACATCCCATCTATCCATGGAGACCAAACAAAGCAACAAGAAGATGAACGATTAGATTTTGAATCTAATTCTTTACAAGAGTTGCCACAGTTCACAAGCCCATGGGAATTTGAATCTCTCCAGATCAGAGCTCCCACAATATTGATAAAAAACAAAGATTCGGTGGTTCCAAGAAACACTGAAGTCGTGAAGAATGCTAAGGTTCAGTGTCATCTCACGGTAGAGGAGCTGCTCAAAGCAAAACCTGAGCTATGGAATCATGTGAAGGATCAAGTTCCTGAATTTGATTCCAAAATGCCAAAAGCAGGCTCTAAAGAGAAAGTTCCAGAGATACCTCTTGATAAAATAGGGGACATGAGTGAAGGTGAAGAAGGTAATACTTATCTTCCAATCACCTACCAAGGTTACACAACCCAAGCAATCATAGATTCAGGTGCTGGTGCTTCTATTGCAACCACCTCCTTGTGGAAGCGATGGGGCAAGCCCACATTAAGACCAACTAGAATGATGCTTCAAATGGCCAACGGTCACTTTGAAAGACCTCTAGGATTGCTCGATGGGATAACTCTAACCACCTGTGGTGTAGAGTTTGAACACACATTTTCTATATGTAACTTTTAGAAAAATAATGTCTACGAGATGATCCTAGGGAGGCCCTTCCTACTACAACTGCAAATAGTACAGGATTGGGGAACCAACTCCTTGTACTTGCAGCGCTTAGGGGTCACAACCAAGGTCAATTTGAAGGATTACACCTTCAGAGATGTACCACCCCTACAGTGGAATCCTATCCACAAGGATCAAGAAGATTCAATCTCTGTGCATTCTAAAAGTTCATCTGATACATCCTGGATGCATGAAGATACTCATTTGTGGATGTGCAAGGTCGCAAAGGAAGAGGAAAAACGCTTAAAGGCAAGAGAAAAAGGAACTTCTCAAGGAGATAGACCAGTTCGAGACCCAGCCTATACGCCGGTGATATTTCCAAATGAGGAATTTGAGCCTCATGGTTGGGCAGAAATCCTAGCCACCATGGACATTGCTGTCAATGAAGAACAATGGACACCTCATTGTGATGAGGAGGGATATGACATTTCAGTGTTCATGTGTCAGCCCTTGCTAGAAGAATGTGACTCTAGTGACTTCATAGAAGAAGAAGAGATTGATGATGATCTAGAGTCCATTGTGATGGATAGCTGCTTTATTTCAGAGGAGCACTATCTAGAAGACATAGGAGTATTTACCCAAAAGGAAGAAGAACCTCTCACAAGCATTAAAACTGTCAATTCAAAGGATGGGAGTGAAGGTAGTAAAAAGGAAAAGAAAAGAAAAGTAGTGAAACAGGATGAGGAGGAACCATTGTTTGAAGTACCAGAAAGTTTCAAAAAATACAAAGTTGAGGACCGAAAAATTTTGGTACGAATGCCTAAGAGAGAGGCCACAATAGGGGAAGCATATGATAACAAAGAAAAGACCAAAAAAATCGTAGTCGCCATCGAAGAGAACAAAGAGAGATGTACATACATAGGAGATGACCTAAGTAAAGAAGAGGAAGTAGAGTTGGTAGCATTATTAAGGGAATACAGGGACCTGTTTGCATGGCACTATAGAGACTTGAAGGGAGTAGATCCGAAAATTTGTTCTCATACGATCCCCATGATAGCAGATGCCAAGCCCACCAAACATAAGCCCTACACATACAATGACACTTATGCAGCTAAAATAAAAGAAGAAATTGATAGGTTGATTGAAGCTGGATTTATTTATGAGATCGAGCATACTGAATGGGTATCCCCCATTGTAGTGGTGCCTAAGAAGAATGGAAAGTTACGTGTGTGAATTAACCTTAAAAAAGTTAATGCCCCCAATGCACCTGCAACCTTTCAACGGCTCATGTGCCATGTCTTCAAAGAGTTCTTGCGAAAGAGCTTAGAAGTATATGTGGATGATTTATGTGCTCATTCCCAAGAGCGAAGATACCACATCCCTGAGCTCAGACAGATCTTCAACAAGTGTAGAGAATATCGAGTGTGTCTGAACCCAGAGAAGTGTGTGTTTATGGTACATCAAGGTAAAATCTTAGGTCACATTGTCTCTAAGAACGGAATATCAACAGATGAGGACAAGGTAAAAGCCATAGCGGAGTTGCCGAGGCCAAGGAATGTTAAAGAGGTACAAGCTTTCATGGGCCATTGTGGATATTACTGTAGGTTCATTCACATGTATGCAATCATAGCTAAACCTCTTTATGCCTTGTTGACAAATTTTGAGTGGAATGATGAATGCGAAAAGTCCTTCAATAAGCTGAAGAGACGCTTGTGCACAGCACCAATACTGACCACTCCTGATTGGAATAAGCCATTCCATGTACACGTGGATGCATCCAATTATGCAATAGGGTGTGTGCTGTCACAACCAACTGGTGAAGGGAATTTCGATTTGCCTATAGCATATGCTAGCAGACAATTGAATGCTGCTGAACGAAACTACACCACAACTGAAAGAGAAGGTTTAGGCATGGTATATGTTGTGAAGAAGTTTAGACACTATCTATTGGCCAACAAGTTCAAATTTTTCACTGATCATCAAGCTTTACTATACTTGGTCAATAAACCTTGCAATACAGGACGCTCAGTAAGATGGTTCCTCTTACTAATGGAATATGACTTTGAAGTGGTTTTAGGAAAGGTAAGACCCACCTCACAGTGGATCACCTTTCTCGCATCACCTCAGGCGAGTCACCACAAGGAGTGTCTGATGAATTGCCCGACGCTTATCTGTTCAATCTAGAAGTTGTTCCTAAATGGGCAAATAAGTTGGTACCAGTCCTAATCTTTGGACCTGCAAATAAGAATGTGAAATCAAACAAAGATGAAATTGTAAAATCACAAAAATATCAAATATTGGCAGGTAGTATGTACAAACAAGATACAGAGGGTTTATTAGCTTGTTGTGTCGAGGACGATGAACATAGTAGTTGGTTGCAACAAGCCCATGAAGGATTTCTAGGGAATCACTATTCTAAACAACAAACAATGCAAAATCTAAAACGTTTAGGAGTGTATTGGCCTAGTATAGACAAAGAAATTCATGAGTGGATCAAGAATTGTCCAGTGTGCCAAAAGAGACCAGTGGAGCATGCGACCCTTTATCACGTGTCATTAATTCCAGACTGGAGTGCTCCATTGGTAGAATTCATGAGATCGGGAACCTTACCCAAGGAGGCTAGTCTAGCAAGGAAACGAAGCATGGAGCAAGAGGCTAAAGACTACACCTTTGTAGGAGACAACCTATATAGGAGAGGAAAAGATGTGTAAGCCACTAGATTGCCATTTGTAATTCTCTACTTTTTGTATTCTGCACGAACCGAAAGGTCGTTGCGAAGAGTTGTAACTATTTATAATCTAATGAAAGGACGCTTCGAAAACGATCAGGAGAATCGCCAGACTGTATGTCTGGGCGATTGCATTCTGTGAAGTTGCCATAGTGCGGTGTTGAGAAATCTGAGTATTACTGTTTTCTTGTCTCTGTTTGATTACATTAGATGTGTTTGGACACAGTTCCTTTAAGTTAGAGAACGTAAGTCTGTATTACGGTAATGAATAGTTTCGGTGCTATGTACTGAGAGAGTATTAACTTGAGCATGATTGGTAAAGTTGTGGAAGAACCAATAATAGTCTGAGTACGAACAGTAAGTCTGTGAGAGAACGAACCAGAGGATTGATAGTAATTTGTATGCAGAGTTTTGAGTGTTAAAGTACTACGAAGTAGAAATGTTAATTGGGAAAAATTAAGTAATAGGGCCTCTGATTAACAGACCCCTACCACTCCCAAGAACCCGAAAGAGTTTGAACGCGCCTGTGACGGCAACGCGCGCTTAACACTGGCACCGTCTGTGGGAAGGTGGCAATAGAGTGTTGCAAATTGGTTGTGGGAAGGTGACCATAGATTCTGTGAAAGCACACAAGCATGCACACACATACACACACATGCGCACAAGGTAAGAGCAAAGAGTGGAACAATGGAAGATCCTCAATTGCAAATGAACTCTCTTACAAAGCTGAAATCTACAACAAGCCAACCCCAAAAATGAGCTCTCTAGCCCTTTTTATAGTTTTTGAGTGGTTTTGGCCCTCTCCAGACCTAGTGTTTGGCCTACTCAAAAATTAGGTTCTAGGGCTTATTTGGGGGCTCAAACGGAATCTAAAAATTATGAAAATCGGTAGTATGATACATCTAATACTCCTCAAGCTCGAGGACTCCTCGGCTTGAAGAAAATGGAGTTGTAAAAATGGAAAATGGTATTTACAATGGTTTTTAGTGATGAAAATCACTATTTTTATAGGGATTTCCTCTGAAAATTTGACATGTGCTTCTTCGAGCTCCCTACATGCTCCTTCTTCTTGTGTGTCCACTTCCTTGATGCGCTTCCATGCTTTGTCCTTGACCTTGAGCTTCAACACATACCGAACTAGATTCGAGAATACTCTAAGTAGTTCATGCGCGTCTACTCTTTTTGATACATCTCTATCACATGCTAGTTCTAAAGCATATTTAAACTCATAAACCCCATTTCTACCAATTAGATAAATATCTAAATCTATGTATTTCAAAAGTTGCAACAAGAGTATTGAAATCATATGGATCTCCTCACTTTTATTAAATGGTGGAGGGCTTGTGCATATACATTCGGATGCAATCCATCAGTACTTTTGACTCCACTCATTTCTAGTTGATATTTCGAGATCAAGTATATTGAGCCAATCAAAGGTCAAGCTAATTAAAGTCAAAGTGGTCAAATGTTGAACCAATCAAAGGTCAAGCTGATCGAAGTCAAAGTGGTCAATTGTGGAGCCGGTCAAAGGTCTAAGTGATGACTTTGTGAGTGATGCATAAGTGATGTAAAAGTGTAAAGTGGTGCGCAAGTATTGCAAGTGGTCGAGAACAAGGTGCACATGTAGTGCACAAACAATTTATTCACAATGGTTTTGCAAGAAAGCTGAATGCAGGTTGTAGATTGTCTCTTTGTAAGGTTTTCAAGGGTTTTAACTGCTTTGGAAGGTTCAGGTGAACTCTCCCTTATGCACACATTTTGAGGAATTGAAGGTCAAAAAGTGAATTCATATGAAGAGGAAGCAATACTCAAAAGTGTATGTATGCCCCCCATTTAAAATTTTGTTTTTCTCCTAAAGTCACTACAGGACAAAATAGGGAGTCGTTGGCTTTACATATTTACTTATTCTTTGGACATCAAAGTGAGCACCAAGATACACTATCAATTAGAAGTGATATACATAAGGGGAATTGACACTCACAATAAGGCATTAGAATTCTTGGAGTTAGACTAAGCAAGAGAGAGCATAGTCTACGCTAGGAGAGAAGAGCAAGAGACATATTGAACCAGTGCGATGCAAAGAGCCAAGAGAGAGACAAGTGTGCAAGGAAGGTGATCAAGTGTGTAGAGAGAGTGCAGAGAACCATTTGAGGAAGGTAATCAAGGTGGAACAAGGCATCATTGAGGAGGTATACACATCAACAAAAGGTGTCCTATCCTCCTACCCTATTGAGAGCTTGAGTGCAAGGTGTGCACAAGAGTAAGCTACTGGAGAGGGTGGAGGTCTGGTGTAGAGAAGGTGGACTACACAAGGACTTTTGATATCTTATATGCTTGTCTATGTGTATTTTTGGGTTTAAGCACTCTGCTCAAAGAAGATTTTGTCTTATTCTAGACACAACCTTTGTATTTTTCATTGTAATCAAGATACAAAAGGTTTCAATGCAAGTTTTTTACTTGTTCTTCTCCTATAAATACTCAAGTCCCTTTTTGTCAAAGAGTCCCTGTTAGAAGAAGCATTTTTTGAAGGGAAATTATTTGTAAAATATCAAAAAATTGTAGAAATATTTATGCAAATGATGTAAAAATGAGGAAGAGTCTTCCTCATGTAAATTAGAATCATATGTATTTTTTCTAGAATTTTTGGAAGCTCTTTGATAGCATATTTTTAGATTAGAAGGGAAAAGGACCAAAAATCAAGTGTGAAAAGGGACACTTGAAAATGTATAAAAGATAATTTCCTCTATTTTGAGAGGGTTGGTTGTATTATTTGTGCTATCCAAGTAATTTGAAGAGCTCTCCTTGCAGAAATTGTGTTTCTTCCTTTCAAGTACTTTCTTTAGATTTGTTGAGTCTATTTTATGTGTGATCCATGGAATTTGCAAGCTTCTATTGTGTATTTTTGGTTAATATGTATGAAGAGAGGTGGTTCTTGGAGTGTTAAGTGAGAAAGTGCTGAAGAACAGAGCTGGAGATGGAAATTATCAATTTTCACAGAATCGCAATTGTCTCCTCTGAAGGTTATAGGTATCATTTTTGAGATTTGACTTCATACTTGTGTTCTACTGAGAAAATAACACACTTTAGGCACCAAGATCATTGGAAATGATGTAGTATTGCTCAAGATAATCAAAACCCTAGAAAATTCTCTTCATCTTCATTATTCCTTAGAAATCCAGTCATATTTCTCTTATTTTTTGGATTCTATCATCTAGAAGGGGCTGCGGTCTTTGTATACTTCCCGGATTGACAAATGTAAGATGTATTGTTGATTCTTTATGCTAAAATGATTGGAGAGGACAACTCCAAAGGGTAACAACAAACATTTTTTGGCACCGTTGCTGGGGAAGTAAAGCAAAATCTTCATTGAAGTTGGACCTTGTTGGATCTTCCATTGATTTTGTGATTGTAATGCATGTGTGAAGCTTAGTGAGTCGTAAAGGTGAAGTAGTGTTTCCCACAAATCATTATTTTACTCATAACTTGAAACTCATTTGCTAGATTTGACTAAAAATACCCATTAGATGTGTCTTGTTGAGAGCTTTGAAATGAACTTGCCATTGACCATATTTGGGTTTTGGAGCTGAGAGAAAAGTCAAAATTTGTGCATATTATTGTTACAAGTATTGGGGCATGCATTTCTAGTGAAACACAGAGTAGGAGAGGTAAATTAGCTGAGTTACATGCATTGTAGCATCATCACTTCACTTACCATCATGTGTGCACATGTCCTCATACACTTGATATGTCTATATTCCACAGATTGATAAATAAACATGCATTAATCCACCACTATACACACTTGTGGGCGATTGAGGTATAGTCTCAATTGGCACAAGCCCCTAAGGCATCATGACTTAGGTACACATGTTTTTGGCACCATTGTCAAGGAACTAGTCCAATCAAGGTTCCTATGTGATGGTAATAGCTGTGGAGTGAACGTATCGTGTGAGTAGAGCTAATCGGGGTCAGAAGAAAGTCTCTAAAAATTGTTGCACTTGTTAGTTCACACTCTAGTGGTGTGTGTAATGAGTTTGTAGGTTTAGGAGGAAAGGAGTGAGAGAGTTAGGGTGTAGGACTAGAAGGAATAGGTAGGATTAGAGTAGAGGATTCACCACAAGAAAACCCTAAAAAGTTGTTCATTTCCGTTCAAACTTAGGGTACACCAAAGGCCTAAAGTACATGACATAGTTCAGTGGGGAATCATTTGCATGAACACCAGTATTACGGAGAGTAGCAACCAAGATCACTGATCATGTATCGTCCCAAAGCTTGGTGATTAGTTAGAGGTTGGTGGCAAAATTTGGAAGGGTGACTGGTTGAGGTGAGGACTCCATTGCTCATCACTTAGAGAATTCATTAAACATTTACAAACATGACATGGAGCAGAGGGAGTATCGCGGGGTAGCATAAAGGGTTTGGAGTGAGAATTTTCACCCATACTGGGTTGAGGGAGAAGAGGAGTGTGCGAAGAGCACTTTGCACAAAATTTTGAAATTTAGACCTTGCTAGGCTTAATTATTGTAGTCGGTTGAGTTCAAGTATCGTGATACCTGAATTCCCTTGTATCGCGCTACTCATCAAGTATCATGTATTGCCTCCCTAAGTATCGTGATACTCACCAAGTATCATGTATCACTGGGTTGAGGCATCCTGTATCGTATACGGAAGTATCGTGTATCACCAAAAGGCAAGTATCGTATCGTGTAAGGCTCATATCACCTATTGTCTCACTTCAAGTATCATGTATTGTGATCATTGACTATTGTGTATCGTGCATCGTACCCTGAAGTATCGTGTATCTTCTAAGATGAGTATCATGTATCACCTAGAGTGTGTACCATGTATCGTGAGCCTAACAATATCATATCGTGGAAAATTGGTATCGTGTATCACCTAACTTGAGGTATCGTGTATCATCCCAAAGAGGTATCGCGTATCGTCTAAGACAAGTATCATGTATCACCTCGAGTGTGTATCGTCTATCATGAGCCTATCAATATCGTATTGTGGAAAATTGGTATCTTGTATCGACTGACTTGAATTATTGTGTATCTTCACAGAGAGGTATCATGTATCGTGGGAGATTAAAGAGTCTGAAAGAAAGGAGTGAGAGGAAATAGTAAATTGGAGTCGGCTAGGATAGTCAATAGGGCTTAAAAAGACCTATGAACTAGGTGGTGAATGAGCCAGAGATTTGAACGAGTATTAGGTAGTCGAAGGAGCGTTGTATCTTCCACTGGAAGTGTAGCCCAATCGAGCCACCACTCTATCTACTCAGACACATTCAGTGAATCTGAGGAGGAAAGACTCATGGCCTCTGAGGACATGCATAGTTCAGTGCCTAGGGAAGGTTTTATGTTCATAGTGGAAGGAGAATATCGGACTTCCCTACAATACATGTCCACTAACTTGCAAGGAATACCCATGTACCTCAACAGGCTTAATAGGTCAATAGCAAGAATGATAAACACGATGGAATTCGAGATAGTTCCAAGAGTAGCTATCAAGTACAAAGGTAGTGTCTATATGGATAAAATAGGAAAAATCTATATAGTAACAAAAAATCTTGATGAGATAAATGAGAGAGGACATTAGAGGAACAAGGAACCTCTGGGAGAACCAACAATGGAGACATGGTGACCATCCCAAGGGGAAATTTAGTGGTCACTCAGGTGTTATGAGGGGACCTGATACCCTAAGATGACTATTTGATGGATGTGTACTTGGTAAATGGATCAGACCTACTATTACAAACTGATTCACCTACATAAGGAGAAGGCATCAACCAACCACTCTATACAAATTGAGAGATCCTAAAGATTCATCTAGAGTTACCTACTTAGATCGAAATCAAAGGAGATATTGGTCAACGGATGATGTGGATAGATCTAGGCTAAAGTGCCTATATGCTCTCCATGAGAATAGGCAACTACCTTGAAAAACACATTTGAAACCCATAAAGGTACGAAAAACTTGGCATTGGGACAAACCAGTCAAAGAAGTGTCCCCATCAGATCCCATGTGCAATTCACTATGCGTGGAATTGATCCCAATAGCCAAAATAGTCAAGGAATGGGAAGTATGAATAGGCCAACCTCCATGGAAAGGCCACATCAAGGCATAGGACCGGGAGTGCATCCAGTATGACTAGCAGTTCCCATCATTATCTGAAACCTAGAGCCATGTAGAAGATTAAGGCCAATCAAAGTGACTAAGTGTATGTGAAATCACTATGACAGATCAAGAGAGCCTTATGACCACATTGCAGAGTACAACCAGGTAGAGATTGCTATGGAGGACCAACACAAAACTGCTTTTGCTACTGAATGGGGAGTATAAGCCTTTTTTGTGATGCCATTTGGACTCACAAATGTTCTTGCAACTTTGCAGAGGTTAATGTGTCACGTGTTCAAGGAGTTCTTCAGAAAAAGCATGGACGTCTATGTGGAAATCTTATGCACATATTACTCTAAAAGAAATGACACATCCCTGAGTTACGAAGGATATTTGAGAAATGCAGACAGTATAGAGCATGCCTAAATCCTAAAAAATGTGTTTTTATGGTAAGGCAAGGAAAAATCCTAGGATATATTGTGTCCAAGAATGGCATCTCTAGAGATGAGGATAATATAAAGGTCATCCTGGACTTTCCTAGACCAAGAAATGCCAAGGAAGTACAAGCTTTTATGGGACATTGTGGATATTACCGATGATTCATCCACATGTATGCCATAATTTCTAAGCCATTGTACACATTATTGACACAATTCAAATGGACAGAAGATTATGAAAAAGCTTTTAATGAGTTGAAGAAAAGATTAAGTTCAGCACCCATTCTGAAAGTACCCAATTGGAATAAACCATTCCATATTCATGTGATGCATCCAAGTGTGCAATTGGATGCATATTAGCACAACTTGCACATGAAAGAAAATCAGATCACCCCATTTCTTACGCTACAGACAACTAAATCAAGCAAAAAGAAACTACACCACCACCGAACGAGAAGGGCTAGGAATGGTGTATGTGGTGAAAATAAATTCTGGCATTACCTCCTATAAAATAAATTCAAGTTCTTTATTGACCACCAAGCATTATTGTACTTGGTCAACAAACCCTACAATACAGGGAGGCTAGTGAGATGGTTCCTACTATTGATGGAGTTCAATTTGGAAGTAGTTGTAAAAAAAGAAAATATTCACATAAGAACCGATCATTTATCGAGAATGACACATGGAGAACCCCCCACAGGAGTAGCATATGATCTACCTGACACATACTTATTCAACTTGGAAGTGTGTCCAAAATGGGCAGAAAAAATGATCTTGATACTCATTCATGGACCACACCATAGGATAAATAAGGACAACAAGAAGGAATTCTTGCAATCACAAAACTTGCATATTACTACGAGAAGCCTGTATTTCAAAGAATCGAATGGCTTATTGTTAATATTTATAGAAGATGAATAATGCAAAAATCTACTGGAGCAAGCCCACATAAACCAATGGAAAACACACAAGGGCATTAATGGAATGATGAGTAGTTGAAAAGATTAGGTGTGTATTGGCCAAATATGCAGAAGATGCACATGAACATATCTTGAATTGCCAAGAATGTGAAGAAAATAAACCTGATGATTATTCTTCCCTACAATTCTCCACTATAGCCCTAGAATGGAGCAAGATGCTAGTTGAATTTTTGAAATCACAAACCCACCAAGAAGGAGCAAGCCTAGGTAGAAAGAGGGCATTGGAGGAACAGAGCAAAGATTACACCATAATTGAGAGACAATTATTCAAAAGAGGAAAGGAGAATCGACTACGGTTGTGCATCCATGAGGGAGAATACTTGCATATCTTAGAGGCTCATGCAGGCACAGTTGGAGGTCACTTTTCAGTTGATAAGACTTTCAAAATGATTGCCTTTGTGAGCCTATGGTGGCCAACCTTACATATGGATGCAGAAACATATGTATGGAGTTGCGTAGTATGTCAACGAATGAAGTATCCTATATGACAAGATGACATGCCTTTGAGACCAATGATTAGTGCCAGAGCATTTTTGAAATGGAGTATTGATTTCATAAGACCAATAAATCCCCCAACAAAAGGGTCACATGCTAAATATATTATTGTGGCTACAGACTATCTGACAAAATGGGTAGAAGCCAAAGCAACTAGGAAAAATTATGCCTAGATTATGGCAAGATTTTTGTTCCAAAATATATTCACTCGCTTTGGACTTCCAATTGAAATCATTAGTGATAGAGTCATTGAGGTCATTGAGTCTCTAATGAATGAATTTCTTGTAATCCATAAGAAATCAGCTCCATATCATCCTCAAGCCAATGTACAAGCGCAAAGTTCTAATAAGGTGCTATGCATGGTCTTAACTAAGATAGTTAACAATGGAAGGTTGGATTGGGACAAACAATTGCATCATGCAATATGGGTCTTCCATGTGGCATACAAGTTTGCTATTGGAACTACTCCTTTGAATTTAGTCTATGGACAAAATGAAATTTTGCTAATTGATATTTTAGTTCCCACTTTATGGGTTGCCCAACAAAATGAATGGACGGGCCATGAACTGTCTAGACAACTGCATGGGATTGAGAAATTGTGTGAGACCAGATTACAAGTTGTAGCAGGTATTTATGCTACAAAAAGAAGAGAAAAAGCCTATTATGACACTCACATTAAAGATAAGGGCTTGAAAGAAGGAGACCTAGTGCTAGTATATACATTGAAACAAGAATGGACATGACAATGAGATGAAAGGTATCTACTAGGAGAAGAACCTATCCCCATGACAAACTATCAAGCAGGTAACACAGAAAAATTAGACACTTATGTCACCTGACCATACGTGAACCTAGGGATCAGTACGAAAGAATATCAATTAGTCGACTCATTGATTGACATAGGTGTTGCATTGAGTTGCATGAGAGCCTCACTAACCAACGACCTCAAAACGACAATTAATCCCACTAAAGCATATATGATAGGGATTGAAGTTCAATTCATTGAGTGTTAGAGAGAGGTTTCAATGTCCTTATATATGGTAAATACCACCAAGAATCAATGATTTGTGGTATTCAAGGATGAAGACCTTCTAGAAGAATTGATCCTAGGTCAAGACTTAATTGTTGAATATGAAGTTAGCATACATCTAGCCCACGAATACATATAAGCTAAAGTAGGGCACAATGAAGTCTTTGGTCTTCTAGAGGCGAGACTGTCACAAACCACCACTAAAAGAGTACCTAGGACACCAAGTCAAGAGAAGTTATTGGAAGAAATTCCAAGTGTCACTCTAAATCAGGATTGTCCTAATCCCTACTCATCTACACTTTGTCAGTTATTGCATGATTCATTCAACAAATCCTTCATTAGGAAGTGAGCTTGAAAGAGTGAGTGAGGACATTTCATCCCACAGAATCAACAAGTGGATTAAGACTCCTACATTGAAATCCACAACAAGAACACAACAACAACGGAACATGCACTTACAATGGATTCGGAAGGATCAATTTCCATAGAAGGAAAGTCGACAGAAGGAATAGACCAGTCAACAACCAGAGACATGAAGAGATAGCAACTGGATTGCATAACAGCCATCCAATTTTTTGAATTTTGTGCTTCATCAAACGAAACACGCTCATTCTCATCACAAAGACTAGATGCAGCCATATCATAGCAATCTGATGCAAAAGAGGGACTATGAGAGCCTAAACAAGTACGATATGACAGAGATGCATCCAATTTGCTGTCATGCAAAGTCTGCACCAGCCATTTTGGCATAGTTTTTGCCTCCACAATATCAGCTCTCTCATCAACTAGTGCATCATGTAAATCCGCATCAGAAATGGAATGATCTACATCATCACATGAAACCTGCAAAGGCTGAGAAGTTGCCTCATTTAGACCATCACTAGACTGTCCACCTATAAAAAGAGGAAGCAAAGTATCATACATGTCTTTGGAGCTAACAAATGTCTCCTTAGTACATGAAAGTAATGGTTGAATAGCATCTTCCACAAAAACAACATCATGGCTAACCACAATGCATTTAGTATGTGGATGATATAGACGATAGCCTTTACTTTCAGAACTGTACCCAACAAAAATACATTTTATTGCTTTATCATCCAATTTTCTGTGATGTTGTTCAAGCACTAATGCATATGCCAAACAACCAAAAACATGAAGATGAGCAACAGATGGCTTGCAATCATGCCAAGCCTCATATGGAGTGATAGACTGCAACGCTTTAGTGGGACACCTGTTAAGTACATATGCTGCACACATGACAGCCTCAAGCCAGAAACTATGTGGTAAAGCCTGACTCTTGACCATACACCTCGCCATCTCCATGAGTGGCTTGTTCTTTCATTCAGCAACCAAATTCTGTTGAGGTGTATATGGCACTGTACACTGGTGTTTTATCCCACGTTCAACCATGAATGCATTAAAATTAGAAGACATATATTCCCCCCCTCGATCTGAATGGAGAATGCCCATTTTACATGCTGATAAATTTTCAACCAAAACCAAAAACTATTTGAAGCACATGAACACTTCGGACTTTGCCTTCAATGGATATACCCATGCATGCCTAGAAAAATCATCAATGAAAGTCACGAAGTAAAGATAATTTCCAAAAGAAGGTGTTTGCATAGGACCACAGACATCAATATGTACAAGCTGCAATTTCTGAGTAGCCCGAACTGAACCATCTTTTGGACATGAGGAACGCTGCATTTTGCCCAAAATACAACCTTCACAAACATTTTCTGTTGAAGATAAATATACAAGCTCATTTTCATATGAGCCATGCTTGGATAAATTTACCAAATATAAAGATAAAGAAAAAGTGGAGGAAAAAAGGAAAAAATAATAAAAGAAAAAGTCTAGTCAAAATTCATGATGAGTAAGAGATACAATATCTTGCCTTGTAGTTGGTAGCATGTAGTGGAGAAAGTGGTGAGTTAAGAAGGAGGCACAAACCTCTTCACATGTTGATTGGTTATAAAAGTGAAGTGGGAGCACATTCAAAACAAGGAGAGAAAGAGGCAAGAGCTCCTAGTAGTCGGATCTGGCCATTTTGTCATTTTGGCTTCCCTTAGACTCCTTCCAACCGCACGTCAGTTTGTACACACCTCTATTGCAGAGCTCATATCTCAGTGCATATGTAACCATTTTGTGTGCCTTATCTCGTGTACTTTTTGCATATCAAATATCTCTTTGAAAGCTTATGTAGTTTGTGAGATATCAGTGAAAGAGTGAAGTCCAATTTTTCAGTATACCTGTGTAGATAGGTAGTCTATATTGGTCGGTTACGTTTCCTAACCAAAGCATATCAAAATTGCATGATTTTTGTCTTGTTGGAAAGCTCTTGAAATCTACTTCCACTGTCCCAAATATCTCATTGAGATAATTTATATTATGTGAGATATCTATCAGATAGTAAAGTCCAGTTTTATAGTGTACTTATGTGTGCAGGTGGTCTATCTTGGTGAGTTGAGTTTCCTGATCAAAACTCATCCAAATTACTTGTTTTTTATCTTGTTGGAAAGCTATTTGTGTCTACATTTGCTATACCAAGCATCTTTCTCAAAGGATATATATTCAGAGAGTTATGAGTCCGAGAAGGAAGCTCAATTCTTTAGCATATCTGTGTGGATAGGTAGTTCATCTTTGACAGTTGTGTTTCCTAATCGAAACTTGTCCAAAATAAGTAATTTATAGCTTGTTAAAAAGCTCTCTTTGTCTACTTTGATTGAATAAAGTCTCAAGTCCATTTCAGTTTTGTATTGAGAGCAGCAAGCTATCTAAGGTGCAGATGTTTGTCCAAGTGCTGGACATACAAGGGCTCACTACACACTTCCGTTGTGCATAGGAGAACTCATTCTCCACAATTGGTATCAGAGCAAACTTGGTGCTGAAGCTTCATAATCAGAGCTTGAGTTGAAGCAAAGCAAAAGAGGAGCTACAAAACAAGAGGGAGCTTCACAAACGCAAGAGCAAAGGACTATAAGTATTCGAGGTAACTCTCAAAGTCTTTGATACTCTTCAATGGCTGACTTGGGTCAACAAGTTGGATAAGGATAACTATCTCGTGTGGAGGTTTAGAATGACCAACTACCTAATGGGAAAAGGCTTATGGGGTATTGTGAGCGGCGATGATGCTTAACCTCAAATCAATCAAGCTATGGCCACCGAAGTCCAAAGGAGGCAAGCAAAAGAATGGGAAGAGAGGAATAGGAGAGTCATGTTCCTCATTTCGCAAGTCATTACTAATGCCATGGTAGGGCATATTCAACATCTAGAGAAAGCTAAGGATGCTTGGGAAGCTCTTGAAAGGATGTATTCAACAAATACCAAAGCTAGGAAACTTCAACTCAAGAATGAGTTGAACACAATCAAGAAAAGTTTGAGTCAATCCATAGCTAAATATACTTTGAAGATTAAGGAGCTAAGCGATGCTTTAGCTTCTATTGGCACAACGGTTGAAGACGAAGATCTTGTGTGTTATACTCTCAATGGCTTGAGAGAAGATGAATGATGGAAGCCTTTTATAACTTCCATTAACGTGAAAGATGCATATCCAGGTTTTGAACAACTAATCCCTCATCTTGTCACAGAAGAGCTTAGCTTCAGTGGTCCCAAAGGAAAGGACAGCCACAACCAAATGTTATATGCAGGTCGAGGTAAAGGAAGAAACTCAAGAGGTGGCTCAAGAGGAAAAGGAAGAGGTCACAACCACTCCAACTACAATCAAAACAATTCGGAAGACAACAAGGATGCATCAAATGTGAACGCAAAAGGAAGAGGTCGAGGTAGAAGTAGAGGAAGAGGTCGAAGCTCCTACAATTCTCATAAAGGTATAACATGCTATCATTGTGGTAAAGTAGGACACTATGCTAATGATTGTTGGCTGAAGAATGGAAGACCAAATGGAGGCAATCAAAGGAACCAAAGCCACTATGCAAGCACCTCAAGTGAAGGAAGCAAGGACACACTACTTGCAATGAGACATGAGTATAGAAGCTCTTGTGAAGATGACAAAAAATGGTACATTGATTCAGGTTGTAGTAACCATATGTCATGCCAAGGAAATTTGTTCACTAATCTACAGGTACCAAGTGGAAAAGGATGTGTTGAAACAGGTGATGATACTCAACACATGATTGAACATATTGGAGATATAAGGCTTGGAGATACAACAAAGGTACTATCTAATGTTCTTCATGTTCCTACAATTTCAAAGAACTTGATTTTAGTAGGACAAATGGTAGAGAAGGGTTATCATGTCATATTCAATGAGAATGGGTGCTTCATAAAGAATCCAAAGGAAGACTTCAAGGTCATTGCTCGAGGTAGAAGAGAAGGAAGGATGTTCACTTTGGACGTCCAACATCCACATGGAAAGGTCATGTACATTCAATGTGGGAACAAGAAGATTTCAGAGCTAGACTTATGGCACAAAAGAATAGGACACATCAACATTCCAAAGCTGAAGGACATGAGCAAACATGAAGTGGTAAGAGGTCTTCGAAAATTTAATAGCATTGGACTACATGAGTTATGTGAAGCTTGTCAACTAGCAAACGAGGCAACCATTCAAGAGGAGCAATTATGTGGCTCCAAATGTCTTGGACTTGATACATACGGATGTATGGGGACCAACCCAAGAGGCATCAATGGTTGATAATAGATTTTTTGTCACCTTCATTGATGATCACTCAAGAAAGGTATGGTTGTTTTGTATGAAGCAAAAATCAGAGGTGTTTTCTATATTCAAAAGATTCAAAGTTGAAGTTGAAAAGGAAACAGGAAGGTCTATCAAAACCTTAAGGTCTGATGGTGGAGGAGAATACTTCTCCAAAGAATTTTCAGATTTTCTACAAGAGAATGGAATCAAAAGGCAATTCACTTGTAGGTATACACCACAACAAAATGGAGTAGCTGAGAGGAAAAATAGGCAAATTGCTGAAATTGCAAGATGCATGCTCAATGAGATGAAGGTACCATTGTACTATCTTTGTCTTGGTTCTTCAAATGTGCAACATTTGTAGATTTCTGCTTACTAGTAGAAGAGCTCCATTTTCCTTAGCCCTTCTGGCTAGCTAGAAAAGCTTGATCTGCAACACGCATAATGGACCTGTTCTGCCTGGACTGATCTTCCTGCAACAGAACAGAGACTAAGTCCTCAAATGACAAGGCATTTGGATTGCCTTTCATCATCAACCGAAGAGTAGAAGCAAAACTCTGATATGAATCAGGAAGACCATTCAGAACGATCTGCACAAGTGAGCTATATGGTATAACCTCATTAGTAGAAATCAATTGTTCCTTCAAGTCTTTGATCTTTGTTAGGAAACTGTCCATAGAATCACCTTCATTCATGTGCTCACTCTCCAACTGCTTTCGGAGGTAAGTAACACGAGCCTCATTCCTAGCTTGGTACAATGTGGTAAGTGTATCCCAAGCATCCTTAGCTATTCTGCAAGAGCGAATATGAGGAATAATGGCATGTTTGAAAAACAAAGCTATCAATGCATGTGCTTGGGCATCTCTGCCATCCCAACGAATTTGCTCTGCAGTAGGTGCAGCAGAAACTGCAACACGAACAGGAATATGCAGAATACCATCATCTTCGATACCTTCTGCATCAGCTTCAGTACCTGTAGTTGTAACAGTGCAGGTGTGATATGATGTTTTTTGACACCTTGCACAATGTTCCACAGTCCTTTTGCAACCAACACATGTCGCATCAGGTGGTACCATCCAACTTATCCTCAACAGCCAACATACGGAATACATCACTGCTTTTAGCTATGGCTGGTGACTAAAATACCTTGATGCAAAAAATTGACTGTATCTAAAAAAGTTGAACAGAACTAACCAGATGAGTTTTGCTACATCTGTAGCAGACTTTGAGACGCTTATACTGGCGAACAAAAATTGGTATATGGCTTTGGCATAAAAAGATGAAATAGCCTACACAAGCATTGCAATAATGCATTCGGAGGCTGAAACGAGCTCAGATCACGATTTTGGCACCACATAGCGAAGCTGTTTTGATCTATGAAACACCCTGAGTATGCTCACCAGGAGTGTCGACGGTGCCCTAGATGAAGCGAGGACCTACTGTGATACCAATTGTTGGAGTTAGACGTCTGCGGAAGCATGCGAACAACACAAGGAAGAAGAAGAAGCTTGGAGCACAACACATAATACTGAATGTATTATTAGAGAATGTACAAAGATAAGTAGCCCATTAGGGCAATAGGCGTATATACAAGCTAGGGGAAAAAAACCTCCTAAAGAGGGAAAAAAGTGCCCCGGGGGTCCTAGTGTGTTCACACACATCACTACCTAAATATATCAACAGGGATGTGTGGAGGGAGAATCCAACAAAAGAAAAAGAAGAAGAAAATCATTATGCAAAGTAGCTCAATAAAAGACTCACCCTCTGCCCAAAGCCCCATGGGAGCATGCATCAAGCTTCAACACAAAACAAGGGGGACCCAAAGAATGTGAATAAAGAAGTTTAGAAAAGTCCCACACCCATAAGATCCTTCCAAGAATGGGAAGAATTGTAACAAGAGGTGACTAAATACATGTCACTCTAGTCGTTGGGTGCGGATGGTGAAGCAAAACTAAACAAGGTCCTCCCAACAATACGAAGAAATCTAATGTAAGGTGATTGGATGTACGTCACCTTAGTCGTTGGGTACATGCAGTGAAACATATAAACATGCTAAAAATAATGCAATAGGTCTTGAGTTATGATCATTCCCTTGACCACTGGAAAATAATTAAAGAAGTATACACTGCCTCTAAACCTTTGAGGCCTCCACAAGCACTGGTGGTGGACCACTACAAATATGCCATTGAGATACTCAAGGACTAGATCTACCATGTGTTAAAAGCTCAAGACAAGAAGCAAAGCCTATCAATGGATTGTTGGAGCAAGACAATCATCAATGGATGATTACATGAAACCTAGGAATGAAGAAGTGAAGAAAAGACTCAAGCTCAAAGCATGAAGTCAAGTGAAGAATTAGGAAGAATTGTTCTGTACATTTATGTATAATAGCTTTATGTATAGTCATGATATAGAAGAGATATGAAGAATAGATAAAAGTAGAGTCAATAGATTTCAAGTTTTCTAAGAGATAGATGTGTAGAGAGTTTTCTCGTCAGTTAGCGATTGGTCTTTCCTAGAATTCTCTCAGCTCGATCACGTGGATCAGGAAATATTTTGTACACATCTAATTCAAAAGCTAATCAATCTATGACCAAAGTTTGATGTTCTAATTCTCTTTATGTTGTGTGTATGACAACATTCATATGTAGAAGTCTGCAAGTGAAGTTCTCAGAATTCCACATTTTGCTACTCAGAGATTTGCTTGGATCTCAGTGCTCAGTGTAAATTTTTTTATGTTTCAGCATTCAAACTCTAAGTTAGAAGGTAAGGAAGCTCTGTCTAAAAGCATTTAGCAAAATGGGTTAGATTCTGAGGGAAATCAGCTTAAGAAGTTGACCATGTCAAAGTTGCCATTTCTAGAAGGTAGTTTCTGACATAGGTTTGATTTAAGTGATCAAATTAGAAATCTAATAGTTCTTTTGAACAACTAATGATCATTGTGATTGTTCAAAGGTAGTATGGACAGGTGTGTATCATTTGAATGATTAAAATCAAAGTCATATGCAGAGATTGAAGTTCATTTATGAAGCAGACTATTGAAGATGAAGGAAACTTCATACAGAGAAGTATTTCTTAATGTACATGAAAGATAATGTAAAGTTTGTGTAAAGTTTGGTTTATTCTTGATATAAAGGAGTTCTTTAATCAAGATAAATCAAACACTTGGAGAATTAAAGGTCTCCAAAAATGGTATCTGAGCAGAAAGATCAAATCAAAGTGAAGAAGAAGCATCGAGAACCCCACTATTGGAGATATCAAAGATCTTGTGAATTGAAGAAGAATAGAGTAAAGTTTGGAAGAAAACCTGAAGAAGAACAAAGCACGAGTTCAAAGGATCAAGAAGTATTAAAGCTTCATATCAAAGGTACATTATATCACCATAAATCTTAGTAATTGCAAACACAGAAGTCAAGAGATGGGAGAAAGCTTGCAGATTGACAAGCTAGATAGAGAGAACTATCTAGCATGGTCCATGAGGATGGAAGCACACCTCATGAACAAAGATTTGATATCATTTATTACAGGAGAAGAAGAAAAGCCTAAGTTTAAGGATCCAAGTGTTCCAACAAGAGAAGAACTTGCAGAATTGAAGAATTGGATGAAGAAAGATGCTCAAGCTAGGAGCATCATTTACATGGCTATAAATGATTATCTTCTACCACACATTAGAGGATTAGAAAGTGTAGCAAATGTATGGAATGCTTTGGAAGAACATTTCCAAAACACAACCAAATCGAGGAAGGCTTCACTATGGGCTGAGTTTAAGCCATTCAAGAAGAAAGTTTCTTAGTCAATTTGTTATTATGTTACAAGGATGAAGGACATTGCAGATAGCTTAGGAGTAGTGGATGAAGAAATTGAAGAAGACAAGTTGGTAAGGCAAATACTTACAAGTCTATGAGGAGATGAGAAGTGGAAACCTTTCATATTGTTTACAAAACTATCATTAGATCACTTTATTCCTGATCTTAATCAATTGTTATGACATGTGCTAACATTTGAGCAGGATATTAAAGGAGAGAATGATAGAAGTAGTCAAGCAATGTATTCAAAGGCCAAGAAGAAGAATACTGAAGGCAAGCAGACAAATGATGAAGAAGGATCTTCAAGTCAAGTAAACTTCATGAAAGGGAAGATGAATTTCAGAGGTAAAGGAAGAGGAGGTAAGAATAAAGATAATGCTAAACCTTGTTGGATTTGTGGCCGAACAAATCACTTGGCAAATGATTATTGGTATAACAATCAAACTGGTGGAAGTCATAATCGGAATTTCAGTCCTAGAGGAAGAGGAGGTAGAAATCAAAGAGGTAACTTCAGAGGAAGAGGTGGTAGGACCCCATTTTCTAGAGGAGGAGGAAGGAGTTTCCAAACTCAATCCTATAATAAAACCTATTACAATTATGCCTCATATCAGAAGGAGGACTTGACTCTTATTTTGAATGCAACACATGAAGTAATTAATGAAGATCAAATGGTGTTTTATATTGACTCGGGATGTAGCAATCATGTGAGTGGCAATATCTCCTTAATGACTGATATGGAAGCTAAAGTGAATGGACATACAGTTCAAACAGGAGACAACACCAAACACAAAGTAGAGAGCATTGGATTAGTGAAGACAAAGAGTGGAAGCATACTTCTAAGCAAGGTGCTTTATGTTCCAACAATTCCTAAAAATCTAATAAGTGTAGGGAAAATTATTGAGAAGGGATATGAATTCAGATTTACAAGTGATGCCTCTTGTTTTCATGACCGTAATGCATGTGTGAAGCTTGGAGAGTCGGAGAGCTGAAGTAGTGTTTCTTGCCAATGACTCTTTTTTTTTTTTACTTGAAGCTTGTTTGTCAAATTCGATTGAAAATATGTCCATTAGATGCATCTTGTCAAGAGCTTTGAAAAGAACTCGCTATTGATCATATTTGGGTTTTGAAGCTAAGAGAAAAGTTTGAATTTGTGCTTACTATTGTTACAAGTATCACGGCATGCATTTCTAGTGAAACACAGAGTAGGAGAGGTAGCTGAGCTGATTTACATGCATTGTAGCATCCTCACTTCACTTATCATCATGTGTGCACATGTTCTCATACACTTGATATGTCTAAATTCCATGGATTGATAATTAAACGTGTATTAATCCACCACTATATGCATTTGTGGGTGATTGAGGTATAGTCTCAATTGGCACAAGTCCCTAAGGCATCACGACTTAGGTACACAAAGGACATCAATTACAAGGAGTTATAGTGGATGGCGATTTTGGCATTAACTAGATGCCTGAACATACCATGAGAAAGCTTGGACTCCAACCTTCAAGACCTGCTAACTTCACTGTAACATTGGGAGATAAAACCATATTAAGACCTATGGGAGTGGTCCCTCGAGTCCCTGTTGAGATACAACGTAACATCTACACTTTGGATTTTCTTGTCTAAAGGTTGTCATAGGTAGATGGAAGTTTTCCCTTGTTGATCGGGAGACCTTGGTTAAGGCATGCCAATGTGCTGCATGATTGGGGTAGGGATACTATGTGGGTAACACAAGAAGGAAGAGAGCTACAACAGATATTTTTAGAAGAAGGACTAGACAACCAAAGACATATGAGCATGATGCAAACAATCGGTATTTGTATGGAAAAAGATATGTTAGACAACCCAGATTTGGAATTATATGAAGAAGAGAACATGTTGGCTTGGCTAAAAGGAGGACTCATCTTCTTACTATGGAATTTTTCCAAACAACTCAAGTAGAGAGGAAGTCTATGAAGGAAACGAGGAGATCATTTAGATTGTTGATTTGGGCATACCAGTCACAAGCCAAAAAAGAGAGAAAAAAAGATATACCGTTAAGTTCAACATTGATGAAGCTGCTTCAAATCCTATATCAATGGCCACTTGGTTATGGATAGATAAAATATTTTAGGATAATGTTTATGGTAGGAAGTGCGCCACATGACAAAGATGTGGAAGGAGTACCTGCATGTCTTTTGAAACATAGAATTCCATTGACCGAAGAAGTAGCAACAATAAAAGGAAAATGTTACAAATTAAATAAAGAAATAGCTAAAAGAGAGATACAAAAGATGGAGTATGCTAGAAATATTACTCCAATGAAGGATTTAGGGTGTCCCTATCACATGGTCAGGCCCTATCACATGGTCAGTGTGTCCAAAAGGAAGACAACCTATTGAGCCCATAAAAGTCATGTTGGTCAAAGTCAACTATAGTCAAAGTCAACAAGTTCAAGGTCAAAGTCAACAGGTGCAAAGTCAAAGTGCGTAAGTGCAGGTGTCAAAGTGCACAGGTAGTGCACAATGAATTGTCCACAAAGGGTAAATTGGAGAAAATGGGTTGCAAGTTGTAGAGGTATTTTCTCTAATTTCCCTAAGGTTCAAAGTGTGTTTTAAAGTGTTTTGGAAGGTTCAGGTGAACCCCCTCTTATGTGCAAAAGTGAAGACTTAAAAGGGAACATGAAGGTATGTGAAGCGGCAAAGTGTACGCACAGGTGAAAGAATGGCCCCCCCATTAAAATTTTTGGTTTTAGACTAAAGTCACTATAGGACAAAACAGTGAGTCGTTGGCTACAACTTGTGAGGACAATCTTGGGACATCAAAGTGAGGACCAAGATACCATTGCAGTTAGGAGCGTACGTGATCGGCACACTCACATCAAGGCAAGGGCCATTCTTGGACCAATCTTAGGGTAAGCAAGAGAGCATAGTCTAAGGGAGCAAGAGAGAGAAGTGCAAGAGTCACCAGTGTGCGACGCAGAGAGAAGTGGAAGTGAAGGAGTGCATAGGGAGTGCCTAAGGGATTGTGCAGAGAGTGCTAAGCTAGTCCCCCCAAGTATCTCAAGGTCCCATTGCAGTGGGCGTGTGCCGACAGAAGGTATTCACTCCTCCCCCTTTGTGGAAGCTTGGTGCAAGGTGTGCACAAGGATAAGCTTGAAGCAGGTGGAGGTCTGGTGCAGAGGAGGCCGGCGGCAAGAAGACTTTGGGATATTGGGTATTTTGTAATTGGGCACTCTGTGGAATTGTGCACAGAGAGGTATTGGCTTGTCTTGTACTTCAACCATTGTAATTTTCTTATTGTAATCAATCGGCAGAAGCTTCCAGGTGTATTATCTCTTCTTGTTTCTTCCCTTTTCTCCTACAAACCCTCAAACTCCTTCTTGTCTAAGAATCCACCAACAAAATTTGGCACGCCCGGTGGGACCTCCAAGGAGATTTGAGCTTAGGAAAAACCAAGTGCGAAGCATAGAAGAGATCAAGTGTCGACAGAACCACAGTGCTACTTCATCAAACAAAAGGTAAATATATTCTTATCAAGTGTCTTACATTCAGTAGGCTATGAGCTGCTCATGACCGCAACCCGGTCCCAAGTATTGAGGGTCACCTGCAAGCAGACAAGGAGGAAGGTTGTTAGAAGGTCCCCCAGTCCACTATCTTCCACATCATCAGTCAAGAGCATGGCGGGTCAGGTAGACTTGGAAACTTTACTCTCTAGATTAAATATAAAGTTTCCTTCTTTCAAAGGCCTAGCTCAGGAGGATCCAGATGAACACATTAGAAGGTTTTTGGCACTCTGTAAGACTAGAGGCCTAATGGGTAGAGAGGATGCTTTTTTTATTCTCTTCCCTGCCACATTAGAGGGATTAGCGGATAAGTGGTTCAGCCAGTTTGCTGAAAACCATTTTACCACTTGGGATGTGATGAAAGATGCTTTTAAAAATCAGTTCTAGCATGGCAACACTACGAAGATTATCATAGAAGAGCTAGAAAATTTAAGATTAGGTCCAGGAGAAAAGTTCCCAGAGTTTGTGACTCGGGCCAAAGCACTAATGGCTAAATTGCCAGATCCACCCCACGATTTTTTTGTCAAGAAATGGTTGGCTAATCCCCTACCAGTGGCCACCCAATGCAAAATAAAGGAATTAGTGCTACCTACAGCCTCCATAGAGGAGTTCATCAGCACAGCCACACGCTTGGAGCAGATAAGATACCAGTATGGAGCAACCTCTTCCCAACTAACATATGGTACAGAAATGGAGGATCCAGTGATATAGCTAAGGAAAGAGCTGGAGGGCTTAAAAAGAAATAAGCCCTACAAAGAGGAAGAGAATGTTGTTGCTCAGTTGAGAAGGGAGATTGAAGCACTAAAGCTCCAAAAGGAGGAGGAGGCCCAGGCAGAGGAATTGGCTCAGCTACGACAAGAGTTGCAGGAGCTCAAAGGAGGTGGCATCAAGAGTGGACTTTGGTGTTCCATGTGTAGCAAGCAAGGTCACATAGTAAGTGAATGTCCTCAGTTAAGTGTGACTTGTCAATTATGCAGGAAGGTTGGCCATGAGGCCCATGAATGCCAATCAAGAGGAATGCCTGCAACGACATACTGGACACAAGGAGGAACCCCAACACCAGCAAATGTGATGGCTGCTGCACCAAATCAAGGTAACAACTATAATCCTAGACAGAGGAATAACTTTGGAAATGGGCCTAGGAGGCCAATCATCTGTTTCAGATGTGGAGAATGTGGGCACTATCAAAGTAGGTGCACCCTACCAGAAAATGCCCCTCCTTGCAGGAACTGCCCTGATGCAAGAGACCATTATACAATTTGTTGTCCTAAGAATCAAACCTCTTCATCCGGGCCTCATATTCAAATGATTTCGGAAGAAGAAGTGCGTGATCTGGTCAATGAGCCATCACCATCTACCAGGGTGGTGCAATTAGAAGAAATAGAATCTTTGACTGTGCAAACAAGAAGCAAGGGGAAAGCTCAAGCAAACATAGGACAAGAATCAAAGATTAAGGAGGGGATTCAAAATAGAGAAACATCTGAAGATAAAGTCAACACAGGTGCAGATTCAAGTCAAAAAGGAGATCTCATATGCACCAGTGATGCCATTGGGCATGCCTTCAACAGGGCTCATGAGGAGCTTGATAAGTCAACTGGAGCCCATGATCTCAAGGAATCAGAGGCTTCAAAACTACTAAAGTCCATGAAAAAGGAGGTTAGTATTTTTTATTTAATAAAGATGGATGGGAAATTTAGGTCAGAGTTATTGCAGATATTTGATGAAGCTTCCACTACAAGTTTGGTGGCAAAGACGGCTGTTTCACATAAAGGAAAAATTGTAGGGGAAGCACCCCTTACGGATTATAAAAGTCCTCGGCTTACAGTATCAATCAAGGGTCATGAATTTCAAGGAGTTATTGTGGATAGTGGTTCTGGCATTAACTTGATGCCTGAACATACCATGAAAAAGATTGGACTCCACCCTTCAAGACCTGCAAATTTCACTGTTACTTTGGCAGATCATAGCAAAGTAAGGCCCTTGGGAGTGATCCCAAAAGTTCCACTTGAAGTACAAGGTAATCTATTCATTCTGGATTTTGTGGTTTTAAGATTGCCCCAGGTTGAAGGAGGATTTCCTCTCTTAATTGGACGACCATGGCTGAGGCATGCAAGTGTCATTCATGATTGGGGCAAGGACACTATGTGGGTACAAAAGAAAGGGCAGGAGCTGACACAGATTCATTTAGAAGAGGGCCCAGACAATCAAGGAAACACTAGTATGATGCAAACAGTTGGCATTTGCATGGAAACAGAATTGGAGGATCAACCCCAAATAGATTTTGAGGAAGAAGAGGATATTCTAAATTGGCTCCAAGCAGGCAACTCTTCCTCTTGTTTTGGAATTTTTCTTAATAATTCTTGCACGACTGAAGGTTATGATGAAGATAAGGAAAAAGTCCAGGTTGATGGATTGGGAGAGCCCATCACAGACCACAGAAGGGGCAGGAAGACACCCCTCAAATACAACTTGGAGGAGGATATGACAACCACAGATAAAGAAGTTTCTAAAGCTAAAGGCAAGGTAAAAAATTCTAGTGAAGAATGTTCTTTCCCGATTCAAGAAATCCCTGCAGGATGGATGCAGGACAAGGAGGAACACATTGAAGTCCAAAATACACCTGCTTATGAAGCAATGCACGAAAAGCTAGTAGAAGAAGACAAGGAAGCAGATGCACACGAAGATAATATGGTAGAGAGAAATCCTATCCAAGAAATACAATTAGGCACTCAAGACAATAATCGGCCAGTTTTGGTGGCCACTTGGTTGTGGAGCCACCCAGGGCTCCTTGAAAAGGTAAAATCATTCTTGACCCAGTATATAGATGTTTTTGCCTGGCATTATAAAGACTTAGAAGGAGTGCCTGCAACTTATGGAGAGCACAGAATCCCTCTGGTTGATGGAGCCAAACCCATAAGAGGAAAGAGTTATAGACTTAATCCAAAATATGCTGAAGCTATCTATGTGGAAATCCAAAAGATGGAGGATGCAGGAATCATCATTCTGTGAAGAGAGATGGTGGATGCAATCCAAAGATGAGTAGGTGCTGCTACAACCAGCTTCACACCAGCCAACTGAGACTTCAGAGTTGATTAGTAGACCCTTTGAGGTTCCTAAATCCACCAAAATATCAGCCAAGTACTTTGGAACATGTATCCCAAAAGTTTAAGTCAAGACAGACTAGTTGTGAAATGACTAGCTCCCAAAACTTGCTATTTTTGGACATACACCTGCTGGAAAAAATGAACAGTGCTCTCAACCTGGTAAGAAGTTGAAAAATTCCTTTTGGGCATAGCAAATAGACTTAGCAAGATTCCCAATCCAAGTTAAAACACTTCAAATGATGGACTGAGCACTGAGAACAAGTTTCAACAATTTCTGGAACCTCCCCACAATTCTCGGGGCTCTGCAGAAATAGACCAATAAGCAGTAAAATGCAGATATCTCCCAAAGTATTAATTCAATGACCTTGAAAATTTATATGCGAAAAGTAGACAGTACGAACTATCCAACGCACTTTAAAACACTGAAAATGGATCAGTAGAACTCGAGATATGACCTTCTAAAGGTACTACTCTGAGTGAGTATAGCAGAGAACAAAACAGAGAAGTAGATGATGATAAATGTATAGATTCACATATGATTACAACCACATTGGCAATGAATCTTTGCACAATAGGAGTAGAATGATAGAGCTATGGAGTAAGCTCTTCAATCTCTACAAAATGACATGAAGTGGTCACGTACAAGGCTTGCTAATCGCCTCTTCCTTCTTGCTCCTTTTATAGCTATTCTTGGAGGGAGTTTTGAATTCGAATTCGAATGGCTCCACCTAAAAGTGATCCCCAAAGTTAGGAGATATTCCCTCAGCTCCGAAATTCGTGATTTTAGGTAGATGGGGCCACGACTTTTCTTTTACATCATGGATGAGGTAAGCTATACTCTTCCTTTTTCTTTTTTCAATTACAAGAGATAAAAATGAACTCTTTTACAAGAGGTGTTCACATGACTACTCATGTGACTTACAAAAGAGGATAATATCAAATATATCAAGCATGTAGGCTTGGGTAAAATGCACCAACAGCTCCCCCTCAAGCCGAACATGCTTGGCCTCCAAAAAAGTCTTCAATTGTCCTTGATTTCCTGCAAGCCAATCATCAACTTGAATCTACTTAACTTTGTACCATCAAGAGCTTTAGTCAACATGTCGGCACATTGCATATCTGTAGAGACATAGGATAGTTGAATATCCTTGCTCATTAGCTTCTCCCTTACATAATGGTAGTGGACTTCAATATGCTTGGTTCTAGCATGGTATACCGGATTAGCTGCTAGATGTAGTGAGCTTGTGTTGTCACCAAAAATGTGAGGTGTTGAAGAATAAAGTCCAAGATCTGTGTACAAAGACTTTAAGCACATGATTTGTTGAGTTGCATTAGCCAAACCTCTATATTCAGCTTCGGTAGAAGATAATGCCATGGTTGGTTGCTTCTTCGATGACCAAGAAATGATTTTTGAACCTGCAAATGATATATATCCTGATGTGCTTCTTCTATCATCTTTAGATCCGGCCCAATCTGCATCTGAATAGACCTTTAGCTCAATATCTGAAGTAAATGAATAAAACAAACCTTCATTCATGGTCCCCTTTAGGTACTTGAGGACTCTCTTGGCCGCTTCCATATGTGGTCTTCTCGGCTTATGCATAAACTGACTCAATATGCTAACACTATAGCATATATCCACCCTTGTGAGTGTTGCATAGTTCAAACTTCCAACCAAGCTTTGATAGCTTGTGATGTCTTCAATTGGCTCTCCTTCATAAGCACTAAGCTTATGATTTTGCTCCATAGGTGTACTTGCACACTTGGTATTTTCCATCTTGAACTTGACGAGCATGTCATGGACATACTTCCTTTGTGTGATGTATATACCTGAATCTGTGTAGATCAACTCCAATCCAAGAAAATAAGTGAGTGGTCCGAGGTCACTTATTTTGAACTCCTCCTTCATTTGAGCCTTTACTTGTTTAATTCCTTCAAGATCATTGCCTGTGATAATAATATCATCAACATACACACATAAATAGATCACTTCAGATCCATTCCTCTTTATGAACAAAGAGGTATCCGCCTTGCTAGCTTTGAATCCTTGGTCCTGCAAATAAGTCACCAATCTAAAATTCCAAGCTCTTGGATCTTGCTTCAATCCATACAAAGCTTTCTTTAGTTTGCATACATAGTTAGGATGATGTGCATCCTCATATCCAGGAGGTTGTGCCATATACACTTCCTCAGAAATCCATCCATTCAAGAAAGCATTCTTTACATCAAGTTGATAGAGATTCCAATTTCTAGATGCAGCAAGACTAATGAGAACTCTAATTGTAGGCATTTTTGCAAGAGGAGAGAAAGTCTCCTCATAATCAATACCATGGGTCTGAGCAAACCCTTTAGAAACTAACCTTGCTTTGTGTCTATTTATACTTCCATATGGATTCCTCTTGATTTTGTATATCCATCAAGATCCAATTATCTTCATAGATGGCTTGTTAGGTACAAGCTCCCAGGTGTCATTCTCGTTCAAGGCTTCCATTTCTTCATCCATTGCATCTCTCCAAGCTTTCTTGCTTTGTGCTTCTTCGAATGTTGTAGGTTCTTCATTGGTTGAATCCTTTGCAATGTAGATTGAGTGCTTCGTGACCAAAGAAGTATCATAACCAAACCTCTCTGGTTTCTTCTTCTCCCTTGAAGACCTTCTAAGTGGTTGATGTGAGCTCTCAGGTCCATATGTAGCATCCTACATCTTTGCTTTTCCTTTGTTCTTCCATAGCTTTAGTCTTTCCAAGTCTTCTAGGTCAATCTCCGAATCACTTTCTTCAATCTGCTTTGGCTCCTTTGGTTGAAGTGATGGAAAATCTTCATCCAAGTCATATGGCAGCTTCACTTTCCTGTCATCATCAAACCATGATTTGTTTTCATCAAAAATTACATCTCTACTCACAGAAAATCCTTTATTGGTTGGATTGTACAATCTATATCCTTTTTGGTTTTGATCATAACCAATGAATACACACTTCTCTGCCTTGGGATCCAATTTCCCTCTTACTTGAGAAGGAATGTGAGCATAGGCTAAGCATCCAAAGATTTTACAATGCTCTAGACTAGGTCTTCTTCCATTCCACACTTCATATGGAGTGGTTCCATCTAGTGACTTAGATGGAAGTCTATTTATGAGATATGTGGCTGTCGACACAGCCTCTGCCCATAGGTAGTTTGGCAATCCCTTTTCGTTGAGCATGGACCTTGCAGCTTCGACAATAGCTCTGTTCCTCCTCTCTGCTACACCATTGAGTTCGGGTGTATACCTTGTAGTGACTTCCCTTTTAATGCCTCTTTCATGCAAGAAGGCATCAAATTCAGAAGAGAAGTATTCTCCTCCACCATCTGATCTGAGTTGTTTCAACGTCCTACCTGTTTGGTTTTCAACAAGAGCAATATACTTCTTAAAGCAATTAAACACTTCATCCTTGTGCTTCATGAAAAACAGAATGGTCCACCTGCTACAATCATCTACGAAAGACACATAATATCTTGAGCCTGATATAGATGGCTCCTTACTTGGACCCCACACATCCGTGTGCACTAGATCCAAAGGATTTTGATACATATATCCTTTCTTATTGAAAGGTTGTCTATGAGCCTTGCCTAGTTGACAAGCTTCACACTTATAAATCATGTGTTGCCTTGTGATATTAGGCAAACCAAGTACACTTTGGTCCCTGCAAATTTGTTTGAGTGTCCTCTCACCAATGTGAGCAAGCCTTTTGTGCCATATCTCCAACTCTGTAAGAGTCTGAGATCCATAGCTAAAAAAAGCTATGTTCTTTGTATCTTCCACTTCAAAAGTGAAAAGCCTTCCTGTCTTTTCTCCTTTGGCAATCCTTCGAAAGCCTTGCCTTGGGTCTTCAACATATGCTCCAAATCGATTGAATCTAACCTGCAATCCTTTTTCAACAATCTGTCCAACACTTATTAAATTTTTGGTAATTGTAGGGACATACAAGACTTTGCTTAAGAGGTTCATATTCCCATCTGATGTCTTCACATTACCTATCTTCTCCACTGAGTGCTTTGTGTCATCTCCTGTCTGCACTTCATGCTTGTTATGAGGATCTTCCAAATCAGAAAGTAAAGCCACATTTCCTGCTACATGGTTTGAGCATCCCGAATCAATGTAAAATATGTGATCATCATCCTTACCCTTCTTCGCTGATAGATTCATAATCAATAATGAATCTTCTTGACTTTGGTCCTCTGCATAGTTATTGTAATCTCTTCTTCCTCTATGGCCACTTTGATAGTTGTTGTTGTTGTAATTGTTATTGTAGTAGTTGTTGTTGTTGTAGCCTCCATTGTATCTACCTCTATTTGATCCATAGCCACCTCTATTGAATCCTCTTCCTCTTGAGTTCCTCGGGTTCCTGAAACATTCTTCAGTAGTATGGTTAGATAAGCCACATATATTGCAAGGTTGAGATGATTGGAATCTCCCATTGCCTTGCTTTCCACCTCCGCCTCTTCCTCTAGCTCTTCCTCTACCTGCAAAGTTTGCTTGGAAAGAGCTACCTTCATCTTCATTCTTCCTATTCTTTGACTTGTCCTTGACCTTAGCTTTATCAGAATATAAGGCAGAAGTTTGATTACCTCTTGAGGACTCACCACCTTTGCTAATCTTTGCTTCATGAGTGAAGAGTTGGCCCATGAGTGTGTTGAGGTCGGGTACATGCATATCCATGTATAAATCCATGGCTGTTGTGAATGACTCCCACTTGTCGTCTGCTTTGATTCCATTCATGATTTGTCTTATGATTTGCTCCTCTTTGATTACCTCTCCAATGCTTCCAAGTTGGTCGGAAATCTCCTTCATCTTTGTGACATAATCAGACACATTTTGCTTCGGGCTTTTCTTCATTGTTGTGAACATCCACAATTGGTTCTTCCTTGCTCGAGTGTTGGAAGAGAAGAAAGAAGCAAGTGCATTCCAAGTTTCTCTTGATGTCTTGCATCCATTGACATGAGGTAAAAGAAAATCAGAGATTGAGTTTAGTATATAGGACCTTGCAAGCGCATCCTTCGAACACAAATTCGAAAGTCCTTCCACTTCTTCATGTGATGGTTGCCCTTTGTTCCTCATGGTTGGCATTGCTTCATCTCCGGATATGAATCCATATAGATTCCTCCCTTGAAGGTAAGCCTCCATCCTTAGAGACCATGCCGGGTAGTTGTTTCGATCCAATTTGTCAATTGTTGATGGAAATCCATCTCCCATGTTGCTTGACTATGCTCTGATACCACTGTGAAGAGAGATGGTGGATGCAATCCAAAGATGAGTAGGTGCCGCTACAACCAGCTTCACACCAGCCAACTGAGACTTCAGAGTTGATTAGTAGACCCTTTGAGCTTCCTAAATCCACCAAAATATCAGCCAATTACTTTGGAACATGTATCCCAAAAGTTTAAGTCAAGACAGACTAGTTGTGAAATGACTAGCTCCCAAAACTTGCTATTTTTGGACATACACCTGCTAGAAAAAATGAACAGTGCTCTCAACCTGGTAAGAATTTGAAAAATTCCTTTTGGGCATAGCAAATAGACTTAGCAAGATTCCCAATCCAAGTTAAAACACTTCAAATGATGGACTGAGCACTGAGAAAAAGTTTCAACAATTTCTGGAACCTCCCCACAATTCTCGGGGCTCTGCAGAGATAGACCAGTAAGTAGTAAAATGCAGATATCTCCAAAAGTATTAATTCAATGACCTTGAAAATATACATGCGGAAAGTAAACAGTAGGAGCTATCCAAAGCACTTTAAAACACTGAAAATGGATCAGTAGAACTCGAGATATGACCTTCTAAAGGTACTGCTCTGAGTGAGTATAGCAGAGAACAAAACAGAGAAGTAGATGATGATAAATGTATAGATTCACATATGATTACAACCACATTGGCAATGAATCTTTGCACAATGGGAGTAGAATGATAGAGCTATGGAGTAAGCTCTTCAATCTCTACAAAATGACATGAAGTGGTCACGTACAAGGCTTGCTAATCGCCTCTTCCTTCTTGCTCCTTTTATAGCTATTCTTGGAGGGAGTTTTGAATTCGAATTCGAATGGCTCCACCTAAAAGTGATCCCCAAAGTTAGGAGATATTCCCTCAGCTCCAAAATTCATGATTTTAGGTAGATAGGGCCACGACTTTTCTTTTATATCATGGATGAGGTAAGCTATACTCTTCCTTTTTCTTTTTTCAATTACAAGAGATAAAAATGAACTCTTTTACAAGAGGTGTTCACATGACTACTCATGTGACTTACAAAAGAGGATAATATCAAATATATCAAGCATGTAGGCTTGGGTAAAATGCACCAACACATTCCTGTAGAACACTCAGAGTGGCTCTCACCTATGGTCATAGTACCAAAGAAGAATACTAATAAAATCAGAATTTGTGTTGACTTTAGAGCACTCAACAAGGTGACCATTCCAGATGGTTTCCCAATGCCTTTTGCAGAACAGGTCATTGAAGAAGTGGCTGGGCATGCATTATATAGCTTTATGGATGGATTCAGTGGCTATAACCAAATATCAATACATCCAGAGGATCGTGAAAAGACTGCTTTTATCACACCTTGGGGAACATATGTGTATGTAAAAATGCCATTTGGGCTCAGAAATGCTCCAGCCACCTTTAACAGAATGGTCAATCTCATTTTTGGCCCCCTATTTCTGGAATCACTTAGAATCTTCATGGATGACTTCTCTTCGTTTTCAGGATCTCACAAAGAAACTCCTCTAGATTGTTTGGACCACCACTTGAGGCAGTTGCAGAATGTTTTCAAAAGATGCACGGAGACTAAGTTAAAGCTCAATCCAAACAAATGTCATTTCCTTGTGACAGAAGGAACTCTCTTAGGACATGTGGTGTCTGCTAAAGGTATGGCCCCAGATCTTGACAAAATCATTTCTATATTAAAGTTGCCTAAACCTAAATCCCCTAAAGAGATTCAGAGTTTCTTGGGGCATACTGGATACCATAGAAGGTTTATAAAAATGTATGCAGAGATAGCCAGACCTCTGGCTAGACTTACAGGTAAGGAAGTACCTTTTAAATGGGAAGAAGAGGAGGAAAAAGCATATCAAACATTACGGTCAAGGTTAGTGTCTGCTCCTATTTTGGTCACACCTGAGTGGTCAAAAATCTTTCATATACATGTAGATGCCAATGCCTATGCAGTGGGGGCAGTTTTGACCCAACCCAGTGAAGAATTTAAAGTGGACAGACCAATTCAATATGCCAGTAGAATCTTGACCAAGGCTGAAAGGAATTACAGTACTACAGAAAGGGAAGCCCTAGCAATGGTCTTTGCTGTCCAAAAATTCCGTCATTACTTACTGGGAGTAAAATTTATTATTATAACAGATCACCAACCACTAAAATACCTACTCAATAAACCACAAGCCACTGGTAGAGTATGGAGGTGGTTATTGTTGTTCCAAGAGTTTGATTTTTCTGTAGTCCATAGACCAGGTAAAGATAATGTTATGGCAGATCACCTCTCCAGGATCAATATAATGAATCAAACTGGTGGAATCAATGATGATTTTCCAGATGCTCATCTGTTTGCTGTACAAGCTCAAGGTTGGTATTATGATATCAAAAATTTCATTAAAACTGGGTTGTATCCAGAAAAGGCTAGTGCTGCGCAAAAGAAGAGACTGCTAATCAAGAGTAGACCATATACCTTCATTGAAGATAAATTGTATAGACAGGGCAAGGATGATAGGTTCAGGAAGTGTTTGGAAGAAGAAGAAGTGAGGGAAGTCCTTCACTCTGCACATGAAGGAACAGGTGGTGGGCACCTTCCAGGGCATATTATGAGTCAAAGGATTCTGGATGCTGGTCTATGGTGGCCTACACTATTTAAGGATGCAGATGAATGGGGAAAGGCATGTGACATTTGCCAGAGGTGTGGACCTAAGCCAACAAAGCAGAGGCATAACCCCTTGGTTGTTTCCACTTCCTGGCAACCATTTGAGAAGTGGGGGCTAGATTTTGTAGGGCCCATCTACCCTCCCGCAATTCCTAAAAGAGAAAAATATCTCTTGATAGCTACAGATTATGCGACAAAGTGGGCTGAAGCTATTGCCTCCCCCGATTGCACTGCCCAAACTATTGCTGATTTCATTTATAGTAGCATCATTTGCAGGTTTGGATGCTCACTTGAAATTTGTATAGATCAAGGTACCCATTTTGTCAATAAGGTCCTGCAGGAAATTTTCAACAGGTATAGAATTCTACATAGGACCTCTTGTGCTTACTATCCAAGAGCCAATGGACAGGCTGAGTCGACAAATAAGGTTTTAATCTCAATGTTAAGAAAGGAGTGTATGTTACAGCCCACTTCCTGGGGCATTGCTTATCAAGGTACCCTATGGGCATACAGGTTAGCCTACAAAGAGGCCACAGGATATTCTCCATTCCAACTAGTCTATGGCATATTGCCCATTGAGCCTTTTGAATTTTTACATGGATCGCCTAAGATAGCATTCATGCAGGGAAAGAAGGATTGTGATGTCTCTCAGAGGCTAGGAGCACTACATAAAGTGGAGGAGATTCGTCTACTAGCAACGAAACAATTGGTAGAGACTCAGATGAAGAGGAAGGAGGCACATGATCGACATCTGTGGAACAACAACATTGAAGCAGGCATGTTAGTTCTTCTCCATAGACCTCATCTTCATACACAGCTGAGAGGAAAATGGCTTCCACATTGAGAAGGACCTTATAGAGTCAAAACAATGCTAAATTGGGGTGTTGTGGAGTTAGAGACGTTGAAAGGAGAGGCCTTGCCACTGGTCAACATATCTAGGCTCAAGGCCTATCTTCAACACACTTGAAGAAGTATGGATCACCTGGAACTCCATATCTGTCCAGGTTGTACATAGCTTTCTCATCACATTTTGCTCAGTTTTAGTAGTTTTCTTTATCAATTTCATCCTTGTTACTGGTGTTTTTAGAAAACCTAGAAGGCATTTCATAACCTCTACAAAAGTAAAACTTTTGGGTATTTTTGGAAATTTTTCTAGCAATTTTCTGGCATTTTTTATCCCTTTCCGATGTCATTTTCTTGCCAAATTTGAGGAATAAAGGAAGCTCTCTGTAGGTTTGATTGTAACATTCTAGCTTAGGCCTGTAGAAAAATTTTTGAGAATTTTTTGGATTTTTTTGCAATTTTTCTGGATTTTTTATGTATTTTCTTTGATTTTTGGGACAATTAAAAAAAAAAAAGGCCCCATAGGGGCGTTTTCTTTTTCTGCACAAAAAAAAAAAAAAAACAAACAAAACCCCAAAACCCCACCGACCAACCCCTCACCGACCACTCTTTTCCCCCCCCTCCCCCCCCCCCAATTCTTTTTCCTTTTTTTATTTTATTTTTCTTTTGTTTTATTTTATTCTTTTTTATTTTATTTTATTTTGTTTTTAGTTTATTTATGATTTTTTTATTTTTATTTTTATTTTTATTTTATCCGCACAGGCATTCCAAAAAAAAAAAAGGTTATTTTTATTTTATTTTATTTTTTTGTTTTCTTATTATATTTTAATATATATATAATAAATTTTTTTTTTTCATTTTTATGGCTCAAAGCTTTTGGCTCTGGATCGTGCCTCGGTTGGCCGTTTTTTATAAAAAAGGAGTCATTTTCATGTTTTTTGGCACCTTTGGACTCAGTTTTTGGCTTTATTTTTCCAAATTCCCACATTTTCTCTGAGTTTTGGTCAAAACCCTCATTATTTGCACACATTTATCACATGTTTTTAATTACCCACATTGTCCACATGGTCTATTCTCACCTTCTCTTTCCTTATGTTTAATAATATTCCATCTATACCCTCTGTAGCCCTCTAGTTTGATCATTTTAGCCCCCATCCAGGCCCTGATTCCTACTTCCAACCCCTCCCTTTACCAATCTGCCCAGCCACATCCTTCACCCTCCCGGCCCCATCCATCTTCATACCCTCAGCCCTCCCTTCCCATTCCATTCTAACCTCCCATTGCCCCTCTTTTGCTTTTCCATAACAAAATCCCACTTCTCGTTCTTTTCTGGTGCTTGTTCTGGTGGAATTGGTTGCTGCTCAGATGTTCTCTTCAAGTTGTTGCAGCTCTATTCTCATGGTGTCCTCTATGTCCAAAGTTTTGGCTGTAGCTCTCCGGGACGGAGAGCACATTAGGTGGTGGGCAACTGTTGAGCCCATAAAAGTCATGTTGGTCAAAGTCAACTGCAGTCAAAGTCAACTAGTCAAAGTCAACTAGTCAAAGTCAACCGGTCAAAGTCAACAAGGTCAAGGTCAAAGTCAACAGGTGCAAAGTCAAAGTACGTAAGTGCAGGTGTCAAAGTGCACAGGTAGTGCACAATGAATTGTCCACAAAGGGTAAATTGGAGAAAATGGGTTGCAGGTTGCAGAGGTATTTTCTCTAATTTCCCTAAGGTTCAAAGTGTGTTTTAAAGTGTTTTGGAAGGTTCAAGTGAACCCCCTCTTATGTGCAAAAGTGAAGACTTAAAAGGGAACATGAAGGTATGTGAAGCGGCAAAGTGTACGCACAGGTGAAAGAATGGTCCCCCCATTAAAATTTTTGGTTTTAGACTAAAGTCACTACAGGACAAAACAGTGAGTCGTTGGCTACCACTTGTGAGGACAATCTTGGGACATCAAAGTGAGGACCAAGATACCATTGCAGTTAGGAGCATACGTGATCGGCACACTCACATCAAGGCAAGGGCCATTCTTGGACCAATCTTAGGGTAAGCAAGAGAGCATAGTCTAAGGGAGCAAGAGAGAGAAGTGCAAGAGTCACCAGTGTGCGACGCAGAGAGAAGTGGAAGTGAAGGAGTGCATAGGGAGTGCCTAAGGGATTGTGCAGAGAGTGCTAAGCTAGTCCCCCCAAGTATCTCAAGGTCCCATTGCAGTGGGCGCGTGCCGACAGAAGGTATTCACTCCTCCCCCTTTGTGGAAGCTTGGTGCAAGGTGTGCACAAGGATAAGCTTGAAGCAGGTGGAGGTCTGGTGCAGAGGAGGCTGGCGGCAAGAAGACTTTGGGATATTGGGTATTTTGTAATTGGGCACTCTGTGGAATTGTGCACAGAGAGGTATTGGCTTGTCTTGTACTTCAACCATTGTAATTTTCTTACTGTAATCAATCGGCAGAAGCTTCCAGGTGTATTATCTCTTCTTGTTTCTTCCCTTTTCTCCTACAAACCCTCAAACTCCTTCTTGTCTAAGAATCCACCAACACAACCAAAAGAGAGTGTGGTACAGTTAGAGACCTTGAAGGGAGAGAACCTACCATTGGTCAACACATCTAGGAGCAAGGCCTATCATCAGGAGAAGTAAAGCTCTCTCGATCACCTGAAACTTGCAAAATTTGTCCAAGTTGAACATAGCCTTCTCGTATAATTTTTTGTTTAAATTTATTAATTTTAATCAATAGTTAAGATTTTTTTCTCTAGCTTTTTCATGCAAATTACAGGCCATTTCATAGTCCATTTCATGAGCACCTTTTTGGAAATTTTTAGAAGTTTGTTTTTGAATTTTTAGAAATTATTTTAGATATTTTTTAGAATTTTTGTCCTTTTCTCAATGTTGTTTTCTTAATAAAATAGAAGAAAAAACAAGGCTTCTTGTAATTTTGAGTGTGACAACTATCTAGAAGTTGTGGAAATTTAAAAAAGCACCCCTCCTTGGGTTTTTATTCTTATTCCAAAAAAATTCTCTCTCTACCTATCTCTATCTTCTCTCTCTACCTCTCTCTATCTTCTCTCTCTACCTCACTCTATCTCTCTACATCTCTCTAAATTCTCTCTCTAACTCTCTGTATCTTCTCTCTATCTCTCTCTATCTTCTCTCTCTCTACTTCTCTTTACCTCTATCTATCTTCTCTCTATTTCTCTCACCCTCTCTCTACCTCTTTCTACTATCTCTCTTCTCTTTTCCCCCATCTCCCCCCACCCCTCCCCCCTCCCCATGCCCCCCTCCCACCCCCCCTTCCCCCCCCCCCATGCACCATAGGATAAAGTTTTATCCTATGGTGTGGTTATATTTTTTATTTTTATTTTTTATTGGCTACATACTTTTGGTTTTAGATTGCACCTCCGGTGGCCATTGTTTTCAAACTTGGGGTCAATTTCAAGTTTCTTCCACCGTTGGACTCAAGTTTTGCATTAATTTTACCAAAATCCATACTTTTCTCCTACTTTTGGTCCGAACCCACATGTTTTGTACACATTTTACATGTGATTTTTATGCCATACATGGTCCACATGTTCTATTCCCTCCTTATTTTCCCACATGTTTCACATTCTTCCATATGAATCCTCTATAGCTTCCACATTTTGATATTTTTTTTCCTATCAATAGCCCCAAATGCCCCTCCGTTTATTCTTGAGCCCAGCCCCACCCCCCTCCATGCACTACCCTTCTTGGCCCTTCAACCCTCCCTATCTATCCTCTGTTATCTAGCTTTTGTTTCCTCAATGAGCTCATATCTAGCTTTGGTTATTCCCTTGTAATTATTCTTTCATGCTCCTAGTGGACTTGGTGGCTACTCATATGTCATTTTGAAGGTATTACACAACATGTGCTAAGGTGACCCTCTTTGCTCATGGTTTGCTTGTTAGCTCTGCAAGATAGAGAGCCCATTAGGTGGTGGGTTGGTTAAAGTCAAAGTGGTCAAGTCTTGAGCCAATCAAAGGTCAAGCTAGTCAAAGTCAAAGTGGTCAATTATGGAGCCGATCAAAGGTCAAAGTGATGACTTTGCGAGTGATGCACAAGTGGTGCATAGGTGGTGCACAAGTGGCCAAGAACAAGGTGCATAGGTAGTGCACAAACAATTTATCCATAGTGGTTTTGCAAGAAAGTTGAATGAAGGTTGTAGATTGTCTTGTTATAATGTTTTCAAGTGTTTTAAGTGCTTTGGAAGGTTCAAATGAACTCTTCCTTATGCACATATTTTGAGGAATTGAAGGTCAAAAAGTGAAGTCATATGAGGAGGAAGCGGTACGCAAAAGTGTATATATGGCCCCCCATTTAAAATTTTGTTTTTCTCCTAAAGTCACCACAGGGAAAAATAGGGAGTGGTTGGCTTTACACATTTAGTAATCCTTGGGACATGAAAGTGAGCACCAAGATACACTATTAGTTAGAAGCAACATACTTAAGAGGAATCGACACTCACAACAAGGCATTAACATTCTTGGAGTCGACACAGAGAGCAAAGAGAGAGACAAGTGTGCAAGGAAGGTGATCAAGTATGCAGAGAGAGAGAGAGAGAGTGCAGAGAATGTAAATTGACAAATTTGATTTTGTCAATGTATCTAGGCATTGTGGTGGTATCCAATGCCAATGACTCTGCTACTTTGACTATCTGTCCAAAGATATGAGTGAGATCCTTGGACATTCGTTCACTTGTGCTCCTCTTGATACACTTCCAAATTTATCTTCCATATTGATGTATGTTGTTCTAGATAGTTGTTCAATGAAATCCTTGTAATAGGATATATCCATTGCTATAGTGATTTGATCCTCTCTCATTCCACACATGTATGAGCAGATAAAATTTCCAAAAACTTCCATTCGTGCTTATTTATTTTACCATCCATCTGTGCAAATATAAAAAATAGACTATCAGATAAAATTGAAATTTTGGTTGATATCAAAATTAGTCTCATAAATAAAATGATAGATACTTAAATACATTCTAAGTACACATATAAATAGATACATTAGTAAGTGTATGAATAGAGAGATCAATAGTATGTGTAGAGAAATAATAGAAATGTGGATAGATAGTTAGATAAGTAGATTTATAATGAAATAGAAAGAACAATTATCATCTTGAAGTGAATCCATGTAACTGTTAAGAATGTAAGAGTCAAAGAATCAAACATTCATAATAGTTCATATACACTCACTATGCTATGTGTGGTTCTTGTCACATGAGTATATATAAACATTGTGATAGTAAGAGTCAAAGAATCAGACAATCACAATTGTTTCTATACACTTTGTAACCTAGAGTATAATTATGCTCACATGAATCTTTGTGAGAGTAAGAGTTAGAGAATCAGAAAATCACAATAGTCCCTATACACTCCCTATACCATTGAGAGAGTAGGAATCGAGGTGCCGATTCAAACAATCTCAATAGATATGTTGCTCAGTCCTATACTATTGTGAGAGTAACAAATCGATGTAGTGACCCATACAATCACAATAGTGTTTTATTTTAAATTTTATTCATCAATGTATACAAGTAAGAAACGCTTTCACAAGTCGAACATGTATATTGTTTATGATTAAAATACATAAAAACAATCATATATATTGTTTATGATTAAAATACATAAAAACAATCATACATATGTAAGAGATGCATATGCAAATCATAACATATGCATGACACAATAAACATAACAATAAAATAGAAAATAAATGAAAAATAGAGCAATACCTGAATTGTATGGTGAGGAAAGGGCTCTATGAGTCGTATGGTAGTAGTAGAGCTCTAAGAACTTGTGAAGAAGCACATGTGGAATAAGCTTTTTGATCGAATGAAAAAGTATATATTTTTGCTTAGAAATATGTTTTCAATCGAAAGCGCTCTCGATTGAAAAACTTTTTGATCAAAAGTTCTTTGGATTGAAAGAGTTTCAATAAAAAACAAGCACATATTTGATTTTTTTCATGTTTATTCAAAAATCCCCAAATAAAACGAACATATTTGGTATTTTTCCATTTTTCGATCGAATAAATGCAGCCTAGGAGGCCATAGTTGTAGCAAAGGCAGAGCAGCGATGTTTGGAAACATAACATGAATTGGATAGGCATCAAGTGAAGGTAGCTAAAGTTCTACAATGACAACAAGAGGCAATCCAATAGCAAGAAGAATTTTTCGAGTCTCAGAAACTTCACCATGACCCACATGGTCCAAATTATAGAATAAGGTAACAGAGTTGTAGACCAAAAGGGAAAGTCTAACAACTCAAATTTTGTCATTTATTGGTATTTTATAGGTTGTGATAGCTAAGTTATATGGACTAAAGAGTTAGAACTTCAACTTAAGGATGCAAAGAAGCTCATCACTGATAAAGCCCTCATTTTGGAAGACAAAGAGCTATAGGTTATAGATGTTCTTAAAGTTGCAGTAGCAAACTGAGACTAAATACTTGGATCTTGTGTGGAATGAGGTCAGGTTATAGATGTTCTTAAAGTTGTTACACTTATGTGTTCCTCGAGTAGCTTTGATGTGAACCTTTTCCCTATACATGGGCACTTTTTACTCTAGTGCTGGCTAGAGGTTTTTTCCCCATGTTACTACATACTTGATACTCTAATATGTGGTGGTACTTTGTACTTAGGGATATTATTCAGCTCTTACTTCAGTTCAGTTCATCGATCAATAGAGAGAGCTATTCCAGTCATCGTCTTCTCCGTGTGTCTTGCTACGTTTGTGCTCCTTGTGTGTGCTTCTTGTGTGTCTCTCGCACTTCTACACACACCCAACAGTGGTATTAGAGCAGGTTCAGCTTCTTCTCAAGTTTCAGTTTTTCGCGTCACGGCGCGCGCGCACTTTAACAGTGCAAATCAACTTCAGAGCATAGAAGTGTGAATTTCAGCAGCCCAAAAACATTTCCATCAGGTGCGCTAGGGTTTTACCCCCATTTCGAAGCCATTCATGCAGTCAGAATCGCCATCTGAGTGACGGTTTGTGAGCTGAAATTTCAGCACTCATTTCAGCTTTCATCGAAGTGAAGATTTTGTCACATTATTGTTCTTTAGTGAAATGGCGGGCAGCAATGACTTGTTTGGCATGCTTCAAGCTGAAGATAAGCTTGATGGGACCAACTATCCGATGTGGTCTTACATGATGAAGCATGTTCTTGTTGCAAAACAACTTTGGAACATAGTGGCAGATGTAGATCGAAGACCGGCAGGTGCTTCTACTTCATAGTCTACTGTCACAGATGGAGCTTCTTCTTCGAGTACAGTGGTTTCTCCTTCTCCACCTACACAGGAGCAGCTTAGATGGGATGGAAAAGATGCTCAAGTTCATGCTTTGATTGCGCTTTCAGTGAAGCGTCATATAGTTCCACACATTCGGTCATGTTCTACATCACGACAGGCATGGGACACTCTTGCTTCTTTGTATGCCATGCATAATGAAGCACGTGTTGCATACTTGAGGAAGCAACTTGAGGATGTATGTATGGCTGAAAATGAGTCAGTGGATGTGTATATGACACGCATCAAGGACTTGAAAGAGCAATTGGCAAACATAGATGAGATCATTCCGGATGCATCACTCATTTCTACATTGTTGAAAGGATTACCGGAATCCTTTCAAAGCTTTGCTACTACACTCCGTTTGGTTGCAAAAGGAAATCCTAATATGTATGCATTTGATGAGGTTGTGTCTCTTCTTTTGCAAGAAGAGCAATCTAGAGTGAATAGGAGTGGTTTGATTGAAGGAACGCAAGCACTTGCTATCTCACAAAAGGGGAAAAGCAAGTATGGTTCAGCTTTTGGTTCATCAAAACCAAAGCCTCAAGCTTCCTCTTCCACTCATTCCTCTAATGATGGTGATTTGCAAAAGAAGAAGAGATGCAAATATTGCCGAAAGGCTGGTCATACTATTGATGAGTGTAGAAAGCTTGCTAAACGCAATGAAAAGAAGAAGGAATCGGGCATGTCTATTGCTGAAAATTCAGCAAATGCAAAGAATGATGAAGCTAACATGGCTCAAGATTTTTGGGCATGTGTTGTTATATGTCATTATGATGCTTCTTTACATTCTAAATGCATGGTTGTGAGTGAGGCTGATTCGGATTGGTTCTTTGATAGTGGTGCTTCAAAAACATAACATCATGCAAAAGATTTTTTGCCGCTTTGAAAGATGCACCTAAAGGAGGACATGTGGTGTGTGCAAACAATGCCTCTTATCCTATCATTGGAGTAGGAGAAATTGAGCTTACGACTGCAAATGGAGGTGTGATTCTCTTGAAAAATGCATTGTATGTGCCCGGTATCAAGAAGAACTTAATTTCAGTTCCGTTGATTGCCAAAGCAGGACTTCATGTACACTTTGTTGATGATAAGTGTATGGTTCATGATTTCAGCAATGGCGACGTTATCGTGATGTCCGGTACATTATGTGATGGTTTGTATCGCATGGATACATACAAGAGGGCTGCCTCGAATGCCTTGGTTGCTCATACTTCTTCCATGGCTGAAATGGCTTTGGCATGCTCGTTTTGGTCATTTAAACTTCAATAGTTTGCTCTACTTGCAAAAGAAGGACATGGTTATTGGCTTGCCTACACTTGAGTCCATTGAGAAGCATGCATGTGAAGGTTGCATTCTTGGAAAAATGCATCGTGCTTCTTTTCCAAAAGATAGTCATACACACACTACAAGAAAATTGCAACTTGTTCATAGTGATGTATGTGGTCCGATCAAGACTCCATCTTTTGGGAAGCATGTATATTTTGTTACCTTCATTGATGATGCTACTCGCCATACATGGGTGTATCCTATGAAAGCAAAGAATGAGGTATTTTCTTTCTTCAAAGCATTTTTAGCTATGGCTGAAAATTTTTCTTCACAAAAGCTTTTGACTCTACGCACGGATCGTGGTGGTGAATACATGTCACATGAGTTCAATGCTTTTCTTCGTGAAAGAGGTATTTCACACCAATGTACGGTGCCATATACACCTCAACAAAATGGTGTTGCCGAGCGTAAAAATAGAACTTTACTTGAAATGGCACGATGTATGGTTAAAGGAAAGCATATTCCTCATAAGTTTTGGATGGAAGCGATCATGTGTGCAAATTATGTGTTGAATCGCTGCCCTACAAAAGCATTGAGAGTCATCACTCCTTATGAGGCTTGGAATGGTCATAAGCCTATGGTTAGTCATATGCGTGTGTTTGGTTGTTTGGCATATGCTCTTGTGCCATCACAACAATGTCACAAACTTGATGACAAGGCAAAGAAATGTATATTTGTTGGTTATAGTGCTGAAAGTAAGGGATATCGGTTGTACCATCCATTGACGAACACAATTATTGTGAGTCGAGATGTGGTATTTGCTGAAAATTCACTTTTCCCTCTACTTGAATGCAAAAAAAACTGCCAACAGTTAGCTCACAAGATGTGTTCGATACACTCATGCCTTTGTTCCAAAATGGTGCGCTTGACTATGGCCATGTAGACCAGCCAACTGAGGTTCAAAGGGCTGAAAAATTCCAGCCAAATAGGGCTGAAAATGTGGATAATTTTCAGCCAAACATGGCTGAAAAAATTCAGCCAAAAATTGCCAAAACTGTTGGAAATTTTCATCCACATATGGCTGAACATTTGCGTCCAAATATGGTTGAAACTGGGCACGAAATTCAGCCCATGCATGATGTACATATTGAAGATGTTTTACATAATGAACGCATGTCTATCAAGAGTGCACAATCTATGCCAAAGTGGCTGAAACAAACTTTGCAGGACAGCAAATTGAGTGCACCTTTACTTGGTAGAACAAGATCAAGCTCTCACCATGCATCAAGTAATTTTGTGGATTGTTCTCTTATTGCTACAGCATGTAAAGAAGAGCCACTTTCTTTTGAAGATGCATGTGACGATCCACAATGGATGAGTGCTATGCAATCAGAAATGGATTCCATACATAGGAATGGTACTTGGGAGTTATGTGAATTGCCAAAAGGAAAGAATGCCATTGGTACAAAGTGGGTTTATAAGATTAAGAGAAAATCTGATGGTAGCATTGATCGCTACAAAGCTAGATTGGTTGACAAAGGATGTTGGAGATAGACGTTTGCGGAAGCACGCGAACAACACAAGGAAGAAGAAGAAGCTTGGAGCACAAACACACAATACTGAATGTATTACTAGAGAATGTACAAAGATAAGTAGCCCATTAGGGTAATAGGCGTATATACAAGCCGGGGGAAAAAGACCTCCTAAAGAGGGAAAAAAGTGCCCCGACAGTCCTAGAGTGTTCACACACATCACTAATATATCAACAAATCCCCCCTGGGAGTGATGCGCTGAACAAGGAGCTGGCACTCATGTATAAGGAAGTGCCAAGCTATATGGAAATCACTCCACAAAAGGAAGTAAGCCCAAAGCTTTGCGGAAAGCTTCAAACTTCTCCCTAGGCAGAGCCTTCGTGAAAAGGTCTGCAATGTTCTCCTGCGTGGGCCCATATGCCAAGCTGATCTCCCCAGCAGAGAACCTCTCCCTGACATAGTGATAATGCACCTCAATGTGCTTAGTGCGAGCATGGAACAGAGGGTTCCTCGCAACTGCCAATGCGCTCTGACTGCCAGTGAAGATGGTGGTGGTAGAAGACTGGCCAACACCCAAATCAGCCATAAGGCGTCCGAGCCACACACACTCAACAGTCGCTGTGAAAGCTTCCCTATACTCAGCCTCACAACTGGAAGTGGCCACAGTAGGCTGCTTCTTGCTCAACCAAGATATACATGAGCTACCAAGCATGAAGCAAAAACCACTGGTGGACACACGAGTGTCATAGCAACCAGCCCAATCTGAGTCAGAAAAAGCATGCAAATCTGGCGGTAGTGATCCCCCCTTGGGATAAAACAACCCAAGTAGCCGAGTACCACTCAAGTAGCAAAAGATGTGCTTAACCGCCTTCCAATGCATGACTCCTGGGCAATGCATAAACCTGCTCATCTGTGAGACAGGAAACTGAATATCTGGCCGAGTAATGCATAAGTAAATCAAGCATCCAACAGCCTGCTGATAGAGAACAACATCAAATGCATCTCCAGCATCATGAAGACTCAATCGTAAACTTGTCTCCATAGGAGTGGCAATAGGCTTACAGTCTTCAAGGCCAAAACGCTGCAATAATGTGTCAATATATTTCGTTTGACACAAAGCCATTCCACCATCAACTTGCATAAATTGAATGCCCAAATAGTGATGCAAATGCCCCAAATCAGACATCTCAAATGAGGCATGCAAATCAGCCTTGAAATCAGCAATATGCTTCTCAATAGGACCAGTGAGCAGCATGTCGTCTACATAGATAACAATGATCAAAAGCACATCATTAGCATGCTTAACATATAAGGTGCTTTCAGTTGGACTGTTCTCAAAACCATGTGCAATCAGATAGGCATGTATCTTCTCATACCAAGCACGTGGTGCTTGCTTTACACCATATAACGCCTTCTTTAACCTGCACACCTGGTTTTCATGCCCTTTCTGCACAAAGCCACGGGGCTGAAAAACATACACTTCTTCATGCAAGTCACCATTCAGAAATGCTGTTTTAATGTCCAACTGATGTACATTCCAACCATGATGGGCTGCAAGTGCACAAATGCTCCGAACGGTAGTCATACGGCATGTAGGTGCAAAGTTCTCATCAAAATCAATGCCTCTTTCCTGCGCATAACCCTTTGCAACAAGCCTAGCCTTATACCTGTCAACTGTACCATCAGGTTTACGCTTCAGCTTGTATACCCACTTAGTGCCAATGGCCTTCTTGCCAGGAGGTAAGTCACATAAAGACCATGTACCATTCTTCATTATAGCATCATATTCAGATTGCATAGCGGCCATCCAATTTTCTGAATTCTGTGCTTCATCAAAAGAAACGGGCTCATTCTCATCACAAAGACTAGATGCAGCCATAGCATAGCAATCTGATGCAAAGGAGGCACTATGAGAGCCTGAACGAGTACGATATGACAAAGGTGCATCTAATTTGCTGTCACGCAAAGTCTGCACCAGCCATTTTGGCATAGTTTTTGCCTGCTCAATATCAGCTCTCTCATCAGCAAGTGCATCATGTAAATCTGCATCAGAAATGGAATGATCTGCATCATCATATGAAACCTGCAAAGGCTGAGAAGTTGCCTCATTAGGACCAGCACTAGACTGTCCACCTGTAAAAAGAGGCATCAAAGTATCATACATGTCTTTGGAGCTAACAGATGTCTCCTTAGTACATGAAAGCAATGGTTGAATAGCATCTTCCACAAAGACAACATCACGGCTAACCAGAATGCGTTTAGTCTGTGGATGATACACACGATAGCCTTTACTTTCAGAACTGTACCCAACAAAAATACATTTTACTTCCTTATCATCTAATTTTCTGCGATGTTGTTCAAGCACTAATGCATATGCCAAACAACCAAAAACACGCAGATGAGCAACAGATGGCTTGCAGTCATGCCAAGCCTCATATGGAGTGATAGACTGCAACGCTTTAGTGGGACACCTGTTCAGTACATATGCTGCACACATCACAGCCTCAAGCCAAAAACTATGTGGTAAAGCCTGACTTTTGACCATGCACCTCGCCATCTCCATGAGTGACCTGTTCTTTTGTTCAGCAACTCCATTCTGTTGAGGTGTATACGGCACTGTACATTGGTGTTTTATCCCACGTTCAGCCAGAAATGCATTAAAATCTGAAGACATATATTCCCCCCCTCGATCAGAACGGAGGGTGCCCATTTTACATGCTGACAGATTTTCAGCCAAAACCAAAAACTGTTTGAAGCACATGAACACTTCGGACTTTGCTTTGAGTGGATATACCCATGCATGCCTGGAAAAATCATCAATGAAAGTCACGAAGTAAAGGTAATTTCCAAAAGAGGGTGTCTGCATAGGACCACAGACATCACTATGTACAAGCTGCAATTTCTGCGTAGCCCGAACTGAACCATCTTTTGGAAAGCAAGAACGCTGCATTTTGCCCAAAATACAGCCTTCACAAACATGTTTTCCAGGAGCCTCAATTTTGGGCAAAGAGGACACCATTTCAGATTTCTGCAGGCGTAGCAAACTAGCAAAATTTAGATGACCAAAGCGTGCATGCCAAAGCTTTGCATCTAACATAGCCTGAGAATCATGAACTGCACATGCCGAATCATTCACAGATCTTTCATAGTCTATGAGCTTATACAGCCCACGACATAAGATGCCAGAAGCAATAATCACATCACCATTTGAGAGATCATGGACTGTACACCTGTCATCAACGAATTTCACAACCAAGCCAATCTTGGCTAATGCAGAAACTGATAACAGGTTCTTTTTGATCCCTGGCACAAATAAAGCATCTGACAAAGTGAAAGAACTACCATCAGCAGTAGTCAGAATGATCTTACCAACTCCCATAACAGGATAAGAGGAGTTATTGGCACATGTGACAGTATTCCCTGTAGGGGCAGGCTCGAGTGAAGAGAAGAAACTGCGCTGTGAGGTAATATGTTTGGTCGTCCCACTGTCAAAGTACCAAACATCTGAGTCTGCTACAGACATGCACTGATCATGAGAAGATGGGTCAAAACTGCAGACAGTAGTAAACACCCATTCTTTTTCCTGCACAAGATTTGCAGACTCTGTTTTTGGTGTAGAGGCCTCTGCAACAACCATTCCAGCCTCTTTCTTCTTTGCCTCTTTAGCAGCCAGTTTTGGACAGTTCTTTATAATATGATCATTTCCTTTACAGTACTTGCAAAACAATTTCTGCTTTTCTGATTTCTTCTCATCTTTATCTTGGTTCTTCGATTGTGCAGCATTTGCAGATTTCTGCTTACTAGTAGAAGAGCTCCATTTTCCTTAGCCCTTCTGACTAGCCAGGAAAGCTTGATCTGCAACACGCATAATGGACCTGTTCTGCCTGGACTGATCTTCCTGCAACAAAACAGAGACTAATTCCTCATATGACAAGGCATTCGGATTGCCTTTCATCATCAACCGAAGAGTAGAGGCAAAACTCTGATATGAATCAGGAAGACCATTCAGAACGGTCTGCACAAGTGAGCTATCTGGTATAACCTCATCAGCAGAAATCAATTGTTCCTTCAGGTCTTTGATATTTGTAAGAAAACTGTCCATAGAATCACCTTCATTCATGTGCTCACTCTCCAACTGTTTTTGGAGGTAAGCAACACGAGCCTCATTCCTAGCCTGGTACAAAGTGGTAAGTGTATCCCAAGCATCCTTTGTTGTTCTGCAAGAGTGAATGTGAGGAATAATGGCACGTTTGACAGACAAAGCTATCAATGCATGTGCCTGGGCATCTCTGCCATCCCAACAAATCTGCTCTGCAGTAGGTGCAACAGAAACAGCAGCACGAACAAGAATCTGCGGAATATCATCTTCGACACCATCTTCATAAGCTCCAACACCTGTATTTGTAGTACCTGTCGTTACAGGTGTAACAGGACGTCTTTCAACACCCTACACAGTATTCCACAATCCTTTTGCAACCAGTACATGTCGCATCATATAAGCCCATAATGGGTAGTTGGTACCATCCAACTTATCCTCAACAGCCAACATACGGAATACATCACTGCTTTCAGCCATGGCCGGTGACTAAAATACCTTGATGCAGAAAATTGACTGTATCTCAAAAAGTTGAACAGAACTGCCCAGACGAGTTCTGCTAGACCTGTAGCAGACTTCGAGACGCTTAAACTGGTGAACAGAAACTGGTATATACCTTTGGCACAAAAGGACGAAATAGCCTACACAAGCGCTACAATAGTGCGTTCGGAGGCCGAAACGAGCTCAGATCGCGATTTTGGCACCACAGAGCGAAGTTGTTTTGATCTCGGAAACACCCTGAGTATGCTCACCAAATTTCGTGCGAATCTGAGACTGCAAACGGAGGAGTGTCGACGGCGCCCTAGAAGAAGCGACGACCTGCTCTGATACCAATTGTTGGAGATAGACGTCTGCGGAAGCACGCGAACAACACAAGGAAGAAGAAGAAGCTTGGAGCACAAACACACAATACTAAATGTATTACTAGAGAATGTACAAAGATAAGTAGCCCATTAGGGCAATAGGCGTATATACAAGCCGAGGGAAAAAAACCTCCTAAAGAGGGAAAAAAGTGCCCCGACGGTCCTAGAGTGTTCACACACATCACTACCTAAATATATCAACAAAGGATATGCGCAACAATATGGCATTGACTATGAGGAAACTTTTGCACCTACTTCACGCATGACTACCATTCGTACCGTGGTTGCATTGGCTGCCCATCGAGGTTGGAATGTGCATCAATTGGACATAAAAACAGCCTTCTTGAATGGAGATTTGCAAGAAGAGGTTTATGTGAAGCAACCTCTTGGATTTGCTATGAAAGGGAAAGAGCATATGGTTTGTCACTTGCATAAAGCCTTGTATGGTCTCAAGCAAGCTCCACGTGCATGGTATGACAAAATACATAAGCACTTGATTGCTCTTGGCTTCACATGTAGTCCGATTGAAAGCACACTCTATGTACGCAAAAATGGGGCTGATCTTATAGAGCTTGTTCTTTATGTCGATGACATACTCTTGACTGGGTCATGTAATGCAAAACTTGACATTCTTATGGCTGATTTGTAGCATACTTTTGATATCACTTATCTTGGTCTTTTGAGCTACTATCTTGGCATCCAGTTTGTATCTGTTGAGGGGGGAATTGTTATGCATCAAGGAAAGTATGTTGAAAAAGTACTTCAGCGTTTTGACTTTGAGGATTGCAAGCCAGTTTCCACACCAGTTGAGACAGGATTTAGATTCTCAGTTGAGGATTCCAGTGATGCATTTGACACTTCTCTTTATCAGCAGGTTGTGGGATGTCTTATATATGCATGCAACACAAGGCCGGATATACAGTATGCAGTTTCCCAGTTGAGTCGATTCATGCATAGCCCTGGCACTAAGCATTGGCAAGCGGTGAAACGTGTGTTTAGATATCTTCGAGGCACTTTGAGCTTAGGTCTCTTTTATGGCAGAGATGTTCAGCCATGCTTGCATGCTTTTACAGATAGTGATTGGGCTGGTTGTTATGATACTCGTGTGTCCACTAGTGGTAATTGCTTTTTCCTTGGAGACTCATGCATATCTTGGTTGAGTAAGAAGCAACCTACAGTGGCGACATCGAGTTGTGAAGCTGAGTACAGGGCAGTTTTCACAGCTAGAGTGGAGTGTATATGGCTGAGACGCCTATTGATGGATCTTTGCATGGAGATTGATGCTGCTACGCATATTCTCACAGATAGTCAAAGTGCTTTGGCTGTTGCACGAAACCCAGTGTTTCATGCATGGACCAAACATATTGAGGTGCATTATCACTATGTGAGAGAGCGCCTTCATGCAGGAGATATTGATTTGGTATATGTGCCTACACAAGATAATGTGGCAGACATATTCACCAAAGCTCTTCCACGGGAAAAGTTTGAAGCTTTTTGCAAAGCTTTAGGCTTGTTACCTTGTGGGGGCTGATATGTCATTCTCTGTATGTGTTCACATCATTCGCTCCAGGGGGGTTTGTTACACTTATGTGTTCCTCGAGTAGCTTTGATGTGAACCTTTTCCCTATACATGGGCACTTTTTACTCTAGTGCTGGCTAGAGGTTTTTTCCCCATGTTACCACATACTTGATACTCTAATATGTGGTGGTACTTTGTACTTAGGGATATTATTCAGCTCTTACTTTAGTTCAGTTCATCGATCAATAGAGAGAGCTATTCCAGCCATCGTCTTCTCCGTGTGTCTTGCTGCGTTTGTGCTCCTTGTGTGTGCTTCTTGTGTGTCTCTCGCACTTCTACACACACCCAACAAAAGTTGTAGTAGCAAATTGAGACTAAATACTTGGATCTTGTGTGGAAGGAGGAACAAATTGACCAACTTTGTTCACAAATTGTAGATTCTACCATAGCAAGCCAGAATTTTTGGAGACTCTTTCTCGATTACACTAAAGCAAAGGTAGTTGAAGCAACATTGAAACCCGATTGGGGTGCTCTCAAATGCTCTATGCAGGAATTTTAGTATGAGCCTGAGGAAATCTACTACTCAACTTAAGTATGTTTTTAATGAATTCATGTATGATCTAAATAGAATGATGCATCCTCCTTTAGAAGCTCAAGATGATAATGTAAACTTGTTTTAGTTCCATCATGTGTGCTAGTGTTTGTTGGAGCTAGACGTCTCCGGAAGCACACGAACAACACAAGGAAGAAGAAGAAGCTTGGATCACAACATATACTATTGAATGTATTACCACTAGAATGTACAAAGATAAGTATCCCATTAGGGCAATAGGCCTATATACAAACCGGGTGAAAAAACCTCCTAAAGAGGGTGTTGAACCCATAAAAGTCATATTGGTCAAAGTCAACCACAATCAAAGTCAATGGGTCAAAGTCAAAGCAATCAAAGTCAACATGTTCAATGTCAAAGTCAACATGGGTAAAGTCAAAGTGTTCAAAGTTCGGGTGTCAAGGTGCACAAGTAGTGCATAATTAATTGTTCACAAAGGTTATAATTACAGAAGTTGGATGTAAGTTGTAGGTTGCAGTCTTTGTGTAATTTATCTAAGGTTCAAAGTGTTTTTAAAGTATTTTGGAAGGTTCAGGTGAACCCTCTCGTAGGTGCACATTTGAAGAATTAAAAGGCAAAATGTGAAGCTATGTGAAGCGGAAACGTATGCAAAAGTGAAATTATGGCCTCCCAATTTGTTTTTTTTGTTTAATCTAAAGTCACTATAGGACAAAACAGAGATTCGTTGGCTACCCACTTTTGGAGACAATCTTGCGACATCAAAGTGAGCACCAAGATACTCTCGTAGTTAGGAGCATACGTGAACCGACACTCAAATCAAGGCAAGGCATTATTCTTGGTAAGACTAAGCAAGGTGAGATAGTCTACACAAGGTAGGAGAAGAGCAAGAGACATACAATGAGTGTGCGACACAGAGAAGTGAAGTGCAAGGTGTGCAAGAAGAGTGACTTAGAAGTGTGCAGAGAAGTACCAAGCTATGCAATCAAAGGTCATAAGGTCCCATTGAAGCTGTGTGCATGTCGATAGAAGGTGTCCATACCTCCCCTATTGGAAGCTTGAGTGCAAGGTGTGCACAAGTGCAAGCTCTTAGAGAAGGTGGAGGTCTGGTGCAGAGAAGCTTGGCGGCAACAAGAACCTTGGGTATTTTGTAACTTTGTTGATTGTGCACTCTTTGGGATTTTGCACAGAGAGCATTTGGATTGTATTGTTCATCATTGTACTTTTCTCCTTATAATCAATCTACAGAAGCTTCCGGTGTGTGTATCTTTCTTCTTATCTTTCTCCCTTCTCCTACAAACACTCAAATTGCTTTCTACACAAGAATCCCCCAACAAAATTTGGCATGCCTGGTGGGACCACAAAGAGATTTGAGCATAGGATAAGCAAATTGCAAAGTGTAGAAGAGTTGAAGGGTACCGAGAGTACTGTACTGATTTAAGAGGTAATCTTTCTTCCATTGGAATTCTCTTAAACTAAGAGGAGTATGAACATATCATGAACGCAACCCGGTCTCAAAGCTTGAGGGTCCCTTGCAAACCAACAAGAAGGAAGGTTATTCGAAGATCAACTAGCCCATCATCATTGACATCATTAGTAAAGAGTATGGCAGCCTAGGTAGATTTGGAAACTTTGCTTTGTAGATTGAATATCAAATTTCCATCCTTCAGAGGATTAGCAGAAGAAGACTTAGATGAGCACATTAGGAGGTGTTTTTAAAGTATTTTGGAAGGTTCAGGTGAACCCTCTCTTAGGTGCACATTTGAAGAATTAAAAGGCAAAATGTGAAGCTATGTGACGCGGTAGTGTACGCAAAAGTGGAAGTATGGCCCCTCAATCAAATTTTTTTGTTTATTCTAAAGTCACTACATGAAAGAACAGGCATTCATTGGCTGCCCACTTTTGGAGACAATCTTGGGACATCAAAGTGAGCACCAAGATACTCTAGCAGTTAGGAGCATATGTGAACCAACACTCAAATCAAGGCAAGGCATTATTCTTGGTAGGAATAAGCAAGGTGAGATAGTCTATACAAGGTAGGAGAAGAGCAAGAGACATACAGTGAGTGTGTGCGACACAGAGAAGTGAAGTGCAAGGTGTGCAAGAAGAGTGACTTAGAAGTGTGCAGAGAAGTACTAAGCTATGCAATCAAAGGTCACAAGGTCCCATTGAAGTTGTGTGCGCATCGAGAGAAGGTGTCCATCCCTCCCCTATTGGAAGCTTGAGTGCAAGGTGTGCACAAGTGCAAGCTCTTAGAGAAGGTGGAGGTATGGTGCAGAGAAGCTCAACAGTAGCAAGAACCTTGGGTATTTTGTAACTTTGTTGATTGTGCACTCTTTGGGATTTTGCACAGAGAGCATTTGGATTGTACTGTACATCATCATTGTACTTTTCTCCTTATAATAAATCTACAAAATCTTTCGGTGTCTGTATCTTTCTTCTTATCTTTCTCCCTTCTCCTACAAATACTCAAATCCCTTTCTCCACAAGAATCCCCCAATAGAGGGAAAAAAGTGCCTTGGCAATCCTAGACTGATCACACACATCACTAACTAAATATATCAACAAATCCCCACTGGGAGTGATGCGATGAACAAGGAGCTGGAACTCATGTATAAGGAAGTGCCAAGCTATGTGGAAATCACTCCACAAGAGGAAGTAAGCCCAAAGCTTTGCGGAAAGCTTCAAACTTCTCCCTAGGCAGAGCCTTGGTGAAAAGGTACGCAATGTTCTCCTACGTGGGCACATATGCCAAGATGATCTCCCTAGTAGAGAACATCTCCCTGACATAATCATAATGCACCTCAATGTGCTTAGTGCGAGCATGGAACACAGGGTTCCTCACAACTATCAATGCGCTTTGACTGTCAATGAAGATGGTGGTGGTAGAAGACTTATAAGGTGCTTTCAGTTGGACCGTTCTCAAAACCATGTGCAATCAGAAAGGCATGTATCTTATTATACCAAGCATGTCACCTACCTTATCCATGGGGATATCGGGCACTTTTTGCTTGGAGCTTGTAATGCGATGTGTAGATTCTAGTTTAGGGGCTTGACCTTAGACATGCCTCCATAGCTCGGGCTTTACCTTTAACAACTCCTCTAAAGTGAGATGACACTTGACTTTAGTGTTCCTTAGAGCAGCAATGTTTCTAAGGATGGTGGAGTTTTGATTTCTAACCATCATTGTAGGTGCTTCCATGTGGATCAACTTAGACTCCCATGGTCTAGTAAATTGAGGCAATTCATGTAATGAATAGTCGGTCTCGTTCTTGATGGTCAAAATAATCTCCAGAGAGGGGATGGATGTACTGGAGAAATTGATCCTATAAATCATCAATCTCCTAGTTGTGCAGGGGAATCCCTTCTTCTTTGGCCCATGGATTCCTCACAATTATTTGTGAGGGTACTTATTAATGGATGGAGACATTCCAAACTTGGTAGAGTTGGGAATGCATGCTTCTTTAAGGGTAGAACTTTCTATTCTATTGTGGATGGGAGGAGCCTTTCTTGGTGCTATAGCCTTTTTCCAATCCACCAATTGCTTTAATCATTCTCATATGCCCTAGAAATGCAACTCTTGTTTGATGGAGTAAGAGAGGTTGAAGAGCTTTCTGGCTTCAAACATATCTTGAGATAGTTCTATCATTTACATGTAGCTTAGCTCGTTCAACCTCTAAATCTCCTTGATGATAGCACTTTTCTAAGTTTGCTTCATTTGGCCTTGCTTGAAGACTATTGGCCACCAATTAGGTAGTACAATAGGTAGCACATGGAGCTTATAGCTTGATAGACATAGAAGAAGAGGGATCATGTAAAAGAAAGCTCCATAATTCAAACTAAATAAAAGCATACATATTTCTTCACAAACAATGATTTTCATCACTTAAACCATTGTAAAAGTCCCATTATGTAAATAGTAGCTCCATTTTGTTTAAGTTGAGGATTCCTCAAGCTTCAAGAGCTTAGGTAAAAGCCATATATCATTTTTCATGATTTTTGGAGCTCATTTGAGCTTTGAAATTAAGTAGAAAACCTATTTTGTAACTATACTAAACATTGGTATGAAACCAGCCAAAACTAGCTCAAAAACTGTAAAAAGAGCTTGGCTGCTCATTTTTTAGGGTTAGCTCATGCAAGAAAGTTAGAGAAATAAAGCTTGTAAGATATTGTAATCTTTATGATGATTAGAAGCCCTAGGGAGACATCTGAGCAAAATTGTATGCAAGATACCCCCCCAAACAACTTGTATTGCAATCTGGAAAAGGAGATTAATGAGTTGGATTACCCAGGTATGAACGAGTTTGATGTGGACACTAGCGACAAAGCCCTAGCATTCCCTGACAACAAAGAAACCTACCAGGAGAGTTACATTGCAAGCAAAGAAGACGGCTTTACCACTAGTAACAAAGATAACATGGATAGTGAAAATTCCATCATTGGATCGACTATTCCAGAAATGGTTTCCTGCTCATTCCAACAGGAGGCCTCCTGCAAGGGGAAACAACCTATTGAGATACCCTGGAGAAGCCCCCACAAGAACAAATTGCTAATTCGAGACCCCCTACTGGCAAAAAAGAAAGATGAATCCAAGAAGAGAAAGGATAAGGCCTCCGCAAAGAGGGTACTTTTACTTACGACCATGATCATCATCTCGCTAAATGCTAGAGGGCTAACTGACCCCTCAAGAGAAACCATCATTGGTCAATGGCTTCGTGACATTAGCCTAAACCCAGAATTCATCTGTATTTAAGAGGCTAAAATTGATGGAGCAGACCTCCAGAAACGTCTTAGACATGTTTCCCCGACACATGTTTGGATTTCGACATCACATGCTCGGGGGTCTGGTGGGACAGTAATCAATATAAATCAATTATGGTTTGAAAAGCTTGAGAACTCCATTGAAAACCAGGGCCATCTGTGGATTGTCGTTTCCTTTGGTGCCCCCCTTCGATTTACTTTAGTTTCTATGTATGCCCCTAATGGGGAGATGGAGAGATTGAACACCTGGGCCTCCTTGGACTCTCTCCCCCACAATGTGCTATATTGTGGTGACTTCAATATGGTGGAGGACCCTGCAGATAGATGGAACGGCAAGGGCTGGGTCATCGACAGTTCGGAGAAAGAAACCTGGGACAAAACCAAACTGCACTTGGATTTGGTCGAATTCAAAGATTCGAATGGCTTTTCGTGGTCAAATCTTCAAGCGGGCGAGGACTTGAGGAAAGCTAGACTGGATAGAAGCTACATTGCTCATAACATTATTCATCAATGGGGCCGCCCTTCCCTCTCACATCGCACTGACCTTGGCATATCTGATCACTACCTGATCATTATTGCTTTCCAACCTCTCACCAAATTTCGTAAGGCTCCATGGTTCCATGCTTGCACGACCTCCTTCTCTCTCCCCTCCGTCCATCAAGAAATTGTTGAAGTGTGGAAGGATGTGTTCGCCTCCTTCTCATCCCTAGCCAAGGGCTAGAGATGTGCAGTCGAAAGTTAGGATAGATCATGATAAGAACCAAGAAAATGCTCGAGACTATTCAACGGGCTCGTAGAGAAGCGCTATATCATAGACTCTGGAGACTTGAGGAGGAAGTGAACAAAGGAAAATCTCAATCCCAGAAAGGTCTACAAAAAATCAGAGCGCTGCTGAGATACGAGGAAGAAATACAAGGGAAAAATTGCAAATTTTCTTTAAGGAGTGGTGGGCTTGCAAAGCCGACAAACCCACCAAGGAGATGTGCCACATCCTTAAAAGGAAACAAAAGAGAGAATCGATCCCCCTATTGCTAGACTCAAATGGTGATGTTTGTAATACGGAAGAATAAAATTTTGGGATCATAAAAGATCACTTTTCGAGACTCCTGGGGAACTCGCCCCCCCTCTTCCACCATAGACGAGACTGCATGGCAGCCATATCTAGGGTATCCTCTTATAGGAGCCCTCACAACCTTCGTCCCCTGCTTGACATCCCTATCTCAGAAGAAGAAATCATTGAAGTCATTGATGCCCTCCCTTGTGGTAAAAGCTTGGGGCCAGATGGGCTCACTAATGAGTTCTTTAAGTCCTTCAAGATGGTGGTCGCCACCCCCCTTCGTCTTGTTTGGCAAGAAGCACTCGAGTTATGCGCGCTTCGGACTTGTCTCAACAATGGCATCATCAAGTTAATACACAAAAAAGGGGAAAAGAACAGAATTGAGAACTGGCGTTCGATTATGATGCTCCAAAAATGCTATAAGATCATTGCCAAAGTCATAGCCAACAAAATTTCCAGCCATCTGAGAGCGTGGTTAAGCAAGGACCAAAAAGGTTTCATCAAAGGAAGGTCAATATTGGAAGCCATTATAGATATCTGGGAAGGTCTTGACTTCGCAAATGAGTCAAGACAAGATGTGGTTTTCCTCAAGATCGACTTTGACAAAGCCTACGACCGACTGGAATGGGACTATATTCTACAATCACGTAAAGATCTCTGATGTAGTTAGAAATTCACCAAGATGATCTCAACCCTTATGGGAAACGCATCGACTCAAATTAATGTTAATGGACAACTTTCGAAGGTGATCAGACTAATTAGACAAGGGTGCCCGTTGGCTCTCCTTCTCTTTGCCATTGACACGGAAAGGCTTAGTCGATTGGTGGAACAGTAGGTGGAAGCTGGTAATATCGAAGGCCTCCGACTGGCTCATGACCACGGCCAGATCACCATGAGACTTTTTGCTGATAATATGAATGCATTTGTCCACAATGACTCTACCAGCCTAGAGACGTTTTGGAGGTGCCTTGATACTTTTTGCGAAGCCTCTGGATCCAAAATCAACCACTCTAAGACCACTTTCAGAGCTATTGTCGGGATCCAACCTGACCTTCTCTTTGATCATGGTTGTCAAAACATTCCTCAGGGCCAAAATTTTTGGCTTCTTGGGATTTGGTATCTCGATGAAGCAGCGGTGCAATTGGGTCCTACTTGAAAGCAAGTTAAACTATTGGAGAGGTATGCAAATCAATCTCCCTAGTCACGCTATGGTTATCAACACGTTCCTCATTTCGTCAACCATTTACTTCCTCTCTTGTTGGAGATCGAAAGAGCAAGAGTTGTCCAAATTAGAAAGTATTTGCAGAAACTTCCTTTGGATGGGCGACCACAATAGGAGGGGGTTGCCTAAAATCAAGTGGTCTATCTGCACCAGCCAAAGAGATTGTGGGGGCCTTGGCATTCTGGACATTGGGTGTATGGGTAACAAAATTGCAGTGAAATGGATGATTAAGGTTTGGTGCAATGGGGAGGCCTCGTGGACCAAGTTGATCTTCAGAAACAAGAACGCATTAACATTCGTGGGATTTCCAAATTGGAAGAATCTTGACATTCTGACCCTTTTGTTTTCCCTGATCCTGATCTGCCTGAAAGGCTCGAATCTTGTGTGGTCCCTATGGAAGAGTTGGAATAAAGTCAAATGCTTCACAAGAGTATGTGACGATTGGAAGTGGGCGGCCAATATCAGACAAAATGACTCTATCTAGTTTTCCATCCATGGCATCCGGATCATGGAATCTTGGAACATTCGTAATGCCAAGAGGCTATGGAACAAAGGCTTCAAAAAATGGAAACATCTCTTGAAATAAGACACCAACTAGTGGATTAAATTTGAGGATATTGACCCTAGCATCAACATTACCTATGAAGAATGGAATACTTTGCAAAGCCGATGTCTTTCCTGGGATCGCTCTAAAGTTCGCCTTCTTATGGGGCACAACACGCTGAGCTCGCTTGGTCTCAGATGGCACAATGGTAATTGCCTAACAAAAATCCCAAAATCAAAGAAACCGTTGATTATCAGTTTAACCTCAACAAGAAGTGGTTCCTGTTGTGCACCCGGCTGCGGTGGGACATGAAGTTCATGGCTATCTAGCATCGTCTCATAGAAACCAAAAAGTATGTCCTCTTATGGCAAATTCTTCATCGTGGAATTCGGACCAACCTTAAGGCTAGCAAAATTTGTGGTGTGCCTCCCTTGTGCAAATGTTGCTACCGCTCCATCGAAGATGTTCCTCACATTTTCTTTACTTGTCCCAACTCCAACAAGCTCTGGCAGATTGTCGGAAAGAAAATTAGAATTCAGAAACATATCAGTTGGAAACAAGCTCTGCTGGAGAAGCGATCGACTGCTCAGCGACTCTCTGGAATGCCATTAGGGAAAGGTCCTATGGAAGATCTGGTGGGAAAGATGTGCTTTAAAATTTGGCGACTCCCCTAAAGAGTGGTCAATTAAGAAATCATTGTTCCTCCTCGGCAAAAGAATCACTAACTATAAGAAATCCCCCCCCCCTTCGGGCATCATCAAGAGCAAAAATTGAATATCAAGCCAAGTTATGCATAAGTAGACCAAGCATCCAATAGCCTCTTGATAGAGAAAAACATCAAGTGCATCTCTAGCATCATGAAGATTGAACCCTAAACTTGTTTCCATGGGAGTGGCAATCGCTTTGCAATATTCAAGGCCAAAATAGGTTTGCAATATTCAAGAAGAAGATGCTACAATGATGTGTCAATATATTTTGTTTAAAACAAAGCTATCCCCCCATCAACTTGCGAATTGAATGCGCAAATAATGATGTAAATGCCCTAAAGATAATGTCTCAAAAGAGGCATGACAAAAAACCTTAAATTTAGCAATATGCTTCTCATTAGGACCATTAAGTAGCATATGCTCAACATATACAACAATGATCATAAGTACATCATCTGCACACTTAACATATAAGATGCTCTCACTTCGAATGTTCTCAAAACCATGTGCTAGCAAGTAGGCATGTATCTTCTCATACCAAGCAGATGGTGCTTGCTTCGAACCATATAATGACTTTTTCAACATGCATACTTTATTTTCATGCCCTTTTTGCACAAAACCAGGGGGCTGAGATACATACACTTCTTCATGTAAATCAACATTCAAAAATGTAGTTTTAATCTTTGATTGATGTACATTCTAACCATGATAAGCTTCAAGTGCACAAATGCTATGAACGGTGGTCATTCAACATGTGGGAGCAAAGCTCTCATCAAAATCAATGGCTTTCTCTTGAGCATAACCTTTGGCAACAAGCCTAGCCCTTCAGCTTGTATACCCATTTAGTGTCCATGGCCTTTTTGGCTTGAGGCAAATCACATAAAGACCAAGTATCACTTGTAATAATGGCATCATATTCTGATTGCATGGTTCCCATCTAATTTTTTGAATTTTTTTCTTCCTCAAAAGAAACATGCCCATTCTCATCACAAAGACTAGAGACAACAATTGCATAATAATCTTATGCAAAAGAGGAACTATGAGAGACTGAAAGAGTATGATATGACAAAGGTGCACCTAAATTTCTATCTCTCAAAGTTTGCACCAAACATTCGGCCATAATTTTTGCCTCCTCTGCAGTAGTCATGTCCTCAACAAGTGCATCATCCAAATATTCATAAGAAATGGAATGATCTACATCATCATTTGAAACCTATAAGGGCTAAAAAATTACCTCTTTTCGACCAACACTTGACTTTTTGCATGTAAAAGAGGTAGCAAAATATCATACATATCCTCTGAGCTAACTGATGTCCACTTGGTACATGAAAGTAGGGGTTGAGCTGTATCTTCCACAAAAACAACATCATGAATAACTAGAATGTATCTAGTCTATGGATGATAGCCTTTGCTTTTAGAAATGTACCCAACAAAAATACATTTCACTACTTTATCATCTAATTTTGTGCATTGTTATTCAAACACTCATGCACATGTCAAACAACAAAAATCATGCAATTGAGCAAGAGATGACTTGCAACATGCCAATAATCATATGGAGTGATAGATTGCAATGCTTTGTTGGGGCACATGTTAAGTACATAATTTGCACACATAACAGCCTCCCTTATCTTTCCAATGACACCAAGAAATAGCCTATGTCCTTTGGAAATGATGTGTGCAATGATTGAATCAAAACAGATAACTTTGGAAGTCACAAACTCAAGAAAACCTTCTATTTTGGTCTTGACACCTGCTCAATGTTTTGCTCAGTGTGACCAGCACAATAGCAATTGATAAAATTCCTTCTAGGGGTATTCAATTAGCTTATTAAGCTACCATTTGCAAGTGGAATTATGTAAAATGACAAACTATACTCAGAGAAATTGATTTAGCAAAATTAACTATACCCCCGACTTTTTAGGACTGTAGCAGAGATAGACCAGTGAGCACCTCGATGACGATTTCTCTAAATTGGCTGAATTAAATCACTTCAAACTTTGTCAGCATGTAGATGACTTTGAGCTGAATCCAACAAGCTTTGAATCACTGAATTTGGAGTAGTATTGACTGAGATATGCCCTTGACAAGTTGACAGACTTTTGAGTAGACTAGCAGAGAACACAAAGATGAATGATGTAAATGTATCTATTGATTAACAATTGTATACAATCCCATTGGCATGAATAGCATTGCCAAATGGTGTAGAGAGGTGTAGGCTATGGTATAGTCCTTACACACACTCAAACTCAACAGAATGAGCCTCGGGAATGGAGTAATCTACCCGCGACTTTTTCACATCCAATTTTATAGGAAATGACTTAAGATTTGAATTCAAAATTCAAATCTTTGGCTTCCTATGATCAAGTATCTAAAAGTTTGGAGATATTCTCTCAATCAAGTGATCTACTTTTCCACGAATCACTTAGGTAGGTGATTACAAAAGATTCTAAGTCAAATTAGAATTTTACAATGAGGTAAAGTGGTAATAAACCACTAGCATATGTTTTTAACTATGGTTCTTCATGCATGTGGAGTCTTCATGATGTCTTACAAGCCAAATGTGTAGGCTTGTGATTTACACCAACAGCTCCCCCTCAAGCCAAACATTTTGGCTTAAGTCTTCATCTTCAATCTTCAAGTATATCCTGCAATCCAATCATAGATTTGAACCTGCAAAGTTTGGTCCCATCCAAAGCTTTAGTCAGCAAATCTGCACATTGCATGTTGGTTGACACATAGGTCAGCTGAATGTCCTTGCTTAGCAACTTCTCCCTCACATAATGATAATGAACTTCTATGTGTTTTGTTCTGGCATTATAGATAGGATTAGCTGCAAGGTGAAGAGAACTTGTATTATCTCCAAAGATAATTGGAGGCCTAGTATATAAGCCCAATTCTGAATACAAAAGCTTAATCCAAATTCCTTCTTGAGTGGCATTAGCTAGCCCTCTATACTCTGCTTCTGTAGAAGACAATGCAACAGTTGGTTGCTTCTTTACAGACGATGAAATTGGTTTGTCACCTGCAAAGGAAATGTATCCAGAAGTGCTTCTCCTATCATCCTTGCATCCTGCCCAATCTGCATATGAATAAACTTTTATATCAATATCTGAAGTGTAAGGAAAGTACAAACCATGATTCTGTGTACCCTTGAGATACTTCAAGATTCTTTTGGCAGCCTCTAAGTGAGGTATCCTTGGCTTGTGCATAAATTGACTTAGCACACTAACTCCATATGCAATATCAATTCTTGTGAGAGTAGCATAGTTCAAGCTACCTACCATACTTTGATAACCTGTAATGTCTTGGACTTCATCACTTTCATGGGCACTTAGCTTTAGGTTCACCTCCATTGGAGTACTAGCTGCTTTAGCATCCTGCAAGTGAAATTTCTTCAACATGTCCTGCACATACTTCTTCTGAGTAATGTATATTCCTGAATTAGTGTAAACTAATTCAAGTCCCAAAAAATACTTCAATAGCCCAAGATCATTGATCTTGAACTCCTTCATCATTTGGCTTTTGATGCTTCTGATTCCATTGACATCATTACCTGTAATGATGATGTCATCAACATAGACACAGAGATAGATTATCTCTGAATTACTTCTCTTAATGAACAGAGAAGTGTCAGCCTTACTCATGACAGAACCTTGGTCTTGGAGGTATGTAGTTAGCCTGTAATTCCATGCCCTAGGTGCCTGCTTCAATCCATATAAAGCCTTCTTTAATTTGCAAACATAAGCTACCTTCTTAGGGTCTTCATAGCTAGGAGGTTGTGACATATAAACCTCTTCTGAAATCCATCCATTCAAGAAAGCATTCTTGACATCCAATTGGTACATGTTCCAATTCTTTGATGCAGCCACACTCACCAACACTCTGATTGTTGGCATCTTGGCCACAGGAGAAAATGTTTCTTCATAGCCAATGCCTTGGGTTTGTGCAAAACCCTTGGCTACCAATCTGGCCTTGTACCTGTTAATTGTGCCATCATAATTTCTTTTCAATTTATAGATCCATTTGGATCCTATTACCTTCATGGAGTCCTTCTTGGGTACTAACTCCCATGTATCACTCTCCTTGAGTGCTTCAATCTCCTCATCCATAGCTTCCTTCCATTCTGATTTTGTGATTGCTTCTTCATATGATCCTGGTTCTTCATTTAGCAAATCCTTTGCAAGATAAATTGAATGTTTAGTAACAAGAGATGTATCATACCCACATCTTATAGGTTTTTTGTTCTCTCTTTGAGACCTTCTGATTGATTGAGTTGAAGATTCTGGTATGTCCTCAAGCTTCTTCATCTTCATTTTGCCTTTGGACTTCCATGCCTTGAACTCTTCAAGGTTGGTTGTATCTTCATCATCTGAACTTGACTCTCCATCCTGAGTAGGTTCCTCCTTTGTAAGTTTTGGAAATTCTTCTTCCAAATCATAGGGTACTTTGACCTTCCTGCATTCATTCTCATACCAAGAATCATTCTCATCAAAGATCACATCTCTGCTTACCATAAATCCCTTATTGGTAGGGTTATAAAACCTGTAACCTTTCTTATTTAAATCATATCCAATGAAAATACATTTTTCTACCTTTGGATCTAGCTTTCCTCTTACTTGTGAAGGAATGTGTACATATGCTACACATCCAAAAATTTTGCAGTGATCCAATGATGGTCTCTTACCATGCCATGCTTCATATGGAGTCATACCATCAAGTGACTTTGATGGTAACCTATTTATGAGATAGGTGGCAGTAGAAACACTCTCTGCCCATAGATAGTTAGGTAATTTCTTCTCATTAAGCATAGATCTAGTTGTCTCAACAATTAACCTATTTCTTCTTTCAGCTACCCCATTCTGTTCAGGAGAATACCTTGTGGTTATTTCCCTTTTGATGCCTCTGTCCTGCAAGAAGTCCTCAAATTCATTGGAGAAGTACTCACCTCCTCCATCTGACCTTAGCCTCTTCAAATTCCTTCCTGTCTGATTTTCAACTAATGCAAGATATTTCTTAAAACAATTAAATACCTCATCCTTGTGCTTCATAAAGTATAATACAGTCCATCTGCTATAGTCATCAATAAAAGACACATAGTACCTTGAACCTGAGACTGAGGGGTCTTTGCTAGGTCCCCATACATCTGTGTGTACAAGCTCTAGATAGTCTTCATGCATATATCCTTTCTTGGAGAAGGGTAACCTGTGAGACTTACCAAATTGACAAGCACCACACTTGTAAATTATATGTTGCTTGGATACATTAGGTATCCCAAGCACACATTGGTCCCTACACATTTGCTTCAAGGTCCTTTCTCCTATGTGCCCTAATCTCTTGTGCCAAATCTCAAGTTTTGAAAGTGTTTGATCTTTATAACTGTATAATGCAATGTTGTTTGTATCTTCCAACTCAAAAGTGAAAAGTCTACTTGATTTTTCTCCTTTAGCTATCCTTTTGAATCCATGTCTTGGGTCCTCCACAAATGCTCCATACTGATTGAATCTGACCTGCAACCCTTTCTCTACAATCTGACCAACACTCATTAAGTTCTTTGTAATTGTAGGTACATAAAGTACTCTGCTCAACAAATTCTGATTACGATCACAAGTTTTCACATTTCCAACTTTAACTACAGAATGCTTTGTATCATCACCTGTTTGGACTTGATGTTTACCTTTTGGTTCCTCAAGATCAGAGAGTAGTGCCACATTACCAGCCACATGATTTGAACACCCTGAATCAATATAAAATAAGTGATCATCATTTGTACCTGACTTTGAAGTCATGTTCATGATCAAGAGAGAGTCATCCTGCTCCTCTGTGTAGTTGTTGTAGTCCTTTCTGTTTCTAAATCCTCCTTGGTAGTTGCCATTGTAATTGTTGTTGTAGTTGTTGTTATAATTGTTGTTGTGGCCTTGGTGATGGTTGAACCTTCCTCTAGACTGAGAGTATCCACCTCTTTGGTAGCCTCTTCCTCTCTGATTTTTGTAATTCCTGTAACACTCATCTGTGGTGTGATTTGACAAACCAAAAATGTTACATGGTGATGAGTTATAGGGTCTCCCCCTACCTTGCTTACCTCCTCTGCCCCTACCTCTTGAAAATCTACCTCTCCCTGCATAGTTGGCTTGGGAGGTAGAGCATTCATCTTCCACCTTCTTACTCTTGCCTTTATCCTTAGATTTCTTATCAGTGTATAGGGTAGAAGAGTTGTTACCTTTGGTAGTATCTCCACTCTTGGTAAGCTTTGCTTCATGTGTGAATAGTTGACCCATGAGAGTTGTAAGATCTGGAGTGTGCATGTCCATGTAGAGATCCATTGCAGTGGTGAAGCTTTCCCACTTGTCATCAGCCTTGATTCCATCAATTACCTGCCTTACAATTTGTTCTTCTTCAATTTCTTCTCCTATGCTTGCTAACTGATCTGCAACATCTTTGATCTTGGTCACAAATTCTGAAACAGCTTGTTTAGGTTGCTTCCTTAGTGTTGTGAATTCAATCCACAACTGATTTTTCCTAGCCCTTGTATTAGAGGAAAAATATGATGACAAGGTTTCCCAAGTCTCTTGGAAAGTCTTACAATTTCTGATATGAGGTAAAAGAAAGTCAGATATAGAGTTGAGTAAATAAGACCTTGCCAATGCATCCCTTGCACACCATGTGTTGAGTTTTTCTTGCTCCTCCTTGGTTGGCAAACCTCTTCCTTTGAATGAGGGCAAGTCCTCATCTCCTGAGATGTATCCATAGAGACTCCTTCCTTGTAAGTAGGTCTTCATCCTTAGAGACCAAGCTTGATAGTTGTTCCTGTCCAATTTATCAATGAATGAAGGAAAACCATCTCCCATTTTACCTTATTTGCTCTGATACCACTGTTGGGAAAAATGGATGGATGATCCAAGAGATTGAGTAGGTACTGCTAAAACCTGCTTTGTACCAGCCCTCTTTAGCTTCAGACTTGATTAGTAGACTCCCTTATCTTTCCAATGACACCAAGAAATAGCCTATGTCCTTTGGAAATGATGTGTGCAATGATTGAATCAAAACAGATAACTTTGGAAGTCACAAACTCAAGAAAACCTTCTATTTTGGTCTTGACACCTGCTCAATGTTTTGCTCAGTGTGACCAACACAGTAGCAATTGATAAAATTCCTTCTAGGGGTATTCAATTAGCTTAGTAAGCTACCATTTGCAAGTGGAATGATGTAAAATGACAAACTATACTGAGAGAAATTGATTTAGCAAAATTAACTATACCCCCGACTTTTTAGGACTGTAGTAGAGATAGACCAGTGAGCACCTCGACGACGATTTCTCTGAATTGGCTGAATTAAATCACTTCAAAACTTTGTCAGCATGTAGATGACTTTGAGCTGAATCCAACAAGCTTTGAATCACTGAATTTGGAGTAGTATTGACTGAGATATGCCCTTGACAAGTTGACAGACTTTTGAGTAGACTAGCAGAGAACACAAAGATGAATGATGTAAATGTATCTATTGATTAACAATTGTATACAATCCCATTGGCATGAATAGCATTGCCAAATGGTGTAGAGAGGTGTAGGCTATGGTATAGTCCTTACACACACTCAAACTCAACAGAATGAGCCTCGGGAATGGAGTAATCTACCCGCGACTTTTTCACATCCAATTTTATAGGAAATGACTTAAGATTTGAATTCAAAATTCAAATCTTTGGCTTCCTATGATCAAGTATCTAAAAGTTTGGAGATATTCTCTCAATCAAGTGATCTACTTTTCCACGAATCACTTAGGTAGGTGATTATAAAAGATTCTAAATCAAATTAGTATTTTTACAATGAGGTAAAGTGGTAATAAACCACTAGCATATGTTCCTATGGTTCTTCATGCATGTGGAGTCTTCATGATGTCTTCCAAGCCAAATGTGTAGGCTTGTGATTTACACCAACACATACTAGTAGTCAAAATGATCTTTCCAACTCCCATTATAGGATAAGAGAAGTTGTTAGCAGATATGATAGTATTCCCTATAGGGGAAGGCTCAAGTGAAGTGAAGAAATGGCACTCTGAGGTAATATGTTTGGTTGCCCCACTATCAAAGTTTCAAACATCCAAGTCTACTACAGACATACACTAGTTATGAGAAGATGGGTCATAGCTACGAAGAATAGTAAATGCCCATTCTTCATTATGAATAAGATTAACAGACTCTGTTTTAGGTGTAGAGGCCTCTGCAACAAGCATTCCAACATCTTTCTTCTTTGCCTCCTTTACAATTACTTTAGGAAAACTCTTTATGACATCATCATTTTGCAAGGTGCAAAATTGTTTCTACTTTTTTTATTTTCTTATGAGCTTAGTCATCCTTCTTTGATTGTGCAACATCAATAGATTTTTTTTGTATTAGTAGATGAGATCCATTTACCTTTGCCCTTTTGACTACCTAAGAAAGTTTGATCTTCAACACAAATAATTGACCTTTTCTACATAGGTTAATCTTCCTACAATAAAACATAGACTAAATCCTCAAAGATTGAGGCATTTGGATTGCCTTTCATCATCAATTGAAGAGTATAAGCCAGATTCTGACATTAGTCTAGAAGACCATTAAGAATAGTCTCCACAAGTGAACTATCCAGCAAAATTTCATCAATAGCAATGAACTACTCATTCAAATCTTTGATCTTTCATCATCAATTGAAGAGTAGAATCTAGACTCTAACATGAGTCTGGAAGACCATGAAGAATAGTCTCCACAGGTGAACTATCTAGCAAAATTTTATTAATAGAAATCAATTACTCATTCAAATCTTTGATCTTTGTCAAAAAATCATCCATTGAATCTCCTTCATATCATATTCTCACTCTCCAACTGTTTTCGGAGGTAAGCAATATGAGCCTCATTTCTTGCTTGGTATAATGTTTTAATAATATCTCAAGTACATTTTGTTGTCTTGGAGGAGTGAATGTAAGGGATAATGGCATATCTAATGGAAAACGCTATCAATGCATGTGCATGTGCATCTTTGCTATCCAAAGAAGTTGCTATGTAGTAGGTGCAACAAGAGCCATAATATGAACAAGAAGTTGAAGATTGTCATATTCAACGCTATCTACATCACCTTCAATCATTGTATTTGTAGGTGTAGTAGGATGTTTTTCATCACCCTTCATAGTATTTCATAGCCTTTTACTACCAATACATGATGCATCATGCATGCCTACAATGGGTAATCAACACCATCCAACTTATCCTCAACAACTAATATTTGGAATACATCATTGCTTTCAAGCATGGCAAGTGACTAATACCCTAAATTATTCAAAAAATTGGATGTATCTAAAATATTTGAGCAAAAATACCATATCAAGATTTGTTAAACCTATACTAGACTTTGAAGCGCTTGTTCTGGCAAACTAAAGCGTGTATATATATTTGGCACAAAAGGACAAAATTGCATGTACAGTTACTGTGATAGTGCATTTAGATGCCAAAATGAGACCAAATCAAAATTTTGGATGCCACAAGTGAAGTTGTTTTGAACTCCTTATCACCCGAAGTATGCTCACCAATTTTCATGGAATTCTTAGACTATGACAAGAGGGGTGTCGATGACACCCTAGATGAAGTGTCAACCTGCTCTGATACCAACTGTTGGAGTTTGAGGTCCGCAAAAGTACACAAACAACACAAAGAATGTGAAGAAACTCAAAGAAGAACACAATATACAATATATTATCAAGTGAATGTACAAAGATAAGTGATCCCTTAAGGTTATGGGCATATATACAAGTTGCAGGAAAAAACCTCTCAAAGAGGGAAAAAAGTGCCCCAATGATCCTAATTGTGTTCACACATATCATTGCCAAAATATATCAATAGTTCCTTGGTCCATTCCTTAAAAGAGTTTGTAGCCTATGTATCATGAAGATGATGTATCAACCATACACAATCCAAACCCCATTTCATCAATGTTTCAATGGTAAATCTGATTGTAGAGTCATGTGGTTATTATCCATGAGGTGATTTCATTGACAAACAAGACGATACTTAATAAAACTATAAGCATCTTTGAATACCATTGTTCACCATAGGCCCTACAGAATTTTACATTTAGTAATCTCATTAAAAAGATTATCGACTACATCCTTGTGTGTGCTTCCAATAACATTATTATTTGTTCATAATTTGGTATGCAATGTCTCAAGACCTTCTCTATGCCCTTTTTTTGAAGAGGAAGTTTAGTTGAGGCCTAATCTCTCTTTGCTTGAATTGATTGAAAGAACAACTCTACAAGTGAACGGGCATAGTACCCATGGGACCCCTTGTATTCCACAAAGCAAGGGTTGGACTGCCCAAAGACAACACTAGGAAAGATTTCCTGAAGGCATTACACTAGCCTTAGACCCACATACGTCTTGTCATAGAGAGGAGTTGAATCCTCACCCTTGCTTCAAAAGGTGAAAAACCCAACCACCCACACTAATACGTGCAGAATCTTTGGCTTTTGTGTATAGTACACTTGAAACAACTATAAATGAAGTACCCTTGTATGCAAGACTTCATCGTTTTCCTTCGGCATATGTTTTAGAGGTATCCTATAGTAAAAAATTACAACATTTCTTCATGTCAAATGTCCTCCTTATCATTGTATCTACCACAAACGAAGAAGACTCTTGTAGGTGATCACTTTCCGTGATTGATATTCTATCTGTGATCTACTTAAATAGTCCATGGCCGCATGTTTCTACCCTATTTTATGAATTATTGAGTAATGCTCAACAATACCCATCTAACAAGACATCAGGGTAGACGTGGTTTCTTTACCGAAAAATAACAATGCTTAATGCTTCACGTGTATGAACATCTTATTTGCGAGTAAATAATGGCTAAATTTTTTGTAATACACAAATAATTTCTAAGCATTCACATACAATTACTGCATAATGACATTTTGCTGTATAATGACATTTTGCAGTATAATTACATTTTGCATTATTCAATACTTGACTTGCATAATCGATCGGTTTATACCAACACTTCTCTATTTCTTTCACCAAAACTGCACCTATCACAACATATGAGATTGTTCTTGTTTTATCGAAGTCACCTTGTCTTAGTCATCTTTTTTTGAGCTTTATTCATAAAGCTTCGTATCACCTAATGGTATATTGAATAATTTTATCGCGTACTCGAATGGAGGTTAAGAAACAATAACCATAGAAGAAAAGAGAGTTAGAAGAGGGCATGAAACACTTGATGAGTGATTGTAAAAGAAGCAAAAGGAAACCTACTCTAGCTATTCTAAACGGAAATACGATCATAATGATTATCTCGTTGAACTCCCACCTCTTGAGGCAGAGGTTATGAGTTCGATCCCCGAGGCAGAGGTTATGATTTCAATTCCTCTTTGAGCTATCTTGTCTTGTCTTGTCTTGGAATGCTTAACTTAAACGATAGGTAAACGGTTAAGTGAAAACTTTAGCGCCTAAAAGGCCGGAGGTTGGTCAGTCCACCTAGTTGTAATGCTTTCAAGTCATTGAAATTAAATGTTTTCGAGAAGCTCCGTTTCTTGTGATGCTTCAATAGTTTAACCTTTGCTTTGTGGAGTATGGGGGTTCCATGGATATTATGATGTTTAGTTGTAAAGTTGTTTTTTCGATATATTCAAGCCAAGGGAGATAGGCTTCCGTCAAACTTCCCCTTGAAAAAAGAAGCTATGCTCTACTCCTCTTAAAAAAAGAAGTTCTAATATGCTCGATTCGGTTCTAGATGGGGAGTTCACCACATAATCTTGTAGGTCCTGCTGGTGTGGTCTAAGATTTGTGCTTTATTCACCTAGACAAATGGTCAAGGTTCAAGTGCTGCCCGGGAATGTCTCAACTCTAATGGACAGTATTTCTAAATCATGTGTACCATATAATGGGTGTGTGTGAGTGTGTTTTCAATTTTGTTGTACTCAAAAAAAAAAATAAAATCTTGTAGCTCTAGAAGACATTTTTGTTTTTAACTACCAATAAGCGAATGCCACGTCAAAGCTTATTTTAAAGTAATTCGTGCAGCTGTCTAGTGTGAATCCACCGTCAAAGAACTTGGATTTGTGGCTGCTCGAAGATAAATAAGGGCATTCGTCTCGATTGTATGCCTTTCATGGTTTCTATTGGACTAAATTTGCGAAGAAAATTAAATTTGGAAAAACCAAAGCCTCCCAAATAGAACACGAATCTGAGCTGCAATTCACATAGGAGGATCTTATGCGATTCACATACCCTTGAGAGTGCCCTTATACCTTAGAATTTGTATGAATTTATAAATGGAGTCTCATCTACATGTTTTGGAACTTGAGCGTTTTTTTTTATGAGTCATTGTACTCTTTGCTTTTGTCTTTCAGTTCTCATATACAACAAGGTGCAAGGCCTCCAAGTTGACCTGATTAGTAATTGATTACTATTATATGTGGCCTCCCATACGAGAAAGTGGAGCACTCTATTTGATACTAAGAAGGTAAATACGATAATGAGACAAATTTGTAGATTTTGTCTCATGGAAGAGGCTCTAAATTAGTTTAACAAACCACTTACAGAATAGGAGAAAAAAAATATTCGGTTGCTTTCCAAACCACACTTTGAGGGACATATGGGAAAATAAATGATAATGATGCCCCTTGACATACACGAGAGATGGTGAAACTGTCATGCAAGGATGATATAGAAGAACCTTTTTTAGATTTTGATGGGATTGTCAACATCGTAAACATGTCTCAAGAGCTCTTCTTTATTTCCTCAAGATTGAGAAGTATTGATGGCCCTAATACCGCATGCCAAGATGGAATACAGTAAACTTCACTTATATATGTAGATGCCACAATTGTTTTGGATACAAATGGCAAATAAAAAATATCTTAAATAGGAATCCTTTGGCTTCTATCCAAGCTTCCATGTCCATGACTCCTATGGAAGTAGTTGCACTAGTGATAACTTTCTTTCATATCGACATAGTTAATAGATGGCCACTTCTTCATGGTAATAATAATTAGAGGGGGGAAAATCTAGTGATCCCCTTGGTGTAGTCCATCAAACGTAAAGATGATAACGACATCCATGAGGAATAAAGATCATCCAATTGTTTCTATAATTACAATAGAGTTGGATACATGTAAGATTAGTTTTTGCACCCTCCGTGCAAGAGAGAGCAAATATATTATCTGTTTTATAAGTGAATTCCATGAGTACATGATGCTCCATCATTCAATGCTTCTTTTTACTCATTGGAGTAGGCATTGAGTGGATTCGATAAAGGGGTGGATTTTCCAACAAGAACTAGACGTAGATTTACATTTTCCCCCCACGAAAAGGAAGCTTCAGGTTGACTTGAAGGAGGCGAATGACAGGTTGTTACATGAGGAGGCACAACACATGCTTAATGAAAGGACACACGGGATAACCACATTTTTTTTTGAGAGTACAATGAATTGGAAATACACACACACCCTACCTCGTAAGGTAGAGGGCACCCATCATGGGAGACTCATGAACATGTACAGCCAGGACTTGAATTCAGGATTTCCTCCCACAGCTTCAAGACATCAGCCACTAAGCTAAGTGGGCTCGGATGGGATAAACACATTTGCAAAAGAGATGCTTCACTTCAGCTACGACATCGTCTTAAGCAACCTCCTCAACACCGACAAGAAGACAATGAACGATTTGATGTGCATATATCTTGCCCTTTCTTCATCTCTCCATCCCATGCTAACTGATGCATTTTCCAATTACGTGATGCGAAATTGTCGAATAAAACCTGTTTTAATTTCTCATTGAAGTAATGACAGCTTCGTAAATTGTAGTTCCCGTATGTATTTGCTCCCTTTCATGCGTGAGTTTTTTTAAATTTTATTTTTTAAAAAAATACTAGCGCAAATTCCAGTTTTGATGCTTAAAAATTGAAGTTTACAACGAGAGAAAAGACTGTCTGTGGTGCTCGTAAATCTTGGATTGCAGTGTGAGTGGCTAGCTCATCTTCAATTTGAGCCAGCGAGCATGCGAGGTGGAATGACAGAAAGAGACGTGACCAAGGAAGCACTCGGCATCATCTCAGCGGCTTCTTTCCTCCCTCGCCTTGTAGTCTTTGACCTTGATTATACTCTCTGGCCGTTTTACTGGTACGTTCCATTGTTTCTTCCCTCAATGGCCTTGCATGCACGATAAAGCAGCAGACATCCACTTGTTCACGCATGCAACCATACATGCACTTGAATTCTGCTGCGTTGTCACAGTACATATGGATCTTCATTCAACGATAAGAGCTTCTGATGCGATTCAGTGTATGATGATTCGAAATGAAGCTTTGTAGAATTGCATGGAGGCAATAATAGGATGTGAGAAAATGCTTATACGATTCTATCTATTTTTCAGCCGTTTGAACTATCATACATAGATATTATCGGGATTCATACAAGTACTATAAGAGATTTTCTCGGTACAAGATAGTGATTTTTTTCTTGCGTAATTCTTGGTTTTTAGATTATAAAAATGTGCAGATCTGCATGGAATTGAACAAGTCCTGCTTGAATCTGCTCAGAGAAGTGATGATGAGGACAGAGACAAGGATGCACAACTTAAACAATAGGGGGACCTTCTGAACATGCTTGACTTGTAAAGGAACTCCGCCTTTTGGTTTACCTTCACGAACAACGCTCCCTTGGTATAGAGGTGTAATAGAACTGCTGCAAGTTTCCATGATGAAATGACAAATGTATTAAACAAATACGTGCTGTGAATTAAAAAATAACCCTGACCTAGTGTGACGTTTCTTCCAAATGAGCACATACAGGATTTATATGCCAGGCTTTGGGGAATCAAATATATTGACAATTTATATGCATGTCATTCTTGTGTCATGATCAATTTTGGAATCTTTCTGAGGATATGGGTGATGCAACTGTTTGTGGACAAGAAGAAGCTCACAGACACTGAGGCTCCTGGCTTACTGTACCATTAGCCTTGGGGTATTTTTCGCTAACATCAATCACACTCCGAGTGGGTAATCCCTAAGTGGCTACTATTATCCAAGCCATTGTGGAATATCACATTTCATTTTTCCCCACAAGCATTATGTTTTTAAAAATTATAATGACAAGCATGAAGAGGTAGAAAAGGTGCTATGGCTTTTCTGAACTCCATGCATAAGCGTTGCCATCCTTTTTGTGTGCTCCATATTAATGGCTTGGGAAGTGTTAAATTCGGAGGTGGAAGGCGTTTCTCAAGTGCACATGCTCTTCCATTTTGCATTATCTTTTCGCTATTGGAAACTATCCTTATATAAGTGATTATATATTCTCTTTCGTATTTAGCATTCTTTTGGGCTTACGAGGAATGAATTGAATAGAGATAGGTTCTACTATCTCTTCATTAAAATTAGAGTAGTGAGAAACACCAATATTTCTTTGAAACATATTTATGTGAAACATTGGATGTATATGACTTATATTGTTTGATTGTGGAACTAGAGTTGATAAGCATAGTTTTTATTCTCTTAGTTATGGTGACTAGTGGTCCATAACACTTATAGGTTGTCTTAGATATGATTCAATCGTATTGGGTTTGCTAGTTTCCTAGCCCGCTCTTGAGTTTCTCTTATTATTTTCGATGCATTTATACTTTTTTACACATGATATTCTAGCCTTTCCAGGAATCCTATGTAGTTTTGTCTTTGATTGTAGTACTTACCACATAAGTTCTTCGTTGAACCACATATTATATATATATCTATATGAATGTATTACATCCCATGGAGAGCTATGAATGGTATTATATGTGAACTCCTTTATAGTAAGTATTCTCCCAAAGTGTTGCAAATTGACCATACATGCTTGAAACACATCGAATAAGATTTGGTCAATCCATTTGGTTTTTGTATTTGTATGTGGATATTGAGTCATACTCATGTTTGCTCTTAAAGTGCTCGACCTTAATAAGAAACAATGACTAATGGTAGACCATAAAATCTACATAATTTTTCTACAAAAGAACTATTGGCTTTTGGAGTCTTTTTTTTTTGCCTATGCCAAGGGAGCAGTAGATTGTGCCCTCTAACTAGACTATACAAGATTCTTAAAATATGCTCTTGATTACAAAATCAACCATGCAGGGGAAAATAATACAAGAAAATAGTTTTGTTACAAGAAGTCCCACAACTCGGGACTATTAGGTATGGATAACTGGATTAGATACAAGAGATCTCACAAGCTTGGATGGTATGTATAAGCAAAATATCAGAAATTACAAGAACTCCCTCGAGGGAGATGAACTAGGTACAAGAAATAGCTGAATAGGATCTCGTATTATGAGATTACAAGAGTACAAGAACGGATGTCCAAAATACTAGATTAGACAAGACTAGAACAAAGAGCAAGATGAGAATTAGAAGTGGAACTTAGAAAGTATTTAGTTGGAGATTGTGACTCCTTGAGCTCCAAAGACTTGCATTGGCAAGACTGAGAATATGCCAAGCCTTCCTTATAGGTGTTCAAGGGCAGTTACAAATTGATGATGTCATCAACTCTTCCTTTGGTGTAAGTCACCTTGTCTTGATATTATCCATCTCTATGGATTCTGGTTGAGATTCTTCAAACATATGTTGTTGAGGAATTGAGGTAAACTTATATTCTCAATCTTGAATACAAGTCTTCTCCTCCTTTTTCCTGAACAACCTATTATCACACTCGATTGTTTGATTCACAAATTCATTCAAAGTATTTAGCTTGGCATGGTTAACATGTGGTCCTTGACATCGTCAAGTAAGCCCCATCAAAATTGGTTGATAAAATAATACTCATGTATATTTTTCACATAAATGGTCGCACTTTCTCGGTCCTCAAAGATCGATGGTTGAGAAACTTGGGCAAGATCATCTTCATTCTTCAACACATCTTCATCATGAACTTGATTGTCCTTGAATATTTGATTTTCACATTGAACTGCTTCCTTGATAGCCTCATCTGAAGTATTTACATGAGTCAGAGAGTAAATGATCCTTTATTTCATCTCTAAGACCACTTTGGAATTGATTAACTAGATATTCTTCTTGATATGTTGATCCTTGAAATAAATTTATGAAGTCTAATGCAAATTTTACAATCGAGTGATCATCTTGTTAGAACCTCCTTTCAAAATCTCGAAGTTTTTGATATATATCTTTCAAAGTAAATTATATATTTTTGAGTATGGAATCTGGATATGGAATCCATCATTCCTAACACGGACTTGATGTGATAGACTTGCCAAAATGTCAGGGGAGCACTAGATTGTGCCCTCTCACTAGACTTGAACAAGATTTCGGAAATATGCTTTTGATTATGAGATCACTGATGCAAGGGAAATAATACAAGAATATAAAAGTGTTACAAGAAGTCCCTTAATCCTTGATTGAAAGGTATGGATAACTATATTAGGCAAGATACAAGAGAACCCACTACCCGGGATTGTAGGTGTGAAACAAGATATCTAAATTACAAGAACTTCTCTGAGGGAGATGAAATAGGTACAAGAAATAACTATCAGGGTCTCATACTATGAGATTACAAGAGGACAAGAAAGGATGTCCAGAATATTAGACTAGACTAGACGAGAACAAGGAGCAAACCAAGAACTGGAAATTGGAATTGGAACTTAGCAAATACATACTTGGAGATCGTGATCCCTTAATTTCCAAAGATAGGCATTGGCAAGACAGAATATGTGTGGCAAAGCCTTATATAGATGTTCCAGGGAAATTACAAATTGATAATGTCATTGATGATATCATCAACTCAAAACAAGACCTTCAAATGTCAGAATCAAGCAAAAAGAGAGTTGATCTTAGGGTTTTGCATGTTTCGGATGGGAGGGTACTATTAGATTCTTGAAATTATGAACCAATCATGCGAGATAAGCCCCTCTAATATGATCCTCCATCCGTTAGCCACTTTTGGATGTGCATATTGTTTTTTATCTTGAAATTTTGGATCCAACATGTATGCTTCCGCATGAAGTGGGGAGTAGTGTGCATTCCACATGCTAACACAAATTGTTGAAATTTCTTCATACCTGTCATTATCCTTCACAAATGTTTTCAATGCTTGAATTGTGCGATCCATAGCTTCATAAACTTTACCAATGCACGGCTCCATGGAATCCACAATATTGAGCAAGTGCACAAGTGGATGCACAATATCCACAATGTGAGAAATGTTCTCCCACCATGTTGCATAATCAACTAATCTTCTAAAGTGCGTTCCTGTCCAACTAGAAGCCTCTGGCATCCTTGCGAACTCATTGCTCAATAAGAGCCCTCTCAAGACACCACTACATTTCACTACGCGATGTAACATGGTGAGTTGTATGCAAATCTTGCATCTGAGTACTTCAACAAAGAAAGAGTAGACCTCTTGCTAAACTCATTCTTCACGCGTGCGTGGTTGTTGATGAAACTAACCAATGAGTTTGCCTCATTAATTCTAGGCAAAATCCAATCCAAATTCCCGATATCTTTGAGAATATTATTTAAACAACGAGCCATGCAATAGCAAACAATAATGTGAGGGTACAAATTTTCAATAATTGCACTTGTAACTCTATTTGAAGGCTCTTAATCTGCCACAATGCAAACAACATTTGATGGCCCACAATCTCTATGGCACTTGCCCACTCTGCCGCAAGTATATCCGTTGATTTCCATGTCTTTGATGGATCATGTGAGGAGATGAAGTACATCTCTCCACGAGAATAAGCCACCACTCCATGGATAGAGCATTGTTGAACATCACTCCATCCATCCACACGCAATGATATTCCATATTTTTCCCATGATTTCTTTATGCTCTCACATGCGGCTTCAATAAGCTTCTTCTCTTTCTCCAATAAAGTGGTGAGTAAGCTTTCCGAAGATGGAGGCACATAGTGTGCTCCACATTCACCTATCTTCTTTACCATGTCTTTGAAGTATGGTGATCTACGAAAAATGGTAAAACAAAGATTTATAAGTAATCGATTATGACATATGGAAGTGAATTTTGAACTTTGAAGTTTAAAACAAAACAATAGAATCAATATAAGATTTTTATCGAGATGCATTGAAAGCTATGTGGTCATGGTAGAAAAATCGTGCCACTATCGTATCCACCTTCTTTTTCAATATGGGATTCCAATTTTCATGGAGTGTTTGTTGACGTGATTGACGTATATATGGCATTCCCGATGGCATGGAAGAGGGAGTAGAAGGAGTAGGAGTAGGAGGAGTAGGAGCATGAACCCGAGCAGATGAAGATGATGCTTATGAAGTGGATGGCATAGAAGACCTCACAAATGATGTCGGGTTGATGGGAGCTTGTGAGGCACGATAAGCATGAATTTGGGCATCACTAATAGCAAGCTTGTTGAGTAATTCTTGCTTCTTCTCTGAAGTGATTGCAGAACAAAATCTTACTTCATGTCCACGTTCATGAAGTAAGTGTGCACGCACCTTGTTTGTTCCACTCGTTCGTTTGTAGCCAGATAGCTTGCAAGTCCATGGTCTTGCACCACCTCCTCCTCCGGCGGGTAGGGGAGACTCCACCTCTTCCCACCATGTCCATTTTCTTGTAACATGCCTCCTCTTGGTGTTTGATCCACTTGTTCGCGATGAAGAAGCCATAGAGAGAGAAAATACTATGAGGAGAAGGGAAAAGATGAGAAAGCTGAAGAGAGGGTTGAGAGGATAGACTCTAGAGAAAAGCCCTTGAATATGCAAGTGTGAAGCTAGCTCAAGCATTCATGGCACATGTAGATAGGCTGCATGCAAGGAAGCAAGTGAGCTTGTGAGGTTCATGAGCTGAAATGAGCTCTATTTATGCTTGTAAAAGTCTTTAGGAAGTTTTTAGATGCCCTCCAAAAAAGGCGCTAAAAAAGCTTTAAAAATCAAAGCTCAAATTCAATTTTTGAATAAAAAAAAACTTGTTCCTGCTCGGATTCCGTCCCCGCCCGTTCCTGTTCATGTCCCATCACAGCTGGTCTCACTCTGGACACGTTCTTGGGACGTGTATGTTTCACATATTTCAATGGGGACTTCCACTGTCCCCCTTTGGCGTCCCTTGTCCAAACCACTCGGGATGGCATCCCGACGTCCCTAGGACCCGGGGTCGCGTCCCCTTATGACTTTGTTTAAAAGCAAAAAGCAATATACATTTTAGGATTTTGTTCATCCTTTTGTTAATTGCCATCACGCGAGGCCATCTTCTCGTGAAAGCCACACAGAGATTCACCTGTTGTTCGCTTCTCATCCACCGAGCATTGAATATCTCATGATGAGACTCTCTCAAGCATCTTCTCTCATCCCACATCATAAGAGATAAGTGAGACTTCTCTCTTCTTTTTTTACCAAATATACACAATGTCTCTAATGATGCCATGTGGCATCTATGCCATCTCACCCAAAAGGGAGTGCATCCATAATATGATATTTCCTTCACCTTGAAAACATTTTCGTCCTCGAAAATGTAAATGGAATATCCGTAATGGTAGAAGAAAGTGCTCGGACTCCTCTGAACCCCATGTACATGTACTCTACATACATGGTCATCTCTGTGTGTTGTTTCCCCATATCCTTCCATATCATTCCCCTTAAGAAGCCTCATATGAGATCATCTCAAAGGTGGAAAACCGTCTGAGTGGTGCCTACTATCTCCCATATGCACTCCTCTTCCAAACTATCACTTGCATGACATATAACATCATCAAACTGACCTAGTCCATATAATGTATCCTGTATAATATAAAACGAAAGTGTAAGGTGCCAAGCTTATAAGCTTGACCATATCATAATGGAGATAGTAAACCATAAAATCCTATGAAATATAGAACAAAGTCCCATAAAAGGTGACTCCAAACCCATCTAAGACTAAACGATAGATTGCCCTCGTACCACTTCAGGTCTTCCTAATGTTAAGTGTAATCACAAGTAACAATTTAATCTAAACTACCTTGGGAACTATGCAAATCCATCATCTAGCTCATATATAAGAATTTCTTGGTAGTAAAATGTAATCTCTACAATCCACCAACCAAGAAATCTTTGGTTTGTCATCCATTTTCTTTGGACTTAGTTCTACTGGAAGAGCATCTATTGGCACTAGTGCAAACTATAAAATTTTCTCTTCCCTTTAGTTTGCCATATGAATGCAGAAGCATTCCCTTTGAGATTCAGATAATCCCTAAGTACCCATTCTCCTAACGGATGCTCACACATCATCCTCGTAATGAAACATCAACTAAGAGTTTGGTATACCAATTGGTTAGATCTATCCCTTTCTCGTAAGAACCCTAAAGAGAGGTATCATCAATCTACTCCCAGTCTCACTAATGTCAATAACTAGATCATCTCATCTAATCAAGGACCATCACTGGAAATAGCATAATTGCTTCTCTCTAGCATCTACAAGTGAGACTCAATCTAACCATCATGATTAACGGATATGATACAAGAGTTCCACTTCTATCTAGAGAATCAAAATGAGAAAGTGAAACTCTCTCTTTTTCTCTCTCTTTGTGATCTCTTTTAAGGAAAAGAGCTCTAGTAGTGGAATCTATTCCACTTTCCCTTTCCCTTTGAAAGAGATTTTGTTGAATCCATTTGCTCTACTCATCCATAAATGAGAACAAGTACATAAGTTCTCCATATTTTTTCCTTCCAAAATAGTGGAGGATCAAACTCCCAAATTAAAGATTACGCTGAAAAGTAGAGTAAATGAATTCCTTCTAAAATAACCTAAAAGATGTTTTTTAGACATATCTTCTCTCTAAAGGAAAACATACTCTATTCTTCTCCAAAGAAGATATCATATTTTCCTTTTCTTTTCCCTTTCAGGAAGGGGAGCTAAAGTGAGATCTTTAAGCTAAAGTGAGATCACTCCTGGATCTCTAAGCTAATTCCCTCTTTCTCCTTTCGTTAAAAGAGAAGCTTGTGAATTTATTTAGTCCTCTCTTCCATAAACTAATGCATAATCCTTCATTATCTACATTCTTATGAGGATGGAGAACAAATCTCCCCTAACTAATGAAGGTGTATGTAGTGAAGAGTGGAGAAAATAAATTCCTTATAAGGGTCAAAGTCCTCTACTAGAATGGTCAACAATGATATGACATGATACCATAAGCAAGTGTATCCATATTAAAAAAACTATCTCTGCCAACCATCCTCTATACATGGATCTATACGATCCAATCAAACTAATGTAATTATCCTTCCGGAAAACCCCAGAGTGAGCATGTGATATCAATGGTGAGAAGGGTCACCTATCACATTCTCAACTGGAAGAAAAAATATTCCCTAGGGCATAAACTATGAAGGATAACTCCCAATCCTAAGGAGATATCTACCAAGAGCTCTCTTATGATTGAGTGAGACATGCTGCCATGAATGATGAGTTCTTTTCTCCCTGGCCATAGAGGAAGAGTGCACAAAGGGAAGTCATTTCCACCTTCCCATACCAGTGGAACCTTCTTCCAATTTATGATATCATACTTGCATTAAACCAAATGTATATTCCATATATATATATATATATATATATATATATATACATACATACATACATACATACATACATACATACACACACACACACACACACACACACACACACATACATACATACATACATATATATATATATATATATATATATACATGTACATGTACATGTACATGTATATATATATATATATATATATATATGTATGTATGTATGTATGTGTGTGTGTGTGTGTGTGTGTATGTATGTATGTATGTATGTATGTATGTATGTATATATATATATATATATATATATATATATATATATATATATATATATATATGGAATATACATTTGGTTTAATGCAAGTATGATATCATACATACATACATACATACATACATACATACATACATACATACATACATACATACATACATACATATATATATATATATATATATATATATATATATATATATATATATATATATATATATATATATATATATATATATATATGTATGTATATAATGGAACATATAGGTGGACTCAAATGAATCCCATATCCTCAACTCATATCGGTGGACTCAAAAGAATCTCATGTCCTGAAACTATTATAGTTTGGTTTTAATCAACATATGATAATGGATATCCCTTTCTTATTGCAAACTAACTTGTTCGTAGGTACCAAGATTGAGTCTAAGTACCTCTCTATAGATCTCGATATACATATATGTATTGGGTACCCCAACTATTTCTGACTAAGGGATCTATCAGGGGAGCACTAGATTGTGCCCTTTGACTACACTAGACAAGATTTCGGAATTATACTTTCAATTACAAGAACACCCATGTAGTGGAAATAACACAAGAATACGTAACTGATACAAGACATCCCACAACCTGGGACCGATATATATGGAAAACTGGACTAGAGATTATACAGGAGATCCCACAACCCGGACCGTAGGTATGGAACAAGATATCTCGATTACAAGAATTCCCTTCAAGGATATGAACTAGATACAAGAAATAACTAGAAAGGATCTCGTACTACGGGATTACAATGGGGAAAGAAAGGATGTCCACGATACAACACTATACAAAACTAGAGTAAGAGACAAGACTAGTATTGAACTGGAACTTGAAAGTACTTACTTGGTGATTAGGATCCCTTGAGCTCCCAAGACTGGCATTGGCAAGACTGAGAATGAATGTGGCCAACCCCTCCTTATATAGGTTTTCAAGGGTGGTTACGAGTTGATGATGTCATCAACTAGAAACAAGACCTATGGGTGTCAGAATTCAACAAATAGAAAGTCGATCTTGGGGTTTTGGCATGTTTCGAACGCAATGGAATCATTAGTTTCTCTAAAATATGAGCTAATCATGAGATATGGAAAGTCACATGGAATCTAAAGTTTAAGATGGCTTCTTTTGTGTCCATGACATCACCTCCCCCCTCAAGCGACGAGTTTCACGCGGTTATGTGACTGGGAGATCTTCTAGAATTTGAATCTTCATAGCTTTTGGTCTTTGTAGAGCTCTTGGTATGTGGTATTGGAACATGATGATGATGGATATCCATGATGAAACTCGAAAGGGTTTGTAGTATATCTAGGTGCAGAATCAAGGCCATGATTCTTATGATGGGTAGTACTCCTCTTTTGATTCTGATGATGATCCTTCTGATGTGGGATGGTGATTGTCGAAGTCCTAATTCCAACTTGCTTCTTCTTCTCAGGACATTTGAATACCATATGATCATGATCTCTACAATAAAAGCATAATCCATTGTCTTTCCGATGTTTTCTTTCCTTTGGTGTAAGTCGTCTGACCATAATGTTATCCAACTGAATGGGTTCTGGTTGAGATTCTTCCAACATGTGTTTTTGAGGAACTAAGGTAAACTTGTATTCTCGATTGTGAACAGAAATCTTCTTCTCTTGCTTTCTCTCAAACAACCTATTGTCACGCTCAATTGCTTGATTCACGAATTCATTCAACGTATTTACCGTGGGCATGGTTAACATGAGGTCCTTGACATCATCACGTAAGCCCCATCGAAATTGATTGATAAAATAATCCTCGTGCCATGTGAGATCACAAATGATTTGTTTGAATTCTGATGCATAGGTAGATGAAGGCCTATTTTCTTGATGTAGCTTCCTTAGCTTTGTTTCGGCAATACGTGAACAATTGGTATCTCCAAACGAAGACGTGAACTCTCGAATAAAGGCCTTGAAATCATGTAAAATATCCATATCCTTCTCAAGGATAGGTGCAAACCATGAAAGAGTAGGATCACATAATAGAGTTCTTATGAGTCCTACTTGAGAAGCATCATCTGGGTACCTGTCTAGTTGCATTCTTATGAATAGCTTCACTTGTTGCACAAATCCTCAAAACTTTGATCTTGTCCCATCAAATTTCTCAGGCTTGCTCACTTTTGGACTTTTCTTCATGTTAGTTGTCATGGAGGTACTTGAAGAAGATTGACTTACAATGATCTGCAGCTCTTGGATTTGCCTTTGAAGTTCTATGATTACATCTTGAATATTCTGTTATTGAATCCTTTGTTGGTTTTCTCGTATCTCTTGGACTTGTTGTTGAATGACTTTTAAGTGCAGAAAAAATTCTTCTTGAATAATCTCCATGGTTCCTTGTCTTGATGAAGGTAGTCTTGCCAAGATATCAAGGGAGTACTAGATTGTGCCCTCTTACTACACTAGATAAGATTTTGGAATTATATTTTCGACTACAAGAACACCCACGTAGTGGAAATAATACAAGAATACGTAACTGATACAAGTTGTCCCATAACCTTGGATCGATAGGTATGGAAAACTGGACTAGAGATAATACAGGAGATCCCATAACTCGGGACCGTAGGTATGGAACAAGATATCTCGATTACAAGAATTCCCTTCAAGGATATAAACTAGATACAAGAAATAACTAGAAAGGGTCTCGTACTATGGGATTACAACAGGAGAAGCAAGGATGTCCACGATACAAGACTAGACAAAACTAGAGCAAGAGACAAGACTAGAACTTGAACTGGAACTTGAAAGTACTTACTTGGTGATCAGGATCCCTTGAGCTCCCAAGACTTGCATTGGCAAGACTGAGAATGAATGTGGGCAACCCCTTCTTATACAGGTTTTCAAGGGCGGTTACGAGTTGATGATACCATTGACTAGCAACAAGACCTCTAGGTGTCAAAATTCAACAAATAGAAAGTCGATCTTTGGGTTTTGGCACGTTTCAGACGCAATGGAAGCATTAGTTTCTCTAAGATCTGAGCCAATCATGAGATATGGAAAGTCACATGGAATCTAAGGTTTAGGATGGTTTCTTTTGTGTCCATGATAGGATCTATGCTCTATATTATAGAGCTAGTGCCATGCCTGTGGCCTTCCTAACCATCACTCGAATCACATAAGCACCCGTCGATGCTTTCTCATGAAACCCATCTCTGTGATCCCATTTAGTTGGTTTCCTTAGTAGTGTAGAAAAAATGCTTCACTACTTTCTTAAGTGATGTGAATGAGTGAAACTAGTCACTCTTTGGGTATTCCTCATAATACCTTATAGTCTCCTAATGATATTGTGAGACTCTTGTGAAGATAAGTAAATCTTCACTACTTTGGAGATTATCATAAATGCATCTCTTGTGGCTCTATGCAACTTGCTATAACCTATAGGATTGCTTGTGCACATTCCTAATGGTGAAGGTGTAGCTCCTTCCCCTTAGCAATCCTATGGTCTAAATCCATGAAGATTATGTGTAGGGATCCTATTACTATTGAAGTTGCCTTACGTATAATGCTTTGATAGTCCCAAGTCCATCAAGTGCATGCATACAAGCATGCTTACACTTTAGATGTTTGCAGAGAAGACATATTACCATGCCATAACATTCTTACCTAAAGGTAAGTGCATATATAATGCCATGAGGTGGGAAAAATTTCGATAGCATTTCCCTAAGCAAATAGAGTCCCAAAAAAATTTTAACCATAAACTCAAGTATAAGGCCTTGCTGGTCGATGGAACACATGCCATCCAATATAACATAGGGCTTGGCAAATCCATGGCATGCACGCCATATACTCATACATGGACTCCATAACCTGCAAAAACAAAAAAACAAGCGCTAGCAACAATCTCTTTGTTGCATAACCATGTAGTTCTTGCAACCATCTTTCTTGCAAACAATCAAAAGTGTACTCCTAACAAGTTGATCTATACTTATAGAATTAAAACAATGATCAACTTTGATGCATGCATTCCAATCTATGCATGTACATATAGAACATGCCATAACATAAAGTAAAATGCCTGAAAATATAAACCATATGTCCTTGAATAGTTTGATATCAGAATCGCATGCATCCAATCCTTTTCGATGAGCTTCGAGACCTCTCCTAACATAAACTTTGAAGTGTCTGAAAACATTGGATCACTTACCAAAACATAAAGAATGGTCAAATGATTACCAAAATAATGCAAATTTACCCAAAAAATACATATGTAATCCCTCTTTAGACCTAGAAAAACCTTTTTAGGACCTATAATTAATCATAAAATATAATATACATAATGTGAAAGTGGCTTGAAATAAAATTTCTTCACTCGCTTTCCCGGTTTGTAAAATATGGCTCCCTGAAGATGGTTATAAAAAATTGTTTCAGACTTTGTAGACCTGCACGGACTTGCAAAAATACGTGATTTCCAAAATTTCTTTGATAAATTGAAAATAGATCTTGTGCTCTTCGAAAGGAGCCATAGCAGATCGAATTTGGAGTTTTCTAGTCCAAGATATAGCCTTTCCAAGTGTGACATGCCAAACTAATGGACTGGTGGAAGGGCTGGAAAAAGTGTGAAAATGTGATTTTTGAAGTGCCTAAAAGCATTCTTCGATGAAGCAAATCCTAAAAGTCTCTCAATAATCTTAGAGAGTAATATGTGAAGATGTTTGGGCTTACTTTCACCTTACTAAATCCTCCCTTCGTGGATGCTAATTTGCTTCCCAAAAGAGGCTTAAATCAAGATTTTTACTTTCACGCAAAAAGTTAAATGGGAGATTTAAGAAAACTTTTAATCCACTCCTAATTTGGATTTTTCTTGGATTTTCTAATTCACTATGGTAATATATATACCGTGCTCGATGTACGTATACATTATTCCATGGGAAGCCTCTTAAATGATTCCTTTTCAAAAGTGGATTTTGGCAAAAATTAGCATCTGAAATTTTTTCCGAAAGTATGGAAAGGGGGTATTTGAGGAAGTAAAATTCCTTCTTAACTTATCCTTTTAATGAATCTAGTGATTCCATTATGAAGTCCATAGGACAGACTCTCGGTATGTATTCTTTTTCTCATCCATCCATACCTAATGCACCTCTTTTTCCCTCTCCCAAAATGGGAATTTATTAAATTCAAGTGCTAGAATGATGTAAGGGGGTTTTGTGTGGAGCTTGAAACTCCCATCATACTGATCCAATTTTTGAATTTCTTGATTCTATATGGAATTCCATTCACTAGACTATATGTATGCATGGTTTCTCCCACCAGTCTATAAAAAATCCCTCTTCATTTCTCTTTCCCAAAATGGGGATTTTTTCAGATTTAGTTAGTCGGGATGCAACAAACATGGTGTAGGGATGATTTGTGGGAAAATCCATAGCCTTTCTTTGATTTAGATTTTCTTGGAAATTTTATTTCCTACAAGAAGCTTATACTGCATTCTCAATGGAGGTACCAATTCCCCCAATATTCCCAACCTTATGTTCTTTCATTTCCTCTCACAAAAAAGATTTGCAAAAAAAATTCCTAAAAAATTTAACATACCTCTACTAGTCCAGCCATAAAAGAGCTCGCAACGTTGGATTGCCTTGTATCTGCTCAACAGGGGGGGGGAGAGAGCTCCCATGCATAGAGAATCTTGGTGCATTTGCCTTTCCATACTACATTTGCACGTATCTAGGATGGGTGCCTCCTTGGGCCACTTGCAGGTGTACTTTGTGGTGGCTCACCCTCTTCTATAAGGTTCTTGAGAGAGCTCAATAGATTCTTCGAGAGCTTTCTGGCAGGGCTCCCTATATCTGGTCAAATCACGCCATATAGATCTGTTATGAACATTTAGCAAGAATTCGTAGATGCTGGCTTGGCTAGGTTGCTTGCCTCCCATGAGAGTGGCCAGAGTTCAAATCCCGTCTTCGGAGTAGCGTGATATCCCATAAATGAATCGCAATGTGCTTTGATACCAGTTTTAGGATTCTATTCATCCTTTTATTGATTTCCGTCATGCGAGGCCATTTTCTCGTGAAAGCCACACAGAGATTCACCTATTGTTCGCCGTCCAGCCGCCAAGCATTGAATATCTCATGATGAGACTCTCTCAAGTGTCTTCTCTCATCGCACATCATAAGAGATAAGTGAGACTTCTCTCTTCTTTTTCTACCAAATATACACAATGTCTCTAATGATGCCTAGTGGCATCTATGCCACCTCACCCAAAGGGAGTGCATCCATAATATGATAATACAATATATTATATTATCCAAACAATATAAAGAATAATAAGAAAACCCAAAAAGTATGGCTTTCACAAAATTCAAAATAGGGCGCTTGGATCTACAACTTGGTGGTCATAGTGGAAGACTTCTGTGAGCAAGGAAATTTGTTTTCTATTCTACTTTCTTATCAGAAGGTTAGAAAATTATTTTTAAGAAGGATTCATGTCAAATCCTTACACCCAATGAGGAGCCTTGTCTATTACAAGGTAAAAACTATTGTATGTTTGTTTTGTCAAAAATCAGCCATGCTAATCTTGTTAGGTCTTCTAAACCAAAGGAGTTCGAAATGCAGATTTTGAGAAGTGCTAGAGGAGGGAGAGTACATGTCCTAATTACTTCAAGTCATATTTAAAAGACATATATTTCTCATGAACTCACTATTTCTTACACTCCAGAACAGAATCATGTTGCAGACAGAAAGAATAGGATACTTGTTGAAATGGCATATAATATGATGTCTTCAAAGAAGCTTTCACCAAATTTTTGGTACAATGCTATTCACATAGTTAATCACATTCTTAACAAGTCTTCCACAAAAGCTTTGAAGGTGATTACACTTTACAAAGCCCTTTATGATAAGGAACCCAAATGTGAATGATTCCAAAGTTTTTTGTTCTCCCTCTTATGTTCACATTGAGAAAAGAGTTGTGGTAAGCTTGATGATAAAGCTATTTAAGTTGATTTTTTTGGTTACGGTATTGAAAACAAAGGCTATAGATTCTATGTACTAGAAAGAGGTAAAACCCTACTCTCACACAATGCATATGTAGCTGGAAATTAAATTTATGACAAAGAAGCAAAAATTTTAGATTATATAAAAGCAAATAATTATGCATTTTTTAGAAAAAAATTAGATTCTTATATTCAGCCTTAGAAGGGGATAAACAACCTTCTTAGACCCCCACACAAGTTTATAAAAAAATAAAGGTAAAGAGAATGTTGCAACTCCTACTCAAGCTGAATTTTACATATCATTACCACTATCTATACCTTGTCCCATTCCTACTCAACCTACATGAAATTGGAGAATCTTCAAGAATTCCAAAGGAAGATAGATTGCACCAGTTTTTAAGAAATCTCCAAAGTGGTTCTTGCAAACCATGTAAGATAGTGGCATCCAAAGTTTTAAAAGAAGGACAAGAAGTCAAAAAGATCATATAGATGAGGTAAATTATGGAAAAGTTTTTGAAATTCATAACTATCTTGTATTTACTGCAATTGAGGATGAACTTGTTAGTGTTAAAGATTCATTACATACTCTTGTTTGGAAGAAAGCAATGCAAGAGGAGATCAATTTTATTCATAAGAATCAAACAAAGCTTTATGAGTTACCAAATGGTAAAAAAGCTATTTTATTCATAAGAATCAAACAAAGCTTTATGAGTTACCAAATGGTGAAAAAGCTATTGGTATCAAGTGGATCTTCAAGATCAAAAGAAAGGCCGATGGTACGAATCAGGATTGACAGGTATATGTTGGAAACAATGTCAAAATAGCACAAAAGCCTAAAATTCAAGCATCCCTAATTTTTTAGTACTTTAGCCAATGTTTGGGTACAAAAGGTTAAAATTTTTTATTAGTTTATCAGATAGAGCTTGAAGAGAGCTTTCATTTATATATAACATTTAGTCATCAGAGGTCTAGATTAAGAGAAAACCCTAACCCTAGACTGTGCAAAAAAATGGTTTTTCACCTCATTTTGTTCCTCTCAGCCTACAAGTCAAGGAAAGCACTCTCATATCATTATTTGATGGCCCATTGAAGAGATCGCAGCCATTTTAGGTCTAAAATGCAAAAATTACGATAAAAAAAGACTTTTGCCAAAATTAGACTTTTCGCCAAAATTAGCGGAAGATTTTTGCTTTTCAGTTGTAACTGATCGTTGAGGGCAGCCACAAACTTTATATAGAGCCCTTAGGGGTCATTATGGATCATCAATTGATCATTTAACCTCATCATTGAAGTTACGAGGTGATCAACATAGCTTAGAGGAGTCTTTCAAGACTTGGAAGTGTGTTCTATCCTTGGTGGAGCTTTGGAGGAGATTCTGTTAGCCAACCATCAACATCCTTGTTGATTTACTGTGAGTAGCAAGGCTATATCAGTCCATTACTTGTTAGGTCACTGGTTTTTGATTTAGGGTTTTTGAAACTTTAATTTCAACATTAGGGTTTGCTGTAAAACAGTTATATTCTCTATATTTTCACCTACACTTACTCTTCATACCTCTTAGGCACTTTACACATAACTTCTTGTATCTAGTTCCCTATTTCTGCCTAGATTTAGATATTGTCAGTTTGTATCATATTCACACATTGTGATTTGATATTTGAATATAAATAGTGTAGGTGAGCATTCTAGCTTACTGTACACTTTGGAAAAACTTGTCTACTCTCTGTATATCTCACTCATCTCAT